>CM059583.1:101202500-101802500 GCA_030407085.1 Trichopria drosophilae | reverse complement strand
GTATAATGCAATCATGCTCACAGCGGCTCACCCGGGCTAATGGGACAACGAGTGGTCGAGAAACCATGGTCGGTTGTATCCGCCGATATCATGGGCCCATTTCCGCCCAACCGTGGACAAAATCGGTATGTCTTGGTGTTCACCCACATGTTCACGCGGTGGGTGGAACTTAAGGCGTTAAGGACGGCCGATGGCAAAAATATCGACTTTACGCACCCAGCTGAGGTGGTCCTCGAACGACTCGTTCACGACTATGATGTCGTCGAGGTACACAAATACGTGCGGTTCGAACTCTGGACCGAACAACGAATCCATCAGACTTTGGAACGTTGCTGGGGCATTCGTCAGGCCGTAGGGCATCCGCTTGAAATGGTAAAGCCTTCGGCCTGCGACAGCAAAAGCGGTGATTTCCCGACTTCTCGCTTCGAGCGGCACCTGGAAGTACGCCTGGCTCAGGTCGAGTTTACTAATAAAATTCGCCCGGCGCACTTTGTCCAGGATGCCGTCTATACGTGGAGGCAGATATGCATCCTTCTTGGTCAAGGCGTTTACATCCCGGAAGTCGATGCAAACCCGATACGCTCCATTCGGTTTTCAGACCATTACGGGAGCACTCGACCACGCGCTACTCGACGGCTCTATGATGTCGTTGCGAAGCATCGCGTCAACTTCCGCCTGCGCAGCGTCTAGCACGGCAGGCGATACGCGGCGAAACCGGTGCTTGATCGGTCGCGCGTCCCCTACGTCGATGACGTGCTCTACTAAGAGTGGTCCCTAGCGTGGAGGTTGGAGGGGGCAACAGCGGATCCAATAACTCCTTCAGTTGTTGCTCCTGCCTCGACGTGACCTCCGCCAGTCCGGCGCATTCTGCGTATATCGTCGTTTTCTCTGCGACAGCGAACCTTCTCCAATGGCCGTCGCCACTCCTCCATTCGCCTTTCTCGCAGTCGACGGTCATCCTCATTTTCTTCAAAAAATCTAGCCCGAGGATGGCATCGCAGTCTAGCGTGGTCGCGACGCGAAAGGAAACCTGCTCGGTCCGATTTCCCACATCGACGACCAACGGTAGCTGTCCAGTTATCCACGCCGTATGGCCTGTTGCACTTCGCATTTCTCCCTGGCGGGGCAGAATGCGATCGCGATGCATATCGGCAATTCCCGGTCCGACAAATGACCGCGTTGCGCCCGTGTCGCAAAGTCCTCGGGCTTTGACTCCGGCGATGACCAGGTCGAAATACAATCTCCTGTCCTTACTGCCTCTTCCGGCAGCGGCATCCTCTTCTTCGTTGGCGGAACTCGTACTCGTAATCGTTGGCGCCGGCGGGTTGCCCCATTTCTCCTTTACACATCGGAGTACCTCCCTCTCCGGGCATATTCCCGCTTCTCTCTGGGGCGCGCACTCGTTCTCCATCTGGAACGTGACAGAGGGTCGGATGGGGAGAACTCGTTCCCCGATCCGCGCGGCTCGTTTCCCGAGTCTCTCGCTCCTGCTTCCATGCATTCGTTCCATTCTCTGCGAATCGTTCCGACTCAACCACACCCGTAACACTGCCGGGGCTTCGGGCATTCGCTCGCGAAATGGCCCGTCCCGCCACAGGTACAGCACGTTCGCTCTCTTGGTGCTCTCATCGGCTCCCCCCTCCTTGGACGAAATGTGTCGGGGAGGACCGGGCATCTCGCAAGAGGCGGCTCTGGGCTCGCCCGACCGGACCGTCTGAGTCTGGGCGACCTTGGTTGAGCTTGGTCGCGGTCCAACCGGCTGTTTGATCGGCACAGCCTCCGATCGGCGCCGGGGATCGATCGCGGCCACTTCTTCGGAGTTCCTCCTTTTTCGGCCTCCTCGCCGTTTCCTCCGTTCGGAATTTTCGTTGCGACGAGCTCTTCGTCTGGTACTGCCGGATGACGTTTCAGACGCCTTATCCGACTCGATCCTGCCTGCTGCGATTCTCGGATTACGCATCACTGGCCTGGTCAGCATTTCTCGTCGCTGACTCGTTACTTGTTGGCGATAACGGAGATCCCAACGCTTCTCCTCTGCAATCTCCCGAGTTGCGGTGAAAAGTGCGTCGAAAGTACCGCTCCTTTTCACCGCCTCACATTTACGACAGTCTGGTCGTAGATTCCGGATGGTCATCCGCACCTGGTATGCCTCTGGTGACGATACTTTCATCCTCCTGAATTGGCGTCGCGTTTCTTCAATGAAGTCTTCGGCGACTTCCGTCAGTCCCTGCAGACGCTCGTAGATCCTTAAAAGGACATCTGTGTCGTCCTTCTCCTCGGCGAATCTTCTTTTCAACTGTCGCTCGAAGGTCCTCCACGTGCGTAGGACGGTGGGCTCATCTCGCGCCCATTGCTTGGCTTTTCCGTCCAGCAATCCGGGCATCACCCTTAGGACATCCTCTTCATCGAGCTCGAGGCAGTCCAAAATTAAATATTAGATATATGAGGACCTTGGGCAAGTGTTTCAGGTAATAATAAGTATAATGCAATCATGCTGAAACGCTCCCTTGGCTCTTCACATATATCAAATGGAAATCCGTTTCGTTAGCGGGTGAAAAATTCAGCCGCGAGCGCCGCGTTCGCTCCTAGCGTCTCGGCAATAAACTACCGTTTATCGTTCCGTTCCATCGTTCAAATGTGTGACTACTGGGCATTTAAAATCGACGGAATCAAAAATCTGGACATCTAGTATGTATTTTATGTTCAGGTGGATTCTATTTTGATGACCCAAAAATTATAAAATTGTCCATCCCTCATTCTTCAAAACGCCCGAATATCCAATGTCCATTTAACCAGATACCAAACATGGAGGAATTAAAATACGATACATAGATGACAAAATTTCATTATAAGTCACTAGTTAGGTTATTCGATGCGGTAAAAGATAAGGAATTCAGTGCCTTTTAGGGTAATAATATCATTACGCAATTTAGAGTATATAATGTGCAATGAAATTTCCTTTTCCTATTTTTAGATGAGAAAATTTGTATATTAAAATTACGATTACTCAGCTCTAAAGCAACATTTTTAATTCTACCAGTAAAAAAATCTCAGTGGGGGGCCCTGACGAAATTTAAAACTTTGCAAAATAAGAACGCCCCTAGTTCCTACTAATAGTGTTAAAAATTTTATTCGAAGAATTGAAAAAATGTTTTATAAATGTAATATAAGAAGAGAAATGCGATAACTCTGCTCCAAGTTATCGTTTTTGACACAATTGGAACTAATATTAAGCCACAATCTACAAGAAATTTGAAAATTTAAGATATTGGGTAGGCATTAAAAAATATTACAAATACACGATAAAAACATTAATGCTGTAAAATAAGAATTATTTTGGCATTTTTATGAAAATGCACGTTATTATTATGCGAAAAGCAAATATGCTCTTGGCGCATGCTATAACATTTAATTGAACTCGCATTTTACGAAACATTATGAAAAAACACTCAAGGTGATACCTCAATAAATAAAAATAATGCAACAAAAGAAAGATGCACGCTTTCAACAAATTAAAGTAAAATGGCTATTTCCAGATTTCGTGCACTCCAAGCGAAGCAAAATTCAAGTGACCTCTACTACGTCAGAATTTTTTTTCTAGTTCAACAGTAGGCGATTCAACCCGTAAAAGGGTGAGGAAAACGATCGTCCATGGTGTAATATCTTCGGATTTTTTTCTTCTGAATTGTAGTGAATAAACTAGAAATTTATTTCTTTTACCTGAAAAAATTTCTTTCGGTTAAAAATTATCATCCTTTACTCAACCGGGGGTCATTTTAAATGGAAAACAGTAAGGAATTCGAAATTCCGGGATACATAATTTTAGAATGCATTCGAACAAAGTTATAGCTATTTAATTGCGATTTTTAGTCTTTTACGACTTTTTTTGTGAAAAATTATCAATATTCAAAACGTAATAACTCGACCGAAAATTAATATTTTTTGATCGGATTAGGGCCATTGCCTTCGGAAAACATCCACGAAAAGATACCGAAATTTGTAGATGTTCAGAACGACTTCGGTAAAAATGCTACGAAAAGTACTGAAAAAACCGTTTCTCTGATGGGAAAACAATATTAAAATTGAAGGCTCTTGAGCGACCTCTCAATTTTAACCGATCCGCATTGGGGCGCTATTGATGGTTTCACCCACGACAGCGTACAGGCCGCGATGTTCAACCGATTTAAAAAAACCAAAGTGCATTTTAAAGCTTACGAAATTTGCAACAAATGTGTCTGTCTAGATTTTTAAAATAATAATATAAAACTTAATGGTGGGCATTGCTCTTTAAGAAAGCATATTCTTAAATATTTAAAAACGTATAGAGGGCTACAAACTGATTCACTTTCTTTATTAACGTGATAATTTTACCATAGATTAATGGAAATAACTAATTATAAACCTGACAAACAATGTCAAAATTAAAAATGGCAGATCCAATATGGCGGACTGTTCTTTAACAATACTGAAACTGAAATAACAATAAAAATTACATTTATTATTAAAATTAGCTCCAATGTTTTTCCATTGATGAGCAGTTAATTCACCAGGAAGTACAATCGGTGACAGAAAATCCCAAATCGCAGTACACGTTTCAGCAATTATTTTGCTGACTGTACTTAAGCCAATTAAGTATTGGTAGTGCATCGACGACATTGAATCTCCCGAAGCCAGGTATCTAGAAATGTATATTGCATTTCATACATCACTGAAAATAATAGCCAATGGTTTCAAGCATTGAAGAAGTTTTCAAGTACCTTAATGTTATCATTAACATTTCTTGCGTACTGATTGGGTCTCGTATACAATGTTCCTTGCTTAAAGCAGGTTGTAAAATTATAAATAATTAATCCAATTGCGTAGAGGACATTCGAAAATAATTTATGTAACCCAAATTATCAAGCTGCAGCGACGGAATAACTGCATTATAAAAACCTTGTACTTCTCTTTCGGCACATATTGGAGAAACCCAAAATATTCTATTTTTACAACATTGTCTCTCGTACAAGACAACACAAAATGCTGCAATGTATTTCCTTTTTCTTCTCACTTCATGATGATTTTGCATTACCTGCATGCATTTTTTTAACCATTCATAATGGAGTACTGAGTACTGCCTTTCATTTTGCCATTTCACACACTTCGATAATACTGGCATTTTGTCCTTCTTTCGAAGTTAAGTATGTATAACTGCAATTCTTTTGCTCCGAAAATATAAACATGTATAAAAAGTATGTAGGTTATGAACGGATCTGCGCGCAGATTTTGTCGCTAATTCCCTACCCATGAGTCGTTAAAAAAAAAGCGATTGGGCGACTAGTCGCCGAAATTCGACCGTTTCAGCGACGTATGTGAAGGTACCTTAACACCTGAAATTCGCTATTAATGAATATATGGGAAAATAGAAAAAGTTAGATTAAATATTGAATAATGATGTAATAAACTTAAAAATGAATATTGGAGGGTTTTTAAGCCATTGATTACCAATTCTGAACGAAAGAAATAAAGAAAAATCTTAAGGAAACGTCGCAAGCGAACTTTATCTGCTTTTCCCTATCATTAAGAAAAATATATAGATCATAGATTTTTTATAGCAATACTTTTCAATGGCGATTTTCGACCTGTAAATTACATTTAAAAATTCTAAACTCTAAAACCCTATTGTAGCAAGGGCGTGAAGTCGTAATTTTAAACCTCGAATGCCGAAAATACCATGCCTTGTATCTGTTCTTCAGGGTGTTAATTAGATATCTTACGCCCTCAATAGAAAATATGATCATTTATCAATTATCATTTTTAAAGACAATTTTATGAATTTTAAACCTCAAAATAAATATTATTTTTTTTGTTCAACAAATGGGTTTTTGTACATATTTTAATATCCTCGTCAAGCGCCCTTCATTGGCTGCGCCCCCCCCCCCCCCCCGCACCGCGGGGTCTGCGGGGGTGTTAGTTACGCCACTGTTGGGAACAAGAGCGTACGTTTGACTGAGATAAAAGCAATCAACGTAATTATGTCTACCCATACAAAAGAAGGATTTAATGTTATCTTGCTTCTCGCATGCAACATCATCAAATATAATAATAGAGTTTGGCCTGGCTTCGGCGGGTGATACTACCTGTTCATTATCGTCAAAAAGAAAGTATCCTATACCCTCCACAGAGTCGAGTAAGTGTTGTAAAAATTGATATTTCGGTTGATTTAACGATTTCGAATATACATATGGGTCATTCTATACGAAAAGGCAAATGGCTGACTCCACTCGTAGTGTGAATCTATTCCAATGGTACAGAGCTCAAATTGTAGCATTTTTTATATAGAATCGAATCCCGTCTGGTACTTTTTAAAATTTTCAAAATGGCGGCCATCACAGCGCCATATGTAACATTACTTGACGATTTTTGTTGTTTAAACTTACAATAAATTTACTGTTTGTATTTAAAATTGCCCAAAACATATTCTTCTTATGTTTTGGAGGTCGCCAAACATGACTATGTGGTCGAAATAAAAAAAATTCAAAATGGCGAATCCAAAATGGCGGTCACATTTTGAAAAATAGACGGGATTCATCTGAATCATGATATGTGGAGGAATTTCGGGTCGCTGAAGTGAGATTTGTAAACAAAATTAAAAAATTAAAAATGGCGGATCCAAAATGGCGGCCAAATTTAAAAATATTGACTGTATTCTGCTAGATTTTGATATTTAGGGATTTTTGAGGTCGCTGAACTGAAATTTGTGATCAAAATAAAAAAATTAGAAATAGCGAATTCATAAGGGCAGACTAGTTGTTAAAAATTGTCTAGATTCAGTTGAATCTTGAATCACGGGGGTTTTGTGGTCGCTGATAACGAATTCGATGTTAGTTCTTCAAAATTCAAAATGGCGAAACCAAGATGGTGGAATAAAATTCAAAAAGTTGAGATAAGCCACTTCTAATTTTTTATTTTGATCACAAAGGGCCTAGCGGAGTAAGCAGGTAAAATCTGCCCCGATCATACAGAGCTAAGATTAATGTCACTAGTTAGTACCAATACGACAAAACTTTCCACCAAATATTATTTAAAAAAATTCATTTTTCTAGGAGTTATGGGGGGAGAAAGAAAAATAAAGAAATGTATTTTTTTCGAAAACCACTTGACCGAATTTGATGAAAAAAATATATGTTATGTAGACTAATGAAAGTAATTAACAGTAAAAATTTCAAAGATTTTTGCCAAAAAAAAGACCAAAAAAAAATTTTTTTAATTTTTGAATATTTTTTTTGAGGGTATCATCTTAGAGATACCACTTTGAAATTTTTACGAAAAATTCTCTTCAGTATCCACGATAACATATATTTTTTTCATATTTTTTAAATTGGTGGAACATAGTTAAAAATGCGAAAATCACTCAGGCGTACAAACAATGCCATACCACGTTGCAAATGTTCGATGTGACTGTATATATATATATATATATGTATGTACATATATACAGGGTGGCCGATTTATCTGAAGACATCGAAATATCTCGAGAACTATGCACAGAATCAAAAAAGTTTTCGGATGAAAGTTGTTCAACATGAAGGGGGGCATCCAGTGATAATTAAATTTACCCCCTCCCCCATCCCCTGGGGGTGGAGTGGGGGCAAAAACAATAAAACTTAAATAGGAACCCCCAGTTTTTATTGCAGATTTGGATTCTCCGGAAAAAAGTACACCAATTTGACCTAGGAGCTATTGCATTTTGGTTCACAGGTGGCGCTGTAATCGATAAAAATCCAAATTTATCGGAAGACATTGAAATACCTCGAGAACTATGCACAGAATCAAAAAAGTTGTCGGATGAAAGTTGTTCGACACGAAGGGGGGCATCCAGGGGGCAAATAGGGACAATTTAATCCCTTTATGAAAATTTAATATTAAAAATTCTAATATTAGAATTTTTAATATTAGAATTTAGTAATATCAATTGCAAAAATTGTTATTCTGAATATGAAATTTTAATAATGTCCATTCGAAAAATTAAGATTATGAATAATTGATATTCTTCATATTAAAAATCAAAACTGATTACATAAAAATTGTGCTTACAATATGGAAGCAATTTTATAAATAAGTTTTCTACCTTCAACAAAATTACATTTTGGGTTTTAAATTTATTATTTAATAAAGAAAAAGAGGACATTACGCAATCCATTAAAAAACGCGTCATGTCCCTTCACTCAGCTCATTCATTCTCTCTCTGTATGTTTTTTCCGAAATGAGAATAAATAAGCTGAGCATTGACGGTCAAACCAGCTTCTATTAAACAAAACGAAACTCTTACTTCATTTGGGGATTTCGTCGCCATCTACCGGACCCCGAGAGAACTCACGTGGTTTCATACATGTACATCGCTTGCATTTAGGCCATCACCGGCGCCGGTTCTGTTATATAACGCTAGAGGGCGACATAACTGGAAAATAAAGTAGCATATCATTTTATACATAAGTTGAGTCACACGTAACCAGTTAACCTACATTTTTCTCTACTTTCCTGAAGGGAAGTAAATGGATATCGCGACTTTCTAATCCCCATATTAAAATTTAGTATTCACGGTCTCTCAGTGTAAGACTGTTTTTGAAGTCCATTGTATTGGTAGTAATTCGGTCGGAGGTCACTTTGCTTTTAGAATAACAACGTTCCGTTTACGTGACTATTTTTTGTCTACCCTTCATTGCTTAAATCGAATTGCAAGTTAAAAATGAATCCTGCTACAGTTCCCGAAAAAATCGAAATGATTCTTATTTATGGTGAATGTAGGAGGAATATTGACGATGCTGTTACGTTGTATGCTGAGCGTTTTCCAGATAATGCTCGCTCGTATTCTTTTTTTTTTACAAAGTTGTAAATGCCATTTACAACTTCGAAAATGCAAACGAACCACAATTTCTTTTTTAATGTACTATTTTCAGATGAATCTACATTCACGAACCATGGTGGCGTCAATAGGCATAACATGCATTTTTGGAGCGTAGAAAATCCCCATTGGTTACGACAAGTTAATCATCAACGTCCTTGGTCGGTGAACGTTTGGTGTGGAATCATAGAAAATATACTCATTGGTCCTTATTTCATTGAAGGTAATTTGAATGGAACAAATTATCGAGATTTCCTAGAACAAGAACTACCATTACTACTTGACGATGTTGCTATGGACGTCCGACGGACAATGTGGTTTCAGCATGATGGTTGCCCAGCACATTTTTCAAGAGTAGCAAGGGAAATACTAGACCGTGATCACAATGGTAGGTGGATTGGTAGAGGTGGCCCCATTAATTGGCCAGCGAGGTCACCTGATCTAACATCTCTGGATTTCTTCCTATGGGGTTACCTAAAAGGTAAGGTTTATGAACAAGTACCAACGACTCATGAAAACATGGTGGAACGCATAAGAACTGCTTGTGCAGAAATTTCTGTAGACATGATTCTATCATGTATAAAGTCATTTGAAGAAAGAATAAATAAATGCATTGAAGTGGAAGGTCAAAATTTCGAACACTTACTCAAGTAAGTGAACAGTGAGACAGTGAGAGGCAAGGGGACTCACGTAAAACAAGCACCCCAAAGGGAACAGAAAAATACTACGTCCACGTCGTTGTTCCTGGGTAACGCTAAATGTATTTTTTCCCGGCTTTGTTAGAATGACCGTATTCCATATCCGCTACGCGGGCGAAAATTGTCAATATTGGAGAATCCAAATCTGCAATAAAAACTGGGGGTTCCTATTTAAGTTTTATTGGTTTTGCCCCCACTCCACCCCCAGGGGATGGGGTAGGGGGTAAATTTCATTATTACTGGATGCCCCCCTTCGTGTCGAACAACTTTCATCCGACAACTTTTTTGATTCTGTGCATAGTTCTCGAGGTATTTCTATGTCTTCGGATAAATTTGGATTTTTATCGATTACAGCGCCACCTGTGAACCAAAATGCAATAGCTCCTAGGTCAAATTCGTGTACTTTTTTCCGGAGAATCCAAATCTGCAATAAAAAATGGGGGTTCCTATTTAAGTTTTATTGTTTTTGCCCCCACTCCACCTCCAGGGGATGGGGGAGGGGGTAAATTTAATTATCACTGGATGCCCCCCTTCGTGTCGAACAACTTTCATCCGACAACTTTTTTGATTCTGTGCATAGTTCTCGAGATATTTCGATGTCTTCAGATAAATCGGCCACCCTGTATATGTATAAAGAGAGAGAGAGAGAGAGAAGGATAGACTGGAAAAAAATATTTTATACTCTCCACTATAGGTAGTGGAATATAGTTAAAAATACAATATATATAGTGCAAAAATAATGTCACTTTTGAGATTCGTGAAGGGAATACTGTCATTGAGGTACTAATAGAGTATTTTTTTTTAAAGTCATTCATCGATCAATTGGAACCAATTTTTATAATTGATGCCTGCCGTTTTGGATCCACCATTTCGGATTTTAATATTTTGACCCCATATTCGCCTATAACAACCAGCCAATTCCCTACATACCTGATTATACCTTTTTTACCGCATCTCGATCAATTATAATGAAATTTTCGCATTCGATGGCCGACATTTTGAATCCACCATTTTAAAGTCTAGGATTATATCGTTAGAAATAATGATGATCAAATTTTTTCCAAGGCATTGATTTCGATATAAACGACCTTCAACGTTCAAACGACGGTACTGAAAATGCGTCTGCGCCCCCCCCCCCCCCATTAATGGGTTAAGCATATTGAAAGACCACCGCGACGTAAGTAACACAGTCGACGATAGGTGCGATCGCGGCACACGGAACTTTACACCCGTTGTAGAAATGAATTTTCATTGGGTAGATATGACGCGTTGAGTTACGCATTAAAACATATTTTACTTATTTCTTAAAGCTGGTATTGCTTCATGTGTATGTATTTCTCTTTACGTATGTAAGTCTTATTTTTATACTGTGCATATGACTTGGACGTAATAATTTCTAGTGTGCATTTTGCTCGCATAAATAAGATGCCATTAAAAGCCAAAGTATACTTAAAATGTGCCGGCTGCGACACATGTCTAAAAAAATTTGGAGGTAGAAAAAAATTAGTAGAGACTACGGAAGAAGCACATTCTTTTTCAAACTTATTAAATAAAAGTATATATGTCAACGATATTTTATGTAATAATTGTCGGCTATCTACTTACAAAATTCAAAATAATACTGGCAGATTATCATAACGTGAAACAGATCTTGATGTTGAGACTACTACGGATCCAACATTTGAAATTGCAGTAAAACCTAAGGAAGACGTTTCGAATATCGAATATATTCAAATTCCTCTCCAAAGAACAGTCTCCACTCATAAATATTGCTGCATTTGTTCTTCGGAAAAAAACCTGATGGTTATGCCTGAAAAAGCTCGTATACAATCATATTTAAAAAGAAAAATATATATTCCAGTTGGCAACAGATGTTGTAAAAGTCACGTAATTAAGAACAGGCTTTTCGAAGAAAATCTCAGTCTCATTAAGGTGCACTCTAACACATCAAGTATTAGCGTAGCACAGTTGTCCAAAGTGATGGAAACTCTTACTGTTAAGTGTGATTCCACATTATTTGATCAAGTAGGTGAAAGTACTTTGTCAGAAAAACAACTTTTGGTCTTTACAGGATTGACATGGGATAATCTAAATGAATTAAAGGATTTGATGTCTTCGTTAAGAAATAGTAAATCGCGTTATGTCATTCAAGCTTTAGTTGTTTTTCTTTTTAAACTACGCACAGGCAATTCCAATAAAGTGATAAGTTCCATCTTTCAACTAGAATACGAACAGTCAATATCTGACTATTGTGAAAGTATTCTGAACTCATTTGAAAGGGACGTCTTACCAACTCGCTTTGGTTTACAGGCTTTAAATAGGGATGATATTATCAACAATCATACTACCACAATGTCGAAAAAATTGTTTGATATCCAAGAAAAAATGTTTTTGATTTGCGATGGTACGTATGCTCGACATCAAAAAAGTACTAATTCTGAATACCAAAGAAAGTCTTTCTCTGGTCAGAAGAAAGTACCTCTTTGCAAACCTTTTACCATCTGTGCAACTGATGGCTATGTCGTTGACATGGTAGGACCGTTTCTCGCAAATCAAAATGATGCCGATATATTGAAAATTATTATAGAAGACCCAAATGGTTTGTCAAAATTTTTAAAAGAAGGTGATACTTTCGTTCTTGACCGTGGTTTTAAAGATATAAAGACTTATTTAGAAGAAAAAAGATTTAAAATATTAATGCCATCTTTAAAAGGAAAGCGAAAGCAGTTGACGACGGAGGAATCAAATCAACCTCGGTTTATAACTAAAATTCGTTGGGCAGTAGAATCTGTGCATGGTGTATTAAAACAAAAGTATCATCTTCTTGATCACAAAATTGATAATAAGTTGTTGCCATAAGTTGGACTATATTTTAGGATATCGTCATTTTTAAATAATACTTTTGGAAAAAGACTTGACTCCGATGACACTTTTGACGAAATTGTTCAAAGGATGCATACTCGAAAAAGTGTTGAAAATACTTTAGCTATTGAAGCTGAAGAAAAAGGTTGGTTTCGACAAAAGCTTCCTTTCCAAAGTATTACATCTAAGGACTTATTAGATTTTCCGGAAATGACACTAAGAGATTTAAAAATATTTCTCACGGGATCTTATCAACTGTCACAATCGGTATCTTATTTGGCGGAAATGCTCGATAAAAACGGAGAACTCAATTTCAAATACGTAAAAAGTGAGAAAAGAGTGCTTAAAATTGAAGTTCAGTCCCGACACGTTTCTCGTACAAAATATCGGTGTTTTTTAAGATATATACCAAACAGCACAGGGATTTCTGGGGTAACACATTACGTATGTGAATGCGCTAATGGGCTATGAACAATTGGTTGCTGCTGCCATATTGCTGCAATTATATATTATTTATCTCATGCAAGATATTTATCAAAAATTTTGAAACCAGCAGAAATACTCAGCGATCTGTTTAACAAAACTAATAACGTTCTTGTAATAAATAGCGATAGTGATGAAGATTAAAGATATGCTATAAAAAATATTATAAAAATTAAAAAAAAGATATGAAAAAAATAAAGAAAGATAAAAAAAAAATTTTAAAGATTTAAAAAGTTAAAATAAAATGGTTCTTCAAGTAGCGTTTACCTCCTCGTGGTGAGAATCGGGCAACGGCAAAATATACCTATATTGACGGCTAAAGAATGCTTAACGTTAAGAATGAACAATATTGACATTAGACATTCAATGATTTTCACTGAATGATTCACTCTGATATTCACTTTTATTGAACTGACGTCGATGTTGTAAGAGGTAACAACGCACAAATTATCAAATTGAAATGCTACACTATGTTTTCCTATCCTATATGACTAATTTGGGGTCGCAAATGAATCATTTCGAGATTAGGGGTTAAAAAATAATATATATCACTATTTCTTCCCAATTGTTCAGGTTTTCGACCGTTCCGCAAATCGATATTTGCGCGAAAAAATGAAAAACTATAATCAGTAAGCGGTACATTGGGGCTGCCATTTTGTTTGGTGAAATAATTTTCACGACAGAATGACAGTAAAAAAATGCTCTATATTAGTACCTTTCGCAATGACAGTATTCCCTTCGTGAATGTCAAAGCGCCATTTTTTCGACACTATTTATGTTGGATTTTTAACTATGTTCTACTACCTTTTAATAATTTTTCTCAAGTCAACGTTATTGTGGACACTTCATTTTCTCTTGTGGCCATATTTTGTGGTCTCTCTCTCTCTCTCTCTCTCTCTCTCTCTCTCTCTCTCTCTCTCTCTCTCTCTCTCGCTCTCTCTCTCTCTCCTTCTCTCTCTCTCTCTCTCTCTCTCTCTCTCTCTCTCTCTATCTATCTATCTATCTATCTATCTATCTATCTATCTATTTATATACAGGGTGATCGGCCAACCATTACCCAGCGGCTAACTCTACATTCTACAGCTAATTCTGAACAACTTTTTCCTCTAAAGCTCTAGAAATTGTCTCTATTGGTTTTTGATCTACAATGAATATCTCTCTTGTTATAGCCATAAAAACGGGATAAATGCCGATTTTTCAGAATTTTATTATTTCGATAGCTATGTGTCCGCGAAACGAGTTAGACGCGAAAAAACTAAAAAATCGGTATTTACCCCCGTTTTTATGGCTATAACAAGAGAAATATTCATTGCAGGTCAAAAATAAACAGATACAACTTATATAGCTTGAAAATATCTTTAAAATGAGCTTCGGTTCGTTAAGATACCTTCATACAGAGCCGAGATATTTCAAAAAAAGTGATTTTTTCCCCCTAAATTTTAGCGTTGAATAACTTAAAAACTCTACCTTCCCGGAAATTTTTTCAGAGGAAAAAGTTGCTCAGAATTATCTGTACAATCTACAGTTAGCCACTGGGTAATGGTTGGCCGATCACCCTGTATATATATATATAGTCACATCGAACATCTGCAACGCGGTATGGCATTATTTGTACGCCTGAGTGATTATCGCATTTTTAACTATGTTCCACCATTTTAAAAAATCTGAAAAAAATATATGTTATAGTGGATACTGAAGAGAATTTTTCGTAAAAATTTCAAAGTGGTATCTCTAAGATGACACCCTAAAAAAAAATATGCAAAAATTAAAAAATTTTTTTTTTGGTCTTTTTTTGGCAAAAATCTTTGAAATTTTTACTGTTAATTACTTTTATTAGTCTACATAACATATATTTTTTCCATCAAATTCGGTTAAGTGGTTTTCGAAAAAAATACATTTCTTTATTTTTCTTTCTCCCCCCATAACTCCTAGAAAAATGAATTTTTTTAAATAATATTTGGTGGAAAGTTTTGTCGCATTGGTGCTAACTAGTGACATTAATCTCAGCTCTGTATGATCGGGGGCAGATTTTACATGCTTACTCCGCTAGGCCCTTTCAGTGCAGCGACCCCAAAAATCCCTAAATAACAAAATTTAGCAGAATATAGTCACTTTTTTTTTAATTGGGCGCCATTTTGTATTCGCCATTTTGAATTTTTTAATTTTGTTGACAAATCTCACTTCAGCGACCCGAAAATCCACCACATATCAAGATTCAGATGAATCCAGTCTATTTTTCAAAATGTGACCGCCATTTTGGATTCACCATTTTGAATTTTTTTTATTTCGACCACATAGTCATGTTTGGCGACCTCCAAAACATAAGAAGAATATGTTTTGGGCAATTTTAAATACAAACAGTAAATTTATTGTAAGTTTAAACAACAAAAATCGTCAAGTAATGTTACATATGGCGCTGTGATGGCCGCCATTTTGAAAATTTTAAAAAGTACCAGACGGGATTCGATTCTATATAAAAAATGCTACAATTTGAGCTCTGTACCATTGGAATTGATTCACACTACGAATGGAGTCAGCCATTTGCCTTTTCGTATGGAATGACCCATATATATTTTCAAACTTTAATCCATTCTGATCGATGATTAGACTGAGTAGTGTATATTTTTTCCGCAATTAGACAGGTCACAGAAAAATGCACGTATACTATTTGGTAACAACTCCCCATGTCGTTTATCATTAGTTGCATTATTTTGTACAGACGATGATAAATCATCAAAATTGATGATTGGGATTTTTGTTGGTTGTTTATGAAATGGAATTTTGATAATAACTGATCATAAAAGTATAAGTAGCGCCTTTACATGTAATGTCAGTCATTAACTGTTTGTTACTTGAATGATGCACATCTTAAAATGATTACATATGCGAGTAAAAACAAAAAGCAAAAACGGATAAAGAGTGGGAAAGGATTGGTCAATTCTTTAATTAATAAATTACCGGTAGAACTTCATATACCCGGTTATCAGTATTGCGGGCTTAGTACAAAATTAAAGCAACGATTAGCAAGAGGGGACTCAGGGATAAATCCGTTAGAGAAGGCTTGCAAGGAACACGACATTGCTTATTCCAAAACGCGTGAAAATCCCACCGGTAAAAGCGAGGTCGATCGAATATTAGCAGAGCAGGCTTGGAAGCGAGTTTTAGCAAAAGACGCAAGTATTGCAGAAAATGCGGCAGCTTGGGGTGTTGCAACCACAATGGAACTAAAAAGTAAATTAGGCATGGGACTGAAAATGAAGAAAAAAGCATAAAAAAAGAAAACATCATTGAACAACATTATTGCGGCTGCTAAAATGTCAATGTCACCAAGTAATAATGTTCAAAGTGTTATATCGAGCGCTTTGAAAGGGGCACGTAAAGCCGTAAAAGAAGCAGGTGGCAAGCGATTCATTCAAAAATCTCGACAGCTATCGATACCTGCAAAGGTTGGAGGATTCTTACCTTTCCTAGCACCCATATTTGCTGGATTAAGTGCTGTAGGTGCATTAGCCGGTGGCACAGCGGGTATAACCAAGGCTGTTAATGATACAAAAGCTGCTCAAAAGAAGTTACATGAAAGTGAAAGGCATAATCGTGCTATGGAGACAATAGCTATAGGTAAAGGGTTATATTTTAAACCTTATAAAAATGGTCTAGGTATGAAATTTAAACCATATAAAATGGGATTAGGTATTAAATGTAGAAGAAATCGAAAAAAACTTGTAAAGCTACCGCATCGAGCACTTACCGATGTAGATATATTAAGATATTCGAAAGAAGCTGGAATTCCGAATTTTCGAGGTGTCTTCATGCGTAATATTTACCGAAGAATCTCCAAGTTAATGAATGTGCAGTCATACATTTAGACGATGCAAGCGGTCCGGGGACCGATTGGGTAGCATATCGAAAACGTGGTTCTGAAGTCGCTTATTATGACAGCTTTGGAAACCTTAGGCCACCTGCTGAGTTGGGAAAATATTTCGGTGTAGGTAGCATTATGTATAACCGTGAAAATTTTCAAGACTATGCCACTTTTGAATGTGGATATTTATGTCTCAAATTTTTATGCAATCAGCTATTTTGTCCAAACAAGTATCAGCGTAATTTGAACAATCAGTATGAATGATTCTTTTACGTTGACACTCTCGGGGCAGTCTTCAGTATTGGCAGCGCAATACTTTCCACCTATTGAACTTTCACCGCAGAAGAATTATGAATTGGGTTTAATAGAACTTTTAATGTTTAATTCAATCCCAAATGTTGACGTTAATAATAAATTTCATATTGGTATCCATAGAATTATTGTGCCGATCGGTAGCTATGAAATTGAGGATATAGCAGAATATATTAGAAACAAGCTGTCGGAGTAGAGTGACATTATGCTAGATATAAAACCGAATAATAATACACTACGTAGTGAAATCAGATCTAATCGAGACATTGATTTTACACCAATCGATTCGATTGGGCGAACATTGGGCTTCAATAGACGAATTTTGGAAGCAAACAAGTTGCACATTTCAGATTTGCCAGTAACCATAAATAAAGTTAATGTACTTCGCGTGGAATGCAATATAACTACAGGCGCTTATGTTAATAGCAGTAGAGCGCACACGATTCATGACTTTTTCCTGCTGTGGCACTCGGATATAAGATTGTGGAAGTGCCGAATCACGTCATTTACCTACCTGTTGCGGTCAGATTAATAGATCATATTCAATTGCGTATTGTTGATCAGAACGATGAATTGGTAAATTTTCGTAGTGAAACAATTACAATACGACTACATCTTAAATCTACGTAACAATGGGTATTATGTACAATGGACAGAACGTTAATAGTTACTATAATAATAAACCATCATGGATAAAACATATCAGTCGTCATCAAATTCGCAAGTCGTTAACACGTCGGAACGCTCTATTTCTGAAAAGCTTGGGACTCAAGTTACATTATCATCACAATATCAAACAGTGAATAATAAAAATTGTTATTGCCGTTGTTGTATTTGCATACTTATCACACGTTATCATAATAGCAATAATGGAGGATCAAATACTCAGCATTCAAAACCCAGTCTTTTTCGACGAATCTGTCGCTCATTATGAACTGAATTCACATCAATCTTACAATACAAGTTCTTTTGGTAAAAATGATGAAATTCGTATTGCTGTGTAAAATCAATATTTATGTATTTTACCGTGTAAAAGTTTGATACATGTTAGTGGAAGATTGACGAAAACCGACGGAACTAAAGCAAATAATACTAATCTTAACGCAATCTGTCATTTAATTGATGAGACGCGGTATGAATTGAATGGTGTTGAATGTGATCGAAATAGAAATGTTGGTATTACTAGCTTGATGATGGCGTATCCTTCTTACACACGAAATGATGAATTTTAATATTTATTTAAATATAAAAAAAAAACAAAATTTATATAAAAGGAGTCGATAAAAAATGTTGGTTGGAGGATATATTAAACGTTGAAAATGTTATTGATCTCGACGTTTTGAACTGCCCATCTCTGACAAAACTGAAGCAACAGCAATATGAATTGTCGGAGAAATGTAAAAGTCATACGATTAATGGAACTTGCGCTAAAGATAATGTACAATTACTTAAAAATTGGGTACTGGAAAATCTACTTGAACAGCCTGCATCTCTTCAACGTTTATTAAGGATTTATTACGAAGTGAAACGTCTCGCATTGTTGGAAACTAAAGATATAGAATGTCTACCGATCGATTTCATTTCCATGTTTGCTGAATGACAAATTGAGGAAGCATCGACTTGCTTGCCACCTGCTATGCAAATGCATCCTGATATAAGAGAATGTCGAAGATGCTACACACATTTTGAGGCTAGCGGCGACGTACCAGATGTACAACCTCCTATGATTAAGGATTGTGCCAAGTGTCACAATTAAATTTAAGTGTCATAATTAAACATGTATTGGAATCCATTTCGAAGATTGACGCATATCTCCCAGGTAGCAAGCATGATAATTCTCCGTTAAGGTCAACGGTAATGCGAGATCCATAACGTGTTGTGACTTTCCGCAGTTTTGTAATTTTGTATAAATGTCCTACTTGTAAGTCAGCCAGTTTTACAGTAGGCAGAAATTTTATTGATGTACAAATGTATAAATTTTCTACTTCACTCAATAGATCTGATTGAAATTTAACTTCAGACTTTAATTTTTCTAATTTGTTTAAAAATGTGTTAATTTATTCTTGTAATTTACGAGCTTTAGCACGAACGTCTTTCGAGTACATACAATGATTGACTATAAGTAACTGATGTAAAAGACATCTACTCGGCCTGTATTTAAACTAAAAAAAAATCCCACCAAATCGCAGTAAAATGAAATCAAGAGATAATTGAGAAAAAATCATAGAAATTATGACATTGGAATATTTGAATTAGACTGCCTCCTTCTATTACGTCACGGATTGCCCAAATTTGGTAAAGAGAAAATGTTTTGAAGAAACTGTGCAATGACCTTTTAAACGCGTCTGGACCTGTATACATTGTCGAAAGTTTCGGGAAAACAAATGTACGGTGAATAAGTGATCGGCGGATAATCGGCAACCGTGAAAACAGTATACTGCTAAAGTTAATGGAACTAACAAAGAGTATACGAGAGCGAGAGAGATGGTAGTAGGACGCACGAGGAAAAGGTTATTTGACTTTCGCTTTCAATAAGGTTCCTAGCTGACGATGTATTTCCACATAAACACGGAGAAGCGAATATAATTATGCAATATCTGACCTTTAATGAAGGCGACTTTTAACATTTGTTTTTCGACAGTCCACACATGGCAATACTACATTGGAATGATTGGATTAGGCTGCCTCCTTTCTATTACGTCACGGATTGAAGAAATTTGGGAAAGAGGAAATGTTTTGAAGAACTTGTGCAATGACCTTTTTACCATGATTAATGATTTTAAACGCGTCTGTACCTGTATACAATTACGAAATTTTCGGTAAAACAAATTGATGTATTTCCACATAATCACGGAGACTCGAATATAATGTAGTAATATCTGACCTTTAATGAAGGCGACTTTTAAAATATTTTTTTTCGATACATGGCAATACTAATGTGTAACGACCAACACTTTTCAATCTCTCTGATTGAATTTTTTAAGATGAAGCATTAGAAAGACGTTATTTTCAACGACAATGTAAAAACATTCTATTAATAACAATATCTGATGAAATAATAAATATTGGTTGACCTTTACCTTCTCTTTTCATTATACAATGTAACGCATTAAATTACCTATTTTTTTCGACCTTCATAGCTTTCGCAATTTATAATAACAATACATGAAATTGTTTATGATAACCTCCATTCACTCCTGACCTTCTTACAGCCCACTTGCGCAAAAAATAGCCCCTCTACTGTTATACGTAAATTCGGTCATTTTCTCGACTTTAACGCTCTATATCCGGTTTTTCACAAAGGACACAGGACACAGGTTTTTCATACAGCAAAACAAAAAATTTCGCATAGGATATGTTCAGAGTAATGTATAGCAGAGAATGCATTTTCTTAAATTGCAGTACCAATTTTTTATCGCGACATTTTCACCCTATAACTGAGGTCTTATACGTACATTCGGTCATTTTCTCGATTTTAACTCTCTATTTTCGGCTTTTTATCCACGAAACTCAAACTTTTTCATATAGGATTTATTCAGAGTAATGTATAGAAGAGAATGCATCTTCTTAAATTGCAGTACCAATTTTTTACCGTAATATTTCCGCCCAATAACTGCGGTCACATACGTAAATTCGGTCATTTTCTCGACTTTAACTCTCTATTTTCGGTTTTTGACTCACCAAAACCAAACTTTTTCACATAGGATTTATTTGCAGTGATGTATAGAAGAGAATGCATCACGTTAAATTGCAGTAACAAATTTTCACCCAATAACTGCGGTCTTATCCGTAAATTCGGTCATTTTCTCGATTTTGACTCTCTATTTCCGGTTTTTGACTGACCAAAACCAACATTTTTCATATAGGATTTGTTCGGAGTGATGTATAGAAGAGAATGCATCATCTTAAATCGCAGTAACAATTTTTTATCGCGACATTTTCACCCATGAACTGCGGTCATATACGTAAATTCGGTAATTTTCTCGACTTTGACTTTCCATTTCCGGTTTTTGACCCATGATAACCAAACTTTTTCATATTGGATTTGTTCGGAGTGATGTATGGAAAAGAATCCATCATCTTAAATTGCAGTACCAATTTTTTACCGTAACATTTCCGCCCAATAACTGTGGTCATATACGTAAATTCGGTCATTTTCTCGATTTTGACTCTCTATTTCCGGTTTTTGACTCACCAAAACCAACATTTTTCATATAGGATTTGTTCGGAGAGATGTATAGAAGTGAATGCATCTTCTTAAATTGCAGTAACAATTTTTACTGCAATGTTTTCGCCCAATAACTGCGGACATATACGTAAATTTGGTAATTTTCTCGTATTTAACTCTCTATTTCCGGTTTTCGACCCATCAAAACCATACTTTTTCACATAGGATTTGTTGAATGAATGAATGAATGAAAAACGTTTATTAAGCCTTGGTGGCAGTGGTGACTGCGTTACCTTAAGCCTAGATATAGATACATTACATATAATTGAAAAGATGTATAAAAGAAGTATAATTACATTAATAACAATAGAAATTTGCGGATCGATACAAGGCTAGCATAACTTCCGGTAAATGTTTAATTAAACAATAAGAATAATTACACCGTATTATTACACGGGAAGATTATCGTTGAGAAAGGGATTAGGTCATTATCTAAAGATATGAAATGTCAGGGTAGGTATTTTCAAATGTGAAAAAGTAGCGGAATAGACGTGACTTAAATGTATTGATGGACTCAGCATTGCGAATTTTAAGAGGTAGAGAATTCCAGAGTCTTGTAGCCTTCACAAGAAAAGAATTTTGATTAAAGATTAGTTAATTTAATTAAAGAATAGTCGAGTTCAGTAGCCTCTGTAATTGCTCGCGTTTGGTTCCAAGAGATGTCACAGTACCCTACGCAACAGTAGTCGAGTTGCGGAAGAATAAGTGTGACTACGAGTTTTTTCTTAAGCTCAGTGGATAGCAGTTTTTTGTTGAAGCGTAGTCGGTATAACGAATAATTTAGTGCATTACGTTTTTTACACATAGTTTTAATTTTTTTGTAAACCACGGGTTATGATTATCCTTAGGTGCAAATGTCGTTTTCGGTGCGTGTCTGTGATATGTAACAGTCAGAGGGGTCGAGAGGGAAAGTAATTTATCATTCACGGATTTTGACGAGAAGCAATTATCCCAGTTAATTTCTGAGAGTTCCATTAGATAGTTTTTGGCCGAGAAATGTATGTAATGTCTACTTGTAATTGTTTGCTGAGGCTCCCTTACTGTTTTAAGTCTGTAGGTCAGGTACATCATTTCGTGTTTAGATAGAGCTGGGCCAACAGATTGGCCATGGAACAAAATTTTGTCAGAATCATCAACTAAACAGTAGTCATTCCAGGTAGAAGAAGTGCCTGTTACGTGGGTACTAGTGTACGGGACGATATGTAAATTGTAGTTAGATGCAAAATTGCGTAAGTAATTTGAAAGATAATTATCTTTACTGAGATCAATATTTAAGTCGCCCAAAATAACAATATTATTGTATAAATGCAGAGATTTTAAAAGCTCTATTTCTGATTCTTTTAAAAGAGGCGCGTTGGGCGGATGATATAATGCGATGAGTAGCAATGGCGGATTTGAGGGAAAAATCAGTTCAATAATTAAAAATTCGGTTTTTGAGGAGATAAGTGAGGAGGGTAATGACGACGATGAAAAAACGATATTTGATTTAATCGACTGGTGGACATATCCGTGATGTCGCAAATGACATATTGAGGGAGACTAACTAGGTTATCCGGCACAACGTGCGAGAGCCATGATTCGGATACACAAATTACATGATAAAAATTTTTTACAGAAATAGCTACGAAAAGTGTCGAAATGCTCTTTAGTTCTCAAAGATTGCTAGTTGATATGACATAATTTCAGATGGTCTGAGAATTGATTATGTTGAGACTTCTTATTTTCGGCACGGGTTCTGTCTGCGGCAGATGTTGCGAAGTGAATATCAGTTAGTCATAACTGCAGTGATTTGAGGTCGTTAATGTCACGTATACGAACGATCTCAGAATTCTCGGTTTCGTCTTTCTTCATGAGAATTACACCTTTCATCCTTCGGCCACACATATTTAAAAAAATTTTTGCGGGAATAAGCGTTAACTTTCAGTATGAGGTCGTACAATGGCGCAGGCAGGTCGGCATGATGGTCGTGAAGGTTAAGGCGTCAGTCTTAGTCCGCCCGAACGGAACGTCGCGAAGGTCCCGAGTTCGAATCCCCGTCCGTGCAATTTTCTCTACTTATGTGGTACCACCGCCGAATCTGCTGGTGGTACCGATATTGGGGTAGAGGGGACTAGCTCTGGCTGGGTGTTGTGTGTATATCTGCCTAGTTCTGTCATGTACTGTCTGTCTTTGTCCTGTACCTCTCCACCCGAGAGCCGACCCACAAATAGACATATTCGTCATTAACGCGGGGGAAAATTTCCTGTCCTTTGTCCTGTCCTTTTTTGTCCTAATGGCGCAGGCAGCCAGTCATTGACGAATACTTTGGATGGCGGCAAATCAGAATAGAACATTGACATATTTAGATCCCGCTTGGCTTTCGCAGTTTTGATAAATTGCTGACGAGTTTCTTTATTAGCGGACGTAACCTGGAGAGATCTCGGTTTGTTCGCAAGTTTAGGGTTAGTACTCTTCATTCGAGACGTTTCGGCGATTTCTGAAGCATGTAAGGATAGTTTCAAAGCGGAGGCCAAGTCGATAATTCCTTTAGTATCATCGTGACCATCATGCTCCGGTAATCCAACTACGACAGCCATATGTCCCTCCGACATTTGAAATTTGTGCAGTTCCTCGGCTTGTTGGCTCATTAAGGGTTTCAACGTCGTATTTTCTTCATCCAGTACTGTACATCTATCAGCTAATATCTTTTGGGAACTTGTATGTTCCTCATAGTTAGATCGCATTTCCGCCCTAATGTCAGACACTTCAACCATCACTAACGACATATTCTCATTGATATTAGATTTATGCTGATCTTGACTTTCCTTAAACTGATCTATGGGATACTCTTCTAATTCCACGTGGTTTTTGCAGGTTATGATTCCTGTCAGCAAAACACCAGAGGACCACAGGACAATTCGCCGAAACCCAGGTCCACGAATTAGATGAATAAAATCGGCATTAATTTCGCTTGACGGAGATTTAAAATTAACATAAATGTGCCTGTAGGCAAAACCACAGTAAATGAACTTTTCGGGAGCAGAAACATAGATAACAGTTCGATTACTCATCGGAACCGGAAGCCACTGTTCGCAGTGATGTATAGAAGAGCATGCATCATCTTAAATTGCAGTAAAAATTTTTCAACGCAACATTTTCACCTAATAACTGCGGTCATATACGTAAATTCGATCGTTTTCTTGACTTTGACTCGCTATTTGCGATTTTTGACCCATGATAACCAAACTTTTTCATATTGAATTTGTTCGGAGTGATATATAGAAAAGAATCCATCATCATAAATTGCATCAACAATTTTTTACCGCAACATTATCGCCAAATAACTGCTGTCATATACGTAAATTCTGAAATTTTTTCGACTTGGTAACGATTCCGGTAATTATTTATTAGTTTTTTGTAATCGTACACGTCATAAATTAAAATACGTCAATTGTAGTCAAAATTATAGATTGGAATCATTAGGTGCTTGAATAATAAAGTTCATTATATATTATTATTCAATTAGTTATATATTTTCATATTTGAATTTTACATACAGGGTGTCCTATTTTAAATAACGGATTAGAATATCTCGGATGGTAAGCATTTTGGAGGAAATTTATTTAAACAAAAGTTGAAGGGTACAGACAGTGCTAACTTATGGTGACCTTGACAATGACGATGGCCTTCAAGGTCATTTCAATATCAAGTCAATTTTTTCAAACGGAACCCTTTATTTTTTAACCCGGAAATGGAAAGAGCGGAAGATTTTACGCCATAATGTAACCTTGACCTTGACCTTCGCCGCTACCTTGAAGGTCATTTTAATATCAAGTCGATTTTTTTAATGGAAGCACTCATTTTTTGCTATGGAAATGGAAACAGAAGACAACTTCACGCCCGCATGTGACGTTGACATTGACCTTGACCTCAATCTTCAGGATCATTTGAAGGTCAAGTCGTTTTTTTTAACGGAACGCCTTATTTTTTACCCTGGAAGACAGCGCGGAAGATTTTACGTTCGTATATGACCTTAACCTAGACTTGACTTTCACAGCTACTTTCAGGGTCATTTTAATATCAAGTCGATTCTTTTAATGGAACCCCTCACTGTTACCACGGAAATGGTCAACATGATGAAAAAGATCGAAAAGGATCGAAAATGAGAGAAAATTATCGATGTGATCGAAAATGATCGATATGATTGAAAAATATCGACAAAGATCGAAAATGATCGATATGATTGAAAAATATCGACAAAGATCGAAGAAGATCGGAAAAGATCGAAAAGTTGGAAATAGATCGTACAAGATCGTAAAAGATCGAAAAAGATCGGAAAGTTCGACAAAGATCGAAAAAAAACGAGGAAGATCGTAAAAGATCGAGGAAGATCGTAAAAGATCCAAAAAGATCGGAAAAATCGAGGAAGATCGTAAAAGATCCAAAAGGATCGGAAAAGATCGGAAAAGATCGTAAAAGATCGAAAAGTTCGACAAAGATCGAAAAAGATCGTGAAAGATAAAAAAAAGATGGTAAAAGAGCGTAAAAGATCGAAAAAGATGGGAAAAGATCGTGAAAGATCGAAAATCGGTAGTCGAGACTTTCCATACGAGACGAGACGGTACACGGTGCTTTGAAAGGCGAGATTGCGGTTCTCATTTCGAGTGGTACGCGACGAAACATGCCTGGAAAAATTCTCGAACGGCATCACAAATCTTATACGATGTGGCTTCTGGAGCATGAAATCAAAACAATGTCCATCTTGGATCAGTGTCCTATGTGTTATGGAATGTAAAATTCTTCATCAAATACTGTATTTTTATGCCATTACACAATAAATTCCGTAGCTACATTAATTTATTTCTTTACGTTGATATTGTTGCTTATAATACATGAAAAATAATTTTTTGTAATAAAGTAAACGCTCAAAAATTCATTTAGTTAAATAATCTTTAAACCTGACTGTATTAATTGTTTAAGTACTTGCCACACGCTTTTTCAGCTTTCTATTAAGATGAGTTAAACGATAAAAAGTACTTATCTAAAAATTCATCTTTATCTTACATAATGGCAGATTATACACCGAATGAAATAGTAGATATTATCCTTATACTTGGAGAATGCCGAGGTAATTATGTACAAGCTGCAGAATTATATCGTAATCGCTTTCCCAATGTAAGGCACCTGAACAATCGTACCATTGCGAGACTTGTAGAACGTCAACGCCAAAGACCAGTTTGTCTGCGACAAAGACGACGAAATAACGTACCACAGAGAGATGATCCACAAGTGCTTGCAGTGTTAGGTGTGGTAGCAAACGATCCTCACGTTAGTATGCGAGCAATTGAGAGACAATTATGTGTTCCAAGATTCACGGTGCACCGAATATTGAAGTTCATAGATTGCATCCTTATCACATAACTTTGACACAAGAATTGCAAGCCGGAGACTTCGAAAGAAGGCGTCTGTTTTGCGGATGGGCACAAACAATAATACAACAAGATCCGGACTTTTTTCGTTACGTCTTATTTAGTGATGAAGCCACTTTTCATAATACTGGTCAACTTAACAGGCACAATTGTCATTATTGGTCTGTAGAAAATCCTCATTGGCATCGCGGAGTGAATCATCAGCAACGTTGGAGTTTGATCGTGTAGTGCGGTATTGTCAATGGAAACTTGATTGGACCTTATTTCTTCGACGCAAATGTAAATGGTCACAACTATTTACAATTTCTAATGAACGAATTGCCGACATTGCTCGAAAATGTTGATCTACACACGAGAGTCCGCATGTGGTTTCAGCAAGACGGTGCACCTGCTCATTTTGCCAGGATAGTTCGTGATTATTTAAATATCAGATTCACGAATCAATGGATAGGACGTGGTGGATTTGTGGAGTGGAGTCCGAGGTCTCCGGATTTAACTAGTTTGGATTTCTTTTTGTGGGGATATCTGAAAAATATTGTCTACGTAGAAGCACCCACCACAAGACGTAATATGATGGAACGCATAACAAACGCATGTCGCAACATTCCAAGAAATGTTCTTCTTGCAACCATTAGAAGTTTCCAAAATCGCATTCAGTTATGCCTTGACAATAACGGTCAAATATTTGAACATTTAATTGGATGAATTTGCTTATGGAGTGAACTTTTTTGATCTTGCTTGACCGGCTGGGTCATCACTTACCTTGCCTTAAGTGGTTGGGATTCTTACGACCTAGCCTTGATTGGCTGGGTCATTCTCGATGTTGCCTTGACCGGCTGGGTCATCACTTACCTTGCCTTAAGTGGTTGGGATTCTTACGACCTTGCTTTGATTGGCTGGGTGCCCCCATGTGTCCAACTTCTCGTGGTGGGGGTGTTGTGGCTTACGATCTGCTCGGGCTCTATCAGCTAAGGTTCAACCATGCTGAATGCTGGCCAGCAGGGAGGTCCAAACTAACGGATACAAACCGAAAAAAAAATATAGCACCACGCCATGGAGCGTGTGCCTTAAAGTGGAACAGACAAGCGAGGCACAGCGAAAATACAAGGAGGACCGATTAACTGGCTGTGTGTTTTCACCATCTTTCCCCATCTGGATGGATGACGGATCGATCATTTCTATTAAGGTCCACGCTTTCCACTTCCGGGATAGAAATAAGGGGTTCCGTTAAAAAAAACGACTTGACCTTCAAATGGTCTTGAAGGTTGAGGTCAAAGTCAATGTCAACGTCACATGCGGGCGTGAAGTTGTCCTCTGTTTCCATTTCCATAGCAAAAAATGAGTGCTTCCATTAAAAAAATCGACTTGATATTAAAATGACCTTCAAGGTAGCGGCGAAGGTCAAGGTCAAGGTCACATTATGACGTAAAATCTTCCGCTTTTTCCATTTCCGGGTTAAAAAATAAAGGGTTCCATTTGAAAAAATTGACTTGATATTGAAATGACCTTGAAGGCCGTCGTCAAGGTCAATGTCAAGGTCACCAAAAGTTAGCCCTGTCTGTACTCTTCAACTTTTGTTTAAACAAATTTCCTCCAAAATGCTTACCACCCGAGATATTTTAATCCGTTATTTAAAATGGGACACCCTGTATAATTGACCTCGTCAAAAGCAATTCATTGTCACACACATACAAAAATACTCGAAGTCAATTACGTGAATAAAAAATAATAGTCAACACAAATAAAATCATCGAGTCCTCTGTACGTGTGTAGAATTGTCATCGTCATTGAAATTTTGTCAAATGCTGGAATAAATTAGGCGAGACGAGAATAACGCGGTCACACATTCGTTTTGCCACACATACATTCATTAACAAAAATATTTTGGCATTACATCGAAGGATGTTACACAATAATATTTTATTTATTATTACGAACGGAAGAGAAAGAGGCTTACGCAATGTTCTGATCCATTCGGCGTCCTTCTTTCTTCTTATTAAATTTGGTTCGGCTCAATCCGTCTCGTTATTCGATTTTTCGGCTGCTGTCATGTTGTGAGCCCAAATTGGTGTCACACTCCCTCCCGACCACGAATGAGAGGACCAGCAGCCTCGTTTTTGAACCGGAACGAACGGAGTGACGCCGTCGTTCCGTGGTCTTTTCTTCGTCAAAAATTAGTCATCGCCGCCTCCTCGTATTTTAGAACAATGGTTGGTGGCTGTCGAATTGTGTGGGCCCACCTTGAATCATAGGAGCAACCAGTGCTTCCAGAAGAACGTCGAGGTAGGCAGCGAGTCGTCCAAAAGAATAAGCATAAGAAGAAGAAGGAGGATACCAACCGATGCTCGCTCTTATAATAAATTGGTAATCCCCGTGTCCAATAATGTCGCAGAGTTCCTTTTTTATCATGAATGGGGACGGGAACTGTCAAACATTCGAATGTCATTTGATCGACTTGAATTTGACAGCCCGCCCCTCATTAGAATTTGGAGCGTATGTGCGCCATCGCGGCGACAACATGCAGCTCCCAGCTTGGAACTCGGACCGTCGTTGCCCACTCTCCATATCTGCACGGCCAGAGCGCCGTTGTCCCTCTTCTGCGAATGTAGAGGCGCACCAGTGCCAGCGCTTCGTCGTTGCACGCATGTCTGAATCCGCGCGCCGATCCCACGTAGGGTTGGGATCAACATGGCCGACTGGCCGGCGAAAGCGCGCATCGCGTCCTTTAGATTTTCTTGTTTTTCCGTGTTCCCGTCGTTATTTCTCTTGCCAGCGCATAATCCGCGAACTCTAGAGAAGCTGGCAAGCACGCCAATACAATTTTTGGAACGGTCCTCTTTCTCTCCGTCGCACTTTCTCTTCCGCGCGCGATTAGTTTAAACGGCTCATTACAAAGTTAACTCTCTATTTTAAGTTTTTGACCCATCAAAACCAAACTTTTTCACATAGGATTTGTTCGGAGTGATGTATAGAAGAGAATGCATCATCTTAAATTGCAGCAACAATTTTTTACCGCAATATTTTCGCCCAATCACTGCGCTCATATACGTAAATTCGTTCATTTTCTCGAATTTAACTCTCTATTTCCGGATTTTTACCCACGAAACCCAAACTTTTTCATATACGATTTATTTGGAGTGATGTATAGAAGAGAATCCATCATCTTAAATTGCAGAAACAATTTTTTACCGCAACATTTTGGCCCCATAACTGCGGTCATATACTTAAATTCGATCATTTTCTCGACTTTGACTCTTTATTTCGCAGTGATGTATAGAAGAGAATGCATCATCTGAAATTGCAGTAACAATTTTTTACCGCAATATTTTCGCCCAATAAGTGCGGTCATATACGTAAATTCGGTCATTTTCTCGTCTTTCACTTTCTATTTCCGGTTTTTGACACACCAGAACTAAACAATTTTATATAGGATATCTTCAGCGTAATATATAGAAGAGATTGCATCATTGTTTAGTACCAACTCCGATCAGTCTGGGTTACGAACAAGGCCGCTTATATTTTATATTTTGGCGCAAATTGAGTGACGACATTATATGTTAAATCGTGAAGTTCGCGACTATTGTAACGCAGCGCTCATGCAAAGTAACCCGTAAATTAATCATATCGATCCTAATTGATTTTGATAACCCGGCGCCGCATATCCGGTAGATCTCCGAAATCCTCCGTGAAGCGAGCATCGTTCCGCGCTCCTCGATAACGGAGAAAAATCTAATCCGCACGCGATCGGTGTACATTAACGGCATCCACAATTTAGAAAAACTCAAAACGAAAAGAAAAACTGTTTTCGCGTGTGTAATATATTCTGAGAATAAATAGACCATTAGTGATTCACAATAGCCAGTTACTTTGCTTCCAGTTGCTTAACCAAGTTCTAATACGTTCTAGAACATTAAGAAAATCGGACTCTAAATCTTACGGTGGGTATAGCCCGCAGTCGACTTGCCAACGTCGAAAAATATTTGGATCGCTGTCAGACGCTCAACGCACAGCTCGAGGAATTGGTCACTTCAGAAGATCGAGCATCGGAATTATACTTCCTCGAGTGTCTTCTTCGCTGCTGAAGGAACCTACCTAGGAGCATCGGACTACATCACATCGGTTGTAGATCAGTTAATTCAGTCTAGTTCCAATGCTGCATCTCCGACTCATAATCAAGTATTGCTAGAAAATCATTCGCAAAACAAGCCCTCTTTGCCGCGCATAACTTTGCCAAAATTTTCGGGAAGCTATACCGACTGGGTTAACTTTCGCGATATTTTCACTTCTCTCGTGCATATTAATACTAGTCTATCTAATGTCGAACGATTCCACTATCTGAAATCGAGTTTAATCGGAGATGCAGCATTAGTCCTTAAAAACATTTCAATTACTGATGCGAATTATACATCTGCGTGGAATACACTCAATTCGCGTTATAATAATTCCCGCACTATAGTAAACGCACATTTGTCCGCATTATTCGAGCTTGCACCAGTAAAGCATGAAACTGCTACCGAATTGCAATTTTTAAGCGATAGGACGAATGATGCCATTGCAACGCGCACTACGTTAGAGCGACCTGTTTCGGAATGGGATAATTTGATCGTATTTTTAACAGTCAAAAAACTCGATAAACATACGCGTTTAGAGTGGGAGTTCAAACTCGGTGATTCTGAGGATTTTCCCTCCTACGACGACTTAGAATCTTTTCTGTCTGCGCGGATTCGAGCACTAGAATCGGTGTCATATGCCGGGCCGTCTACTAACACGTCGTCGAACCTGAAAAAACCGTCGCATTCGAAACAAACGCGTGCATTTTTTGCGATCGAAAAGCAGAAGACTCGACGTATTTTATGCGATACCGATCATCAGCTGTATCACTGTAGTAATTTTAAAAATCTCGCTTTAGATAATCGAGCTAAACTGATCCAGGAGCACAACTTATGCATGAATTGCCTGCGTGCCGGCCATGCAGCTGGAAAGTGTCTGAGTAAATTTAGATGCGCTCGTTGCAAAGGGTTGCACCATTCTCTACTGCATCAGGAACGACCTGCTGCATCGGTGCAATCAGTAATTCATGCGCTAAGACCAGACGCGCTTCCATTTTCTGTCAATACGGCATCTAAAATCGCTTCGCTCGATACTGCCGCGCAGTTAACGCGTGCGACCGATTCTTGCATCGTTCCGACTGATCTTTCCGCCACCGATCCTCAGCCGGGCGTCTCGGGCCATACAGCCAACGGCAACGAGATCGTTTTTCTCGCGACCGCTACTGACGTTATTAAATCCTCAGAAGGTCGGACCCTCCGAGTTCGCGCATTGCTCGACTCCGGTTCGGAGTCAACGTTCATATCGGAGTATGCTGTACAAGCCTTGCCGCCAAGAAGCGCAAGACTCATATTGAGATCACCGGCGTCGGAGCTCAAGCCCAAGGATTTGTTCGTGCGATAACGGACATCGTCATTGAATTTCGCGATGGACAGGGTCCCGCACTTGCGGTTCGAGCACTTGTGCTCAATAAACTTTCGTCTTATAAACCGACCGCACATTATTGTCCCGGCCAATGGCCGCACTTAGCCGACCTACAGTTAACGGACCAGGATCCTGCGAACCCTTCACCCATTGATCTTTTAATCGGTGCAGACGTGTACGGGCACCTGCTTCTTGACAGGCTACGTCAAGGACCGCTCGGTACCCCCACCGCTGAACGATCCATATTCGGGTGGATTCTCTTCGGTCCCTCTTCGTGTACAAACGTCACCCGGACAACTGCGGCGAGCTTGCATTGCTCGGCTGTCGAGAATCTAGACTCGCTTCTCAAAGCATTCTGGGAAATCGAGGAAATAAAACCAACGGTCATTCTCTCGGAAGAGGACGTACGTTGCGAGCAGCATTTCGCCTCCACCCATCAACGCCTACTGAATGGGCTGTTCATGGTACGACTCCCGTTAAAGGAAACGGCGGTGCAAATTGGCGCCACACGTACTGCGGCCCTGCGGCTACTCGCAGAATCTGAGTTCCAATTGTCCCGTAAACCAGAAATCTTACGTAAATACAAAGCGTTTATGAAAGATTATCGCGAACTGGGCCACATGGTCCCCGTTGCTTCCATATCCACACCCACAATCGGGCCCATTGTTTATTTACCGCAGCACCCGGTCTTCAAACAGCACGATACGTCGACCAAAATCAGGGTCGTCTTCAATGCGTCCCAGCGGTCGAGTGACGGAAGTACACTAAACGAGCACATGCTATGTGGTCCCAAACTGCAGAGCGATCTGTCTTCAATAATTCTGAGATGGCGACGACATCGCTATGTATACACGGCGGACGTCGAGAAGATGTTCCGCCAAATTCTCGTTCACCCTGATGATCGAAATTATCAGAGAGTTCTCTGGAGAGACTCTCCCTCCGATCCCGTTTCCGAATACTGTCTGGCCACCGTAACGTACGGTACGGCCAGTGCACCATACATCGCGATACGAATACTGCGACAACTTGCCCACGATGAGCGCGCTCGCTACCCCCGATCGGCCGACGTCCTGGAAGAAGACTCGTACGTAGACGATATCTTCTTCGGCGCGGACGACGTATCGTCTCTACGTAAAAAACGCAATAAACTCGTCGCTCTGATGGCTTGCGGCGGGTTCACTCTCAAGAAGTGGGCCTCTAACCACCCCTCGCTTTTAGCGGATGTGTCCCCGGCACTGTCGGATACGTCCCTTCACCTCCCTCTGGACAATGAGGGCAGTACCAAGGAGCTCGGCGTAAGCTGGCAACCGGCCACCGATACCTTTCGGTTTGCTGTTACTCCATCCACACACGATTCTCCCACCAAACGAATCATTCTGTCAGAGATTGCCAAGCTATTCGACCCACTGGGGTGGGTAGCGCCAATCGTAATTCGGGCAAAAATATCGCGGAAGTGCGATTGGGACAACCCCCTTCCTGGCGACCCGGCAATTCTGTGGCAAGCCTATCGCATGATTTACGAACACTAACAAACGTAGCTATCCCTCGATGGATTGGCTGCAGTGCTATTAATTCGCAACACGAACTCCATGGTTTCGCAGACGCTTCAGGACGTGCTTATGTGGCCGTTTTATATATTCGCGTACTTCGGCCTTCAGAAGAACCTGTAGTGACGCTGCTCGTAAGCAAGACTAAAGTAGCGCCAATCAAAACACAGAGCATCCCTCGTCTGAAACTCTGCGCCGCGTCCTTGCTGGCGAGGCTGATGACCTCAGTCATCACATCCGTGCAGATAGAGGAGGCCCCTCTTTACTGCTGGACCGACTCTACCGTCGTCTTGAGTTGGATCAATCAACACGCATCACGGTGGAAAATCTTTGTTGCCAACCGAGTCTCGGACATCCAGACCCGACTACCATCGGCGACATGGCGTCACGTACCAAGCGCCGAGAATCCCGCCGATGTTGCGTCACGAGGAGCAACCAGCGCGGTGTTGATCGAACACCATCTTTGGTGGAACGGTCGCAGTTGCTGAAGTTGGACTCGTCTATGTGGCCACGTAGTCCTCTCATCAACGTAACTGACAACGAGATTGCCAGAAAGGCTCCGCCTACAATCTCAGCGCATGTTACAATGGAAGAGTGGAAGCTTCCCACAAGATTTTCCTCGTGGCCGCGACTGTTCTTATATCTTATGCGCTTCATACGACGCTGCCAGCCGCATTCAAAAGACGTCGGATCGTTTGCTAACGATATACAGTATGCACGAACGTTCTGGATTTGAGTTGCTCAGCAATCGGGATTCGGCGACAAGATACGCGATGTAAAACTATCGCGCTTAATTCCGTCGCGTAGCCGACTATCTAAATTGGCACCCTTTCTCGATGACTCGGGTATTTTACGGGTAGGAGGTCGGCTCGGTAACTCTGCTCTGTGTTGGAATGAGCAACACCCGGTCATCCTTCCCCCTCATCGAATTATTGACTTAATTGTGCGCCATATCCACTTGACGTGCCTTCACGGTGGGTTACAGTTAACGCTGCGCGTGTTTCGGCAACAATATTGGTTGTTAAGAGCGCGAAACATCGTTAAGACGCACATAAATCGTTGCACTAGGTGCGTGCGTGTCCGAGCCACCACTGCCACGCAAATCATGCGCGATTTACGCGAACGACGAGTAACTCCGGCTAGACCGTTCGCTCACTGCGGCGTCGACTATGCCGACCCTATTTCAGTTCTCGCAATGACTGGACGAGGACAAATATCACATAAAGCGTATATAGCCGTATTCGTGTGTCTGCGCACCCGGGCTATTCACTTGGAGTTAGTGCTTGGTTACACTAGCGAGAAGTTCTTGGCGGCATTTACACGGTTCGCTTCTCGGAGAGGTACCCCAACGACTGTCAAGAGCGACAACGGTGCTACGTTCCAGGGTGCGGATCATGAATTATGCAAGGCGATACACGCGTTTAAAACCGATCCAACATTCCAATCACATATGGAGATGCACGATATTAAATGGGAATTTATTCCCCCGGCGGCCCCTCATCACGGTGGGTTGTGGGAGGCCGGCGTAAAAAGCACTAAACACCACCTGCGCAGAGTTATCGGAGACAAAACGCTTTCGATCGAGGAAATGATCACGTTCCTAGCACGGGTGGAAGGGTGCTTAAATTCTCGACCAATCTGGCCTCTGTAGGATGATCCGACGACCAATTAGCGTTGACACACGGACATTTTCTGATAGGTGCTCCGATCGTAGGTGTCCCTGAGCCATCTGTTTTTGATAAAAGCGAATCGTATTTGTCTCGTTGGCAGCGCGTCCGTCACATGACTGAGGGTTCTTGGCGAACATGGTCGGCCGAATACTTGCACACATTACAGCAGCGCCATAAGTGGCGTACTCCGCAGGACAATTTTCGCGTTGGCGATATCGTTATCGTGAAAAACGCGACACTTCCGCCTACTAAATGGGAGTTAGCTCGCGTAACACATCTACACCCGGGTCGGGACGATCGGGTGCGAGTAGTCACCGTTAAAACTGCGCGATCTGCTTACCAACGTCCGGTAACACAACTCTGTAAATTGCCTGTTGATCCGCTACCTTAGTTTTAAAACATTGTATCGCGGGGAACGGGTACGTTCGCCCGGGCCGAAATCGAAATACGCATGGCCGTCTACTATTTTACGGTTCATGGAAGGTGATCGGTTCGAAGTAGTTCATGTATTGCCCAGAAGAAGGTGCTTTCATTCATAAATTGTCAGTTTTACGCTACACACATACATTTACAAACTCCTTTATCTGTGTGTGCTGTTGGCATAAGTATAACTTGTAGGTTAGGTTTATTTTTGCTTAGAAGTATATTTTCTACCTTTTTAAATGAGAGTTGTGTTTCATAAATGATTTTAGGTGGAGAAGAAGAAGAGAATTAAGACTATCAGATAAGTATTTGTATTTATTACCAGTATATTGTATACAATATATTACATAAGTAGGCTTCGCATCTTATGTCCTACAGGAGATTAACTAATCTGTACGTAGGCCTGGTGTATAAAAAATAATACTATAAAAATACAAAATTTAAGTACTATACTTAAACAGTTTACATATTAGATAAATGAATTGACTCTATGATACAATATATGATAAGAAAAACCAAAACTAATGAAATGCAGTCCATGCACCGTTGTTCAGTGATTTGAGCCACTTCTGTAGTTTGCTCTTGATGTATTTCCTGCTTCCGCTTAATATTTTTAATTCGCTGGGTAGTTCATTGAAAGTCGTGACAGCTACGTGTGAGTAATTTTTTTCACCAATTCGTTTAAAAATCCTACTTCCTGTTATCCTTTTATTTCTTGTCTTAGGTTCAATTTGTATATATATTCGGATTTGAGATGATCATAAATGTAAATTAATGCTTCTAATTTAAATAAAGTAGTAATTCTGAGTGGTAGTTTGATTTCCTGAACTCCGGATAAATCGTATTTCCTGTTAAATATGATTTTTAATAATCTACGTTGCAAGCGTTCCAAGGTGTTCATTACATTAGGGTAGGCACCACCCCATGCTATTATGCCATATGTAGCAAAGGAACCAAACAAAGCGTAATAAATTATTAGCATATTATCAGATGATAAGATTTTTCTCAATTTGGCAAAAATAAAAATCAAGTATCTAGATTTATTTATTATATAATTGACATGATTATCCCATCTCATACTAAAATCAAAGTTGATTCCAAGATATCTGGTTGATTCCCCTCTATTGATGGTCTGTTCATTTAATTTGATCAACGTCTATTCAGGGACACTGTCCTTGTAGTTCCCATATATCATATAAACGGTCTTATTCAGATTTAACGACAGTTGATTATTTTCTAACCAGGAGTTTACGATACTAAGATGTTGTTGAGTGTTTGTTAATGCTTCCTTCCATGTAGTTCCTGTACATAATATTGCTATATCATCCGCAAAAGATAATAAATTACCATCTGGTAGTAGTTCGAAAATATCGTTCATGTAGATGATAAAAAGTAACGGCCCGAGGACTGTGCATTGTAGAAATCCGATATTTATCGGTAGTTCACCACTAATATACTCATCAAGTCTCACTGCTTGTTTTCTATTACTTAAATAATTTTGTAACAATTTTAGTGCCGTACCTCGAATCCCATAGGAGTATAACTTTAAATATAGAATGTCACGGTTTATGGTGTCAAAAGCTTTGGACAAGTCTAAATAAGTAGCTGTTGCCGGTAAACTGAAGTCCAGTCTCTGATAAATATATTCCGAAACTTGCGCTAGAGCATCATTGGTACTTTTGTTTTTTATAAATCCATATTGTCTCTTATGTAGAATATTATTAATCTGTAAAAAATTAAGTAGTCTTGATTGTACAATTTTTTCAAACATTTTTGCAATGTTAGAGATTAATGCGATAGGACGATAATTACTCGGATTATGTTTATCACCATTTTTGTAAATTGGGTTAACGACTGCTTTTATAAAGTGGTCAGGACAGATAGCTTGTGTAAAACTTCGATTTATGATGTGAGCTAGTGGGGTACTGATGAAAATAGCAATATTTTGTTGTATTTTTACTGATATGTTATCTACACCATGCGATTTCTTTTTCATGTTCCTTATTATATTGAGTATTTCTGCCTCAGTAACTGGCTTGAGAAATATCGTGTTGGATAGTCTATGATTTGGTGCCTCATATGCAATGTTGTTTTTGTTGACAATAGTTGTGGCAAGTTGTGATCCAACTTCAACAAAATAGTTGCTGAAAGTATTTACTATTTCATTCCTGTCCTCAATTTTTTGATTACCTAAAACTAAGTGTGGTATTTTTGTAGAGGATCTTGCTGTGTTATTGCCTATCTTTTGCTTAATATAGTTCTTTCAGTAGTGCAATTTCCTTGTCTTTGCTTCTTGTACTTCGTTTTTCATCATTCTTTTAAATAATCAATATATTTCTCACATTCTCTGTTTACATCCCCATCGTATTTACGTTTTTTGCTTCTATCACTCGCTATTGACACTGTATTATCATCTTGGATTTTCTCATCATCATAAGTTTCATCTATAGTAAACTCCATACCAGCTGCCACGTCATCTAAATGCTTTTGTATTATTATCAATTTTCTTTTCAATATGACACTTTTAATGTCTCTATTGTTAATATCACAATTATTAATATCTTTAAAAGCTATATTTGTGTGTACAGGACACACAATCAAATGCCTCGAAACGAAAAATCCATGATCTTCCTGGACTTGTCTCACAAACTCAGATTTGCAGTATCCATTGTCGCATAGAATACATATAACTGTTTTAATGTCTCTTGATTTATGACAAACTTGTTTATTGTAGTCCGGCGGAATATCTCGTGCATCTTTGCCAAACCAATCCATGTTCTTATCATAGAGTAACGGATCGACTCCTCAGGTTACTCTATGAAAAGCAATAACTTAACACGGAGCACCACAATAAACAACCGCTCTACCCGACTGTTGAAATGCAACTGAACTGAAAGTATATTTATTTATTAATATGATAATTATGCTATATAGGTATAAAATTAGAATATGGTTCTTTAAAGAATTTTGTGACCATTTGCAGGTAGATGATTTTACGAGTTAATCCGAGTACTTCTGCCAGGGATCATCAGGAAGACTCCGCTGTTCAGTTTCCTAGCCTCTGGGGTATTTTGACGAGCACTCGCACATAGGTACTTTTTTCTTTAGGACCAGCTGACCTCAAAGAAGCACTCGTATTTAATGCATTTGGGACGAGCATCATAAGGATGACTCCACTTTCAGTTTCCTGGCCTGAAGTGTTTTGACGAGGCCTCCTACATAGGCATTTCTACATCCTGGACAGCTTCCCACTGAGAACCACTTGGATATACTCGATTTGGTTTGAAAAACTCCTGGAATACTCCGCGATATAACAGTTTCCAGGCCAGGAGTATTTTCGCAGGGACACGAACAGCTGACTTTTGTTCTGGCCCGCTGTCCTCAAAGAAGCATTTCCTCAAAATTCATTTTCTTCCGGAGATTCATCGTAAGAAGTACAAATTGAATGTTCTTCTAGTATGGTCGCTGCATTAAAAAGTGTACGGGTGCCAAAACAATCAATAAAACATTATCGTCAAAATTAAATTATCTACTAGTTTTGCACGGTCTCAAAATACTGGAAAATCCTCCATCGGTCCCATATTAGACAAAAAACTTGATTAGTAAAAAATGAATTCATTTTAATCTCCTAACGGCATCAAATTGCACAGGAAACTAGATTCGGAGAAAATAAATTCATTTTAATCTTCTAACGGCGTCAAATTGAACAGGAAACTAGATTCGTAGAAAATAAATTCATTTTAATCTTCTAACGGTGCGGGCGTCAAATTGAACAGGACACTAGATTCATAGAAAATAAATTCATTTTAATCTTCTAACGGCGTCAAATTGAACAGGAAACTAGATTCGGAGAAAATAAATTCATTTTAATCTTCAATCGTCCCCAAATTAAGCAAAAAACTTAATACGTCAAAAATAAATTCATTTAACTTTTCTATCGTGCCCAAATTAAGCAAAAAAACATTATACGTCAAAAATAAATTCATTTTAATCTTCCATCGTCCCCAAATTAAGCAAAAAACTTGATACATCAAAAATAAATTAATTCTAATCTTCCATCGTCCCCAAATTAAGCAAAAAACTTGATACGTAAAAATAAATTAATTCTAATCTTCCATTGTGCCCAAATTAAGCAAAAAATTTTATACGTCAAAAATAAATTCATTTTAATCTTCCATCGTGCCCAAATTAAGCAACAAACTTGATACGTCAAAAATAAATTAATTCTAATCATCCATCGTGCCCAAATTAAGCAACAAACTTGATACGTCAAAAATAAATTAATTCTAATCTTCCATCGTCCCCAAATTAAGCAAAAAACTTTATACGTCAGAAATAAATTCATTTTAATCTTCCATCGTGCCCAAATTATGCAAAAAACTTTATACGCCAAAAATAAATTCATTTTACTCTTCCATCGTCACCAAATGAAGCAAAAAACTTTATACGTCAAAAATAAATTAATTCTAATCTTCCATCGTGCCCAAATTAAGCAACAAACTTGATACGTCAAAAATAAATTAATTCTAATCTTCCATCGTGCCCAAATTAAGTAACAAACTTGATACGTCAAAAATAAATTAATTCTAATCTTCCATTGTGCTCAAATTATGCAAAAAACTTTATGCGTCAAAAATAAATTAATTTTAATATTCCATCGTGCCCAAATTAAGCAACAAACTTGTTACGTCAAAAATAAATTAATGCTAATCTTCCATCGTGCCCAAATTAAGCAACAAACTTGATACGTCAAAAATAAATTAATTCTAATCTTCCATCGTCCCCAAATGAAGCAAAAAACCTTATACGTCAAAAATAAATTCATTTTACTCTTCCATCGTCACCAAATTATGCAAAAAACTTTATACGTCAAAAATAAATTCATTTTACTCTTCCATCGTCACCAAATTAAGCAAAAAACTTTATACGTCAAAAATAAATTAATTCTAATCTTCCATCGTGCCCAAATTAAGCAACAAACTTGTTACGTCAAAAATAAATTAATTCTAATCTTCCGTCGTCCCCAAATGAAGCAACAAACTTTATACGTCAAAAATAAATTCATTTTACTCTTCCATCGTCCCTAAATTAAGCAAAAAACTTGATACGTCAAAAATAAATTCATTTTAATCTTCCATCGTGCCCAAATTAAGCAACAAACTTGATACGTCAAAAATAAATTAATGCTAATCTTCCATTGTGCCCAAATTAAGCAACAAACATGATACGTCAAAAATAAATTAATTCTAATCTTCCGTCGTCCCCAAATTAAGCAAAAAACTTTATGCGTCAAAAATAAATTCATTTTACTCTTCCATCGTCACCAAATTAAGCAAAAAACTTTATTCGTCGAAAATAAATTCATTTTACTCTTTCATCGTCACCAAATTATGCAAAAAACTTTATACGTCAAAAATAAATTCATTTTGATATTCCATCGTCCCCAAATTAAGCAAAAAACATGATACGTCAAAAATAAATTAATTCTAATCTTCCATCGTGCCCAAATTAAGCAAAAAACTTTATACGTCAAAAATAAATTCATTTTACTCTTCCATCGTCACCAAATTAAGCAAAAAACTTTATACGTCAAAAATAAATTAATTCTAATCTTCCATCGTGCCCAAATTAAGCAACAAACTTGATACGTCAAAAATAAATTAATTCTAATCTTTCATCGTGCCCAAATTAAGCAACAAACTTGATACGTCAAAAATAAATTCATTTTACTCTTCCATCGTCACCAAATTAAGCAAAAAACTTGATACGTCAAAAATAAATTCATTTTAATCTTCCATCGTCCCCAAATTAAGCAACAAACTTGTTACGTCAAAAATAAATTAATTCTAATCTTCCGTCGTCCCCAAATGAAGCAACAAACTTTATACGTCAAAAATAAATTCATTTTACTCTTCCATCGTCCCTAAATTAAGCAAAAAACTTGATACGTCAAAAATAAATTCATTTTAATCTTCCATCGTGCCCAAATTAAGCAACAAACTTGATACGTCAAAAATAAATTAATGCTAATCTTCCATTGTGCCCAAATTAAGCAACAAACATGATACGTCAAAAATAAATTAATTCTAATCTTCCGTCGTCCCCAAATTAAGCAAAAAACTTTATGCGTCAAAAATAAATTCATTTTACTCTTCCATCGTCACCAAATTAAGCAAAAAACTTTATTCGTCGAAAATAAATTCATTTTACTCTTTCATCGTCACCAAATTATGCAAAAAACTTTATACGTCAAAAATAAATTCATTTTGATATTCCATCGTCCCCAAATTAAGCAAAAAACATGATACGTCAAAAATAAATTAATTCTAATCTTCCATCGTGCCCAAATTAAGCAAAAAACTTTATACGTCAAAAATAAATTCATTTTACTCTTCCATCGTCACCAAATTAAGCAAAAAACTTTATACGTCAAAAATAAATTAATTCTAATCTTCCATCGTGCCCAAATTAAGCAACAAACTTGATACGTCAAAAATAAATTAATTCTAATCTTTCATCGTGCCCAAATTAAGCAACAAACTTGATACGTCAAAAATAAATTCATTTTACTCTTCCATCGTCACCAAATTAAGCAAAAAACTTGATACGTCAAAAATAAATTCATTTTAATCTTCCATCGTCCCCAAATTAAGCAAAAAACTTTATACGCCAAAAATCAATTCATTTTAAGCAAAAATTAAGCAAAAAAACTTGATACGTCAAAAATAAAAATACAAATACAAATACAAATGCACTAACAGCCCTCGACTATAATCTTCTATTTTATATACAGGGTGATCCAAAAGTCCCGGAACAGCAAAATATCTCAGCGGGAGTGCATTTTCGGGGAAAATGTTTTAGACAAAAGTTTAAGGATTTTTCCCTGGCTATTTAATGGCGATATTGAATTTGACCTTGAACATGACCTTGAAGGTTATTTCAAGGTCAAGTTAATTTTTTTAAATGGGAACCCCTATTTTTTTCACGGATTCGGAAAGAGCACAAAATTTGACGTCCGAATATGCTATGGCCGTTTTTTTCGGCAAGGTCATTTCAAGGTGAAACTTAAAACTCCCGTGACGGCGAAATATCTCAGAGGGTGTGCATTTCTTTGGAAATTGTTTCAGACAAAAGTTTAAGGATTTTTCCCGGGCTATTTAATGGTAGCACAGAATTTGACCTTGAACATAACCTTCAAGGTTATTTCAAGGTCAAGTTTGTTTTTTTTAATGGAAACTGCTATTTTTTTTCACGGATTCGGAGAGAGCACAAAATTTTACGTCCAAATATGCTATGGCCGTTTTTTTCGGCAATGTCATTTCAAGGCCAAACTTAAAACTCCCGGAACAGCGAATTAACTCAGCAAGAGGTCATTTTCGGGTAAAATGTTTCAGACAAAAGTTTCAGGATTTTTTCCGGGATATTTAATGCTAGCATAAAATTTGACCTTGAAAATTACCTTGAAGATTATTCTCAGGTCAAGATTATTTTTTTTTTTAATTGGAACCCCGTTTCATTTTCTTAACGAAGTTATGAGGATCTTCCGGTATTGAGAGTGGTTAAATTCATTTTGTTCAGTCGATGCTATTACTGGACGATCTGCTCTAGGGAGATCCTTTACAGTGCCGTAAACTTCGAAACAATTTATTGTTCTGCCAAAAGTCGATTTAGGAATCAGTTCCTGTCCCTCGCTTGTCCTCTAATTTTGTAAATAGAATAATAAACTGTTTAAAAAAAGTGTATACATACATCTTACGCAACACTTGTGCAAAGTGAACTTGGCGCGCGAACAGCGACAGAGAGCACGAGTCACCAGCGAAGTAAATAAACAACATACATTCACATTGAATTTATACATACGTGTACAGTCTTATAAGGTTACATTTTGGTCTTAACTTTATCGTTTTGTGAGATACATGGATTTCCTATCTAAACGCCTTTCCTATCTAAACGTATTAAGCATCATTTCAGTAACAAAATACATACGTATAGATGCGTAGAGAGAATATGCGAACCTTATTTAACGCATCATTTAGAGAGGGACGAGAACCGATTTCTAAATCTACTGTTAGCAGAACAATAAATCGTTTTGAAGTTCACGGTACTGTGAAGGATCTCCCAAGAGCAGGTCGTCCAGTAACAGCATCAACTGAAGAAAATGAGTTGAATGTCGCGCTGTCAATAACGGAAGATCCTCATACTTCCATCAGGAAAGTTAAACAGCAGCACGACTTATGTTACGGTACAGTACAACGGATCTTAACTAAAAACTTAAAATTTCACCCATACAAAGTTAGACTCGTACAACAATTGAATGAAGACGATCCTGATAGACGCCTACAGTTTGCGGAATTAATGATGAATCGAATAGATGCTGATGCCGGTTTCTTGAATCGCATCGTATTTTCTGATGAAGCTACATTCTTCTTAAATGAGGCAATCAATAGACATAACATGTCTTATTGGAGTGAAACCAATCCTAATTGGATGGTCGATAGTCGTTCTACTCAATATCCTGAAAAAGTAAACGTATGGGCAGGTATTATAAACAATGCGGTAGTTGGGCCCTTCTTCATCGAGGGTACCCTTACTGGTCAAAAATACCACGATATGTTGAGGGACGACATCATCCCTGCTATTCAGGTTATTGTAGGCGAGGATTTCGATCAGACTTGGTTTCAGCAAGATGGTGCAGCACCCCATTATGCAACAGATGTTCGCAATTATTTGAGTGATGTATTCGCAGAACGGTGGATAGGTCGAAGGGGTATAATAGAATGGCCACCAAGATCTCCGGATCTTACGCCCCTTGACTATTTTCTATGGGGTTATCTCAAAGATAGAGTGTATCGAACGAAACCGGTGAATATTGAGGAAGTAAAACAACGAATACGGGATGAGATCGCGGCTATTGAACCAGATATGATTAAAAAAGTCGTATCGACTTTTTATAATCGCTTGGGATATTGCCAAGAAGTTCATGGCAATCACTTTGAGCATAAGCTTTAGTAAGATACATAATTTCATCAAAATCTTAGTATACCCATCTTGCCTTAACTGTCTGGGGACACCCACACACACACACACGCACACGCACACGCACACGCACACGCACACGCACAGGTGACGGCGAGGGGAACCACCTGAACAAAGCACCCCGAAGAGGTGTAAACCCGACCGTTATCACCCCAGCCTCTCATCATGAGAATGGTTATTCTTTCTCGTTCACTTAGCGCAGCCATTGCTCTTTGTACGAAATATACGTATGTATTTTGTTACTGAAATGATGCTTAATACGTTTAGATAGGAAAGGCGTTTAGATAGGAAATCCATGTATCTCACAAAACGATAAAGTTAAGACCAAAATGTAACCTTATAAGACTGTACACGTATGTATAAATTCAATGTGAATGTATGTTGTTTATTTACTTCGCTGGTGACTCGTGCTCTCTGTCGCTGTTCGCGCGCCAAGTTCACTTTGCACAAGTGTTGCGTAAGATGTATGTATACACTTTTTTTAAACAGTTTATTATTCTATTTACAAAATTAGAGGACAAGCGAGGGACAGGAACTGATTCCTAAATCGACTTTTGGCAGAACAATAAATTGTTTCGAAGTTTACGGCACTGTAAAGGATCTCCCTAGAGCAGATCGTCCAGTAATAGCATCGACTGAACAAAATGAATTTAACCACTCTCAATACCGGAAGATCCTCATAACTTCGTTAAGAAAATGAAACGGGGTTCCAATTAAAAAAAAAAATAATCTTGACCTGAGAATAATCTTCAAGGTAATTTTCAAGGTCAAATTTTATGCTAGCATTAAATATCCCGGAAAAAATCCTGAAACTTTTGTCTGAAACATTTTACCCGAAAATGACCTCTTGCTGAGTTAATTCGCTGTTCCGGGAGTTTTAAGTTTGGCCTTGAAATGACATTGCCGAAAAAAACGGCCATAGCATATTTGGACGTAAAATTTTGTGCTCTCTCCGAATCCGTGAAAAAAAATAGCAGTTTCCATTAAAAAAAACAAACTTGACCTTGAAATAACCTTGAAGGTTATGTTCAAGGTCAAATTCTGTGCTACCATTAAATAGCCCGGGAAAAATCCTTAAACTTTTGTCTGAAACAATTTCCAAAGAAATGCACACCCTCTGAGATATTTCGCCGTCACGGGAGTTTTAAGTTTCACCTTGAAATGACCTTGCCGAAAAAAACGGCCATAGCATATTCGGACGTCAAATTTTGTGCTCTTTCCGAATCCGTGAAAAAAAATAGGGGTTCCCATTTAAAAAAATTAACTTGACCTTGAAATAACCTTCAAGGTCATGTTCAAGGTCAAATTCAATATCGCCATTAAATAGCCAGGGAAAAATCCTTAAACTTTTGTCTAAAACATTTTCCCCGAAAATGCACTCCCGCTGAGATATTTTGCTGTTCCGGGACTTTTGGATCACCCTGTATATAAGTAATGCATTAATGTTTTTAATAATAACAATATACAATTTATTTACAATAGTATATTTACAATACACATTTTGACGACTTTAAGTCAACTGTTCTACATATATAATGGGATAAGGTTGGGCGTGGTTGGGATGAGGTCAGGTGCGGTTGGCCTATCAGTCATCAGGCAGGACTGAAAGTGAAAATACATACTTGGTTAATAAATACTTGTTGTATAATGTAGTACGCTATTTATTATTCATCAGAATTATTTTATTTCCTCACCTTTGGAGTAGGAATGTTCGTTTAAAATGAAATTTCTGACTCCACCTGAATCGGAGCATGCAGGAAGCTCCAAGCCCTCCAGCTCATCAGTGAAGCCTGTACAGATATATTTATGTAAGTATACGGTTAAAAATATGTTCCTTTAATCTACTAAAAACGTATTTAGATCTTACCCTCAAGTTTGTCCCAATTTACTGCTATTAATTTGGCTGCCATATTCTGGAGTTTCGAAACGGGACAACTTTTGGCAACGGACCAAAATATTCCAATACACTCCTCTTTAGCGGAGTGCAGAGGACGTAACTTCTTTACGTCTGGACTCTCTTCCTGCTGCAGCCTCGCTTGATTTGCAGCCCCAAAGACGCCATTCTTCAGCTTGTCTGTAATGCCTTTATTTTGTAAATATTCAACATTTTTGTATTGCCTGGTAGAATATAAATAATAGACCTTCCTAAGAACTGGTCAACCGTTGGGTTCGATCTTATCACAACGCTAAGTGTTTTGTGGTAAGATTCAAGAGCGTTGTTAGTGCGGTGATCCAGTTCAAAGATACTGAAGTGTTCCGCCCGTACCGATTGGATCCATTGCTTGCGGTAATAGTCGATGAAACTGTCCCACAAGCAACGGATCTCCATCGACATGGTGCCGATTAGCTCCTCAAAACCCTCTTCGATTCTTGAGGGCGGCATAAGCGCTAGCGCCATAAACTTGTGGAGCACAATTCTGTGCTCCCCCTCGTCAATTAGCATTTTCAGGCCATGTTTCCTACTGCCGGCTTGTTTCCTTAATGCCTAAAATTATACAACAAAATTTGTTTATATAATAATTTTATACAATATGTGAAATTAAAGAAAATTATAGTTACCTGACAGTAGTGGAAAAAGCAGCCATGTAGGAACGCACCTGGAAAAATGCTCCTCAATGCATTTTTTATTCCGCATTCGAAATCACACATCATGTGTTCCGGTTCAAAATTTGGAGCGACTGTTAGAAAGAAGAACCTCAATACGCTCTCATATGCGTATGTTAATTTTATCCCCAAAAATATCCAAATGAATGGTATAATCTGAAATTCAATTTTTTTAATAATTTATTTCCGCTTTATTATACGATTTAATAATGAAATATTAATACTTGCCTGTATGAATTAATTCTTAAAAATATTATCTATTGATCTACATAAATGTGTTTGTTCCTACATAATATTAACAGTTAAAATAAAATGGCAGAAATTCTACTTTGATATGAAAATTAATTTGTTTTTAATTTTAGGATTTTGAGATGCCATGACCGAAAAAAAATGACTCCGCGGGAGATTCAAGAGGAAACGTTCAATGTATCGCTTGTAAAGGCATCTAGGGTGGAGGGTACATCTTACCGAGCCATCTACCAACGAATGTCTCTTCAAAAAAAGAATTTCTGTAGCTTTCAGGAGGCAGCCAGCAGCGTGAAATTTAAATCCGCCAGGGAAAATATGAAGAAGCACAGGCAAGCTTCGCAAGGTCATCTGAGGAGAGGAGCAGAGATCAACAGTCTGGAGACCCTGGCGGATTATATAACATCACCGGACTTACCAGACTGGGTTTTAACAAATTCGGCTGGCATGAGTCTCCAAGCGACAAAATTTGTCACCCCGAATGAGCATCTTGCGGTGATTTTTCACAACCCATCACATACACGCCTGATGCTCGTATCGTCGAACTGGGTTTTCATTGATGGTACTTTTGATACAATACCAAAATTGAAAGGTCTGTATCAAATGGTAACGGTGATGGCTGAGAAAGGGAGCAAGGCAAGTATTAATATTTCATTATTAAATCTTATAATAAAGCGGAAATAAATTATTTAAAAAATTGAATTTCAGATTATACCATTCGTTTGGATATTTTTGGGGACAAAATTAACAAACGCATATGAGAGCGTATTGAGGTTCTTCTTTCTAACAGTCGCTCCAAATTTTGAACCGGAACACATGATGTGTGATTTCGAATGCGGAATAAAAAATGCATTGAGGAGCATTTTTCCAGGTGCGTTCCTACATGGCTGCTTTTTCCACTACTGTCAGGTAACTATAATTTTCTTTAATTTCACTATAATTTTAGGCATTAAGGAAACAAGCAGGCAGTAGGAAACATGGCCTGAAAATGCTAATTGACGAGGGGGAGCACAGAATTGTGCTCCACAAGTTTATGGCGCTAGCGCTTATGCCGCCCTCAAGAATCGAAGAGGGTTTTGAGGAGCTAATCGGCACCATGTCGATGGAGATCCGTTGCTTGTGGGACAGTTTCATCGACTATTACCGCAAGCAATGGATCCAATCGGTACGGGCGGAACACTTCAGTATCTTTGAACTGGATCATCGCACTAACAACGCTCTTGAATCTTACCACAAAACACTTAGCGTTGTGATAAGATCGAACCCAACGGTTGACCAGTTCTTAGGAAGGTCTATTATTTATATTCTACCAGGCAATACAAAAATGTTGAATATTTACAAAATAAAGGTATTACAGACAAGCTGAAGAATGGCGTCTTTGGGGCTGCAAATCAAGCGAGGCTGCAGCAGGAAGAGAGTCCAGACGTAAAGAAGTTACGTCCTCTGCACTCCGCTAAAGAGGAGTGTATTGGAATATTTTGGTCCGTTGCCAAAAGTTGTCCCGTTTCGAAACTCCCGAATATGGCAGCCAAATTAATAGCAGTAAATTGGGACAAACTTGAGGGTAAGATCTAAATACGTTTTTAGTAGATTAAAGGAACATATTTTTAACCGTATACTTACATAAATATATCTGTACAGGCTTCACTGATGAGCTGGAGGGCTTGGAGCTTCCTGCATGCTCCGATTCAGGTGGAGTCAGAAATTTCATTTTAAACGAACATTCCTACTCCAAAGGTGAGCAAATAAAATAATTCTGATGAATAATAAATAGCGTACTACATTATACAACAAGTATTTATTAACCAAGTATGTATTTTCACTTTCAGTCCTGCCTGATGTCTGATAGGCCAACCGCACCTGACCTCATCCCAACCACGCCCAACCTTATCCCATTATATATGTAGAACAGTTGACTTAAAGTCGTCAAAATGTGTATTGTAAATATACTATTATAAATAAATTGTATATTGTTATTATTAAAAACATTAATGCATTACTTATATATATAAAATAGAAGATTATAGTCGAGGGCTGTTAGTGCATTTGTATTTGTATTTGTATTTTCGTATCAAGTTTTTTGCTTAATTTGGTGACGATGGAAGAGTAAAATGAATTTATTTTTGACGTATCAAGTTTGTTGCTTAATTTGGGCACGATGAAAGATTAGAATTAATTTATTTTTGACGTATCAAGTTTGTTGCTTAATTTGGGCACGAAGGAAGATTAGAATTAATTTATTTTTGACGTATAAAGTTTGTTGCTTAATTTGGGCACGATGGAAGATTAGAATTAATTTATTTTTGACGTATAAAGTTTTTTGCTTAATTTGGGGACGATGGAAGATTAATATGAATTTATTTTTGGCGTATAAAGTTTTTTGCTTAATTTGGAGACGATGGAAGATTAAAATGAATTTATTTTTGGCGTATAAAGTTTTTTGCTTAATTTGGGGACGATGGAAGATTAAAATGAATTTATTTTTGACGTATCAAGTTTTTTGCTTAATTTGGTGACGATGGAAGAGTAAAATGAATTTATTTTTGACGTATAAAGTTTTTTGCTTAATTTGGGGACGATGGAAGATTAAAATGAATTTATTTTTGACGTATAACGTTTTTTGCTTAATTTGGGCACGATGGAAGATTAGAATTAATTTATTTTTGACGTATCAAGTTTTTTGCTTAATTTGGGGACGATGGAATATTAAAATGAATTTATTTTTGACGTATATAGTTTTTTGCATAATTTGGTGACGATGGAAGAGTAAAATGAATTTATTTTTGTCGTATAAAGTTTTTTGCATAATTTGGTGACGATGGAAGAGTAAAATGAATTTATTTTTGACGTATCATGTTTGTTGCTTAATTTGGGCACAATGGAAGATTAGAATTAATTTATTTTTAACGTATAAAGTTTTTTGCATAATTTGGGCACAATGGAAGATTAGAATTAATTTATTTTTGACGTATAAAGTTTTTTGCTTAATTTGGGGACGATGGAAGATTAAAATGAATTTATTTTTGGCGTATAAAGTTTTTTGCTTAATTTGGGGACGATGGAAGATTAAAATGAATTTATTTTTGACGTATCAAGTTTTTTGCTTAATTTGTTGACGATGGAAGAGTAAAATGAATTTATTTTTGACGTATAAAGTTTTTTGCTTAATTTGGGGACGATGGAAGATTAAAATGAATTTATTTTTGACGTATAACGTTTTTTGCTTAATTTGGGCACGATGGAAGATTAGAATTAATTTATTTTTGACGTATCAAGTTTTTTGCTTAATTTGGGGACGATGGAATATTAAAATGAATTTATTATTGACGTATATAGTTTTTTGCATAATTTGGTGACGATGGAAGAGTAAAATGAATTTATTTTTGACGTATCAAGTTTTTTTGCTTAATTTGGTGACGATGGAAGAGTAAAATGAATTTATTTTTGACGTATAAAGTTTTTTGCTTAATTTGGGGACGATGGAAGATTAAAATGAATTTATTTTTGACGTATAACGTTTTTTGCTTAATTTGGGCACGATGGAAGATTAGAATTAATTTATTTTTGACGTATCAAGTTTTTTGCTTAATTTGGGGACGATGGAATATTAAAATGAATTTATTTTTGACGTATAAAGTTTTTTGCATAATTTGGTGACGATGGAAGAGTAAAATGAATTTATTTTTGACGTATCATGTTTGTCGCTTAATTTGGGCACAATGGAAGATTAGAATTAATTTATTTTTAACGTATAAAGTTTTTTGCTTAATTTGGTGACGATGGAAGAGTGAAATGAATTTATTTTTGACGTATACCGTTTTTTGCTTAATTTGGGCACGATGGAAGATTAGAATTAATTTATTTTTGACGTATAAAGTTTTTTGCTTAATTTGGGGACGATGGAAGATTAAAATGAATTTATTTTTTACGTATAAAGTTTTTTGCCTAATTTGGTGACGATGGAAGAGTAAAATGAATTTATTTTTGACGTATAAAGTGTTTTGCTTAATTTGGGGACGACGGAAGATTAGAATTAATTTATTTTTGACGTATCATGTTTGTTGCTTAATTTGGGCACAATGGAAGATTAGAATTAATTTATTTTTGACGTATCAAGTTTGTTGCTTAATTTGGACACGATGGAATATTAGAATTAATTTATTTTTGACGTATCAAGTTTGTTGATTAATTTGGGCACAATGGAAGATTAGAATTAATTTATTTTTGACGTATCAAGTTTGTTGCTTAATTTGGGCACGATGGAAGATTAGAATTAATTTATTTTTGACGTATCAAGTTTGTTGATTAATTTGGGCACGATGGAAGATTAGAATTAATTTATTTTTGACGTATAAAGTTTTTTGCTTAATTTGGTGACGATGGAAGAGTAAAATGAATTTATTTTTGACGTATAAAGTTTTTTGCATAATTTGGTGACGATGGAAGAGTAAAATGAATTTATTTTTGACGTATAAAGTTTTTTGCTTAATTTGGGGACGACGGAAGATTAGAATTAATTTATTTTTACGTATCATGTTTGTTGCTTAATTTGGGCACAATGGAAGATTAGCATTAATTTATTTTTGAAGTATCAAGTTTGTTGCTTAATTTGGGCACGATGGAAGATTAGAATTAATTTCTTTTTGTCGTATCAAGTTTGTTGCTTAATTTGGGCACGATGGAAGATTAGAATGAATTTATTTTTGACGTATAAAGTTTTTTGCTTAATTTGGTGACGATGGAAGAGTAATCTGAATTTATTTTTGACGTATAAATTTTTTTGCTTAATTTGGGGACGACGAAAGATTAGAATTAATTTATTTTTGACGTATAAAGTTTTTTGCTTAATTTGGTGACGATGGAAGAGTAAAATAAATTTATTTTTGACGTATAAAGTTTTTTGCTTAATTTGGGGTCGATGGAAGATTAAAATGAATTTATTTTTGGCGTATAAAGTTTTTTGCTTAATTTGGGGACGATGGAAGAGTAAAATGAATTTATTTTTGACGTATAAAGTTTTTTGCTTAATTTGGGCACGATGGAAGATTAGAATTAATTTATTTTTGACGTATAAAGTTTTTTGCTTAATTTGGGGACGATGGAAGATTAAAATGAATTTATTTTTGACGTATAAAGTGTTTTGCTTAATTTGGGGACGATGAAAGATTAGAATTAATTTATTTTTGACGTATCAAGTTTTTTGCTTAATTTGGGGACGATGGAAGATTAAAATGAATTTATTTTTTACGTATAAAGTTTTTTGCTTAATTTGGTGACTGTTTCGGATAGCTCGATTGAGAGAGAGGATGAGCGGACTGTAAAGGCGTCTCAGTTGGATATAGGTGGATGGAATCAGATAAACGGAGCACAATCTTCTGCACTGTAAATTGCGGGGGTCTTGGGGGTGAGGGGGGGGGGTGGTGGGGTGGGGGTAGGGGGTGGGGGGGGGGGGGGTTGTGGGGGGGGAGGGGGGGGGGGGGGTGGGGGGGATTTAATTTGGGGGGGGGGGGGGGTGGGGGGGAGGGGTGGGTGGGGTATGGGGGGGGGGGTGGGGGGGGGGGGGGGTGGGGGGGGGGGGGGGTGGGGGGGGGGGGGGGTGGGGGGGGGGGGGGGTGGGGGGGGGGGGGGGTGGGGGGGGGGGGGGGTGGGGGGGGGGGGGGGTGGGGGGGGGGGGGGGTGGGGGGGGGGGGGGGTGGGGGGGGGGGGGGGTGGGGGGGGGGGGGGGTGGGGGGGGGGGGGGGTGGGGGGGGGGGGGGGTGGGGGGGGGGGGGGGTGGGGGGGGGGGGGGGTGGGGGGGGGGGGGGGTGGGGGGGGGGGGGGGTGGGGGGGGGGGGGGGTGGGGGGGGGGGGGGGTGGGGGGGGGGGGGGGTGGGGGGGGGGGGGGGTGGGGGGGGGGGGGGGTGGGGGGGGGGTCCAGGAAGATCATGGATTTTTCGTTTCGAGGCATTTGATTGTGTGTCCTGTACACACAAATATAACTTTTAAAGATATTGATAATTGTGTTATTAACAATAGAGATATTAAAAGTGTCATATTGGAAAGAAAATTGATAATAATACAAAAGCATTTAGATGACGTGGCAGGTGGTATGGAGTTTACTATAGATGAAACTTTTGATGATGAGAAAATCCAAGATGATGATACAGTGTCAATAGCGAGTGATAGAAGCAAAAAAACGTAAATACGATGGAGATGTAAACAGAGAATGTGAGGAATATATTGATTATTTAAAAGAACTGAGTGATGAAAAACAAAGTACAAGAAGCAAGGATAAGGAAATTGCACTACTGAAAGAACTATATTAAGCAAAAGATAGGCAATAACACAGCAAGATCCTCTACAAAAATACCACACTTTGTTTTAGGTAATCAAAAAATTGAGAATAGGAATGAAATAGTAAATACTTTCAACAACTATTTTGTTAAAGTTAGATCACAACTTGCCACAACTATTGTCAACAAAAACAACGTTGCGTATGAGGGACCAAATCATAGACTATCCAACACGATATTTCTCAAGCCAGTTAATGAGGCAGAAATACTCAATATAATAAGGAACATGAAAAAGAAATCTCATGGTGTAGATAACATATCAGTAAAAATACTACAAAATATTGTTATTTTCATCAGTACCCCACTAGCTCACATCATAAATCGAAGTTTTAAACAAGCTATCTGTCCTGACCACTTTAAAAAAGCAGTCGTTAGCCCAATTTACAAAAATGGTGATAAACATAATCTGAGTAATTATCGTCCTATCGCATTAATCTCTAACATTGCAAAAATTTTTGAAAAAATTGTACAATCAAGACTACTTGATTTTTTACAGATTAATAATATTCTACATAAGAGACAATATTGATTTATAAAAAAATAACAGTACCAAAGATGCTCTAGCGCAGGTTTCGGAATATATTTATCAGAAACTGGACTTGAGTTTACCGGCAACAGCTACTTATTTAGACTTGTCCAGAGCTTTTGACACCATAAACCATGACATTCTATATTTAAAGTTATACTCCTATGGGATTCGAGGTACGGCACTAAAATTGTTACAAAATTATTTAAGTAATAGAAAACAAGCAGTGAGACTTGATGAGTATATTAGTGGTGAACTACCGATAAATATCGGATTTCTACAAGGCACAGTCCTCGGGCCGTTACTTTTTATCATCTACATGAACGATATTTTCGAACTACTACCAGATGGTAATTTATTATCTTTTGCGGATGATATAGCAATATTATGTACAGGAACTACATGGAAGGAAGCATTAACAAACACTCAACAACATCTTAGTATCGTAAACTCCTGGTTAGAAAATAATCAACTGTCGTTAAATCTGAATAAGACCGTTTATATGACATATGGGAACTACAAGGACAGTGTCCCTGAACACACGTTGATCAAATTCAATGAACAGACCATCAATAGAGTGGAATCAACCAGATATCTTGGAATCAACTTTGATTTTAGGATGAGATGGGATAATCATGTCAATTATATAATAAATAAATCTAGATACTTGATTTTTATTTTTGCCAAACTGAGAAAAATCTTATCATCTGATAATATGCTAATAATTTATTACGCTTTGTTTGGTTCCTTTGCTACATATGGCATAATAGCATGGGGTGGTGCCTACCCTAATGTAATGAACACCTTGGAACGCTTGCAACGTAGATTATTAAAAATCATATTTAACAGGAAATATGATTTATCCGGAGTTCAGGAAATCAAACTACCACTCATACTTACTACTTCATTTAAATTAGAAGCATTAATTTACATTTATGATGATCTCAAATCCAAATATATACAAATTGAAACTAAGACAAGAAATAAAAGGATAACAGGAAGTAGGATTTTTAAACTAATTGGTGAAAAAAATTACTCACACGCGCGTGGACTGCATTTAATTAGTTTTGGTTTTTCTTCATCATATATTGTATCATAGAGTCAATTCATTTATCTAATATGTAAACTGTTTAAGTATAGTACATAAATTTTGTATTTTTATAGTATTATTTTTTATACACCAGGCCTACGTACAGATTAGTTAATCTCCTGTAGGACATAAGATGCGAAGCCTACTTATGTAATATATTGTATACAATATACTGGTAATAACCAACAGCAATTCCTGATAGGGATCCATACTTGGAAGGGTGACTATGAAAAATAAATAAAAACGAGCGTTGCGCCCGCTACGGCAAAGATAGCAGGCCGATTGCTGAGTGGGAGACACGGCTGCTTTACCATCAGAGGGTAACCCCTGATGACAAAGTAGTTTGTCGACTGTATCTGTCTAGGTTTTCCGTAGCTTTCCTAGACCCCGTGCAAATGCGATACAGAGGGGTCTCAAGACGTTCTACGGGGCGCAGTAATGGGGGGACTGGCTCTGGGTGGGTGTTGCTATGTGCTGTTATGTATTGTTTTCGATTGTATGTCCGACCTATCCACCCGAGAGCCGACCCGCGAACAGGCAAAAATGTCATTAAAGCGGGGGATAATTCCTATCCTTTATCCTTTTATCCTTTATATACTGGTAATAAATACAAATACTTATCTGATAGTCTTAATTCTCTTCTTCTTCTCCACCTAAAATCATTTATGAAACACAACTCTCATTTAAAAAGGTAGAAAATATACTTGTAAACAAAAATAAACCTAACCTAGAAGTTATACTTATGCCAACAGCACACACAGATAAAGGAGTTTGTAAATGTATGTGTGTAGCGTAAAACTGACAATTTATGAATGAAAGCACCCTCTTCTGGGCAATACATGAACTACTTCGAACCGATCACCTTCCATGAACCATAAAATAGTAGACGGCCATGCGTATTTCGATTTCGGCCCGGGCGAACGTACCCGTTCCCGTATCGCGGCGGGCGGCTCCACCTTGGCCATTCCGTTACTTGATTCGCCATGGCGGGCGGTACTTAGTCTTAAGTTTTTTTCATGTATCCAGCGTTAATTTTAATTGTCTGAATCCGCGCGCCGATCCCACGTAGAGTTGGGATCAACATGGCCGAGTGGCCGGCGAAAGCGCGCATCACGTCCTTTAGATTTTCTTGTTTTTCCGTGTTCCCGTCGTTATTTCTCTTGCCAGCGCATAATCCGCGAACTCTAGAGAAGCTGGCAAGCACGCCAATACAATTTTTGGAACGGTCCTCTTTATCTCCGTCGCACTTTCTCTTCCGCACGCGATTAGTTTAAACACATCATTACAAAGTTAACTCTCTATTTCCAGTTTTTGACGCACCAAAACCAAAATTTTTCATGTAGGATATGTTCGGAGTGGTGTATAGATGAGAATCCATCATCTTAAATTGAACCCTTGGCGATCAAAAGGAGATACGCGCGAAACGCCGGAGAATTTGGTGGCCTCTCGGCTCGTAATTTTTTAACTTTCGAATTTTATAGTTTTCATTAGATATCTTAATAGGAAAATTAATTACGCGAATTTTCTGTTAAAATAAAAAATTTTGTCTTTAACTCGTCATATCATTTACAATAATTGGAATTTTTTAATAAAATTATTGTAAAAGATATGACGAGTTAAAGAAAAAATAATTAAGTTATTTTATATTTCAAATAATTTCGTTTTTTGCGATTAAATTAAAAACGAAGAGGGAAAGAAATTTTTTATTTTAACAAAAAATTCGCGTAATTAATTTTCCTATTATGATATCTAATGAAAACTTTAAAATTCGAAAGTCAAAAATTACGAGCCGAGGGGCCAACAAATTCTCCGGCGTTTCGCGCGTATCTCCTTTTGATCGCCAGGGGTTCAATTGCAGTAACAATTTTTTACCGCAACATTTTCGCTCATGAACTTCGGTCATATACGTAAATTCGGTCATTTTCTCGTCTTCCACTTTCTATTTCCGGTTTTTGACACACCAGAACTAAACAATTTTATATAGGATATCTTCAGCGTAATATATAGAAGAGATTGCATCATTGTTTAGGACCAACTCCGATCAGTCTGGGTCACGAACAAGGCCGCTTATATTTTATATTTTGCCGCCAATTGAGTGACGACATTATATGTTAATTCGTGAAATTCGCGACTATTGTAACGTAGCGCTCATGTAAAGTAACCCGCAAATTAATCATATCGATCCTTATTGATTTTGATAACCCGGCGCCGCATATCCGGTAGATCTGCGAAATCCTCCGTGAAGCGAGCATCGTTCCGCGCTCCTCGATAACGGAGAAAAATCTAATCCGCACGCGATCGGTGTACATTAACGGCATCCACAATTTAGAAAAACTCAAAAAGAAAAGAAAAACTGTTTTCGCGTGTGTAATATATTCTGAGAATAAATAGACCATTAGTAATTCACAATAGCCAGTTACTTTGCTTCCAGTTGCTTAACCAAGTTCTAATCCGAGTGATCCGCAACCAGCTAAAAGTTGCATTAACATTTTATTCAATCATCTTAAATTGCAGTAACAATTTTTTATCGCAACATTCTCGCTCATGTACTGCGGTCATATACGTAAATTCGGTAATTTTCTAGAATTTAACTCATTTTTTTCGGATTTTTACCCACGAAAACCAAATAATTTCATACAGGATATGTTCAGAGACATGTATAGAAGAGAATGCATCATCTTAAATTGCAGCAACACTTTTTTACCGCAACATTTTCGCCCCATCACTGCGCTCCTATACGTAAATTCGTTTATTTTCTGGAATTTAACTCTCTATTTCCGGATTTTTACTAACGAAACCCAAACTTTTTCATATAGGATTTATTCGCAGTGATGTATAGAAGAGAATGCATCTTCTTAAATTGCAGTAACAATTTTTTACCGCAATAAGTGCGGTCATATACGTAAATACGGTCATTTTCTCGACTTTAACTCTCTATTTCCGGTTTTTGACGCACGAAAACCAAAATTTTTCATGTAGGATTTGTTCGGAGTGATGTATAGAAGAGAATCCATCATCTGAAATTGCAATAACAATTTTTTACCGCAACATTTTCGCCAAATAAGTGCGGTCATATACGTAAATTGGGTCATTTTCTCGACTTTAACTCCCTATTTTCGGTTCTTGGACCCATCCAAATCAAACCTTTTCACATAGCATTTGTTCGGAGTGATGTATAGGCGATAATTCATGATCTTAAATTGCAGTAAGAAATTTTACCGCAACATTTTCGCCCATGAACTGCAGTCACATTCGTAAATTTGGTCATTTTCTTGACTTTAACACTCTATATCCGGATTTTGACCCACGACAACAAAAAATTTTCATATTGGATTCATTCGCAGTGATGTATAGAAAGGAATGCATCTTCTTAAATTGCAGTAACAATTTAGGACCGTAATGAATGCGGTCATATACGTAAATTACGTCATTTTCTCGACTTTGACGCTCTATTTCCGGATTTTTACCCATTAAAATCAAACCTTTTCACATAGCATTTGTTCGGAGTGATGTATAGAAAGGAATCCATCAGCTTAAATTGCAGTAACAATTTTTTACCGCAAATTTTCGCCCAATAAGTGCGGTCATATACGAAAATTCGATCATATCAACGCTGTATGTACTCCCGGTTTTTGCCGCGTCAAAGTAAAACAAGGTTTTATTCAGAATATACTTGAAATATAATGGATAAGGATGTTTAATCCAAGAGATGTTTTGGTAACAGCAGTGAAGTGATTTTTTTTTGCCGCCAACCTTTCGCCCTCCTGGTCACGAACTGTTATTTTTGTTGGTTTTCAGAAGTAAGAATTGAGCAACAAATTCCTATGCTTTTTCATTTTCATTTGGATGCGGCTTTATATGTTTTTCGGTTTAGAGTTTGGTAGCTTTTGCTTCAGCTAGCAAACCGTAGCTTTTTTTTTTTAAATAATTAAATAACAGAATCGGCTCCAGCAATATCTCTCAGCAACAAAAAAGTAACAATTTTTCCAGCTATTTGCCGATGCAGGTATCATAGAACCCAATCAAACACACACACACACACACACACACACACACACGCACGCACAGGCACACGCACACGCACACACGCACACACGCACACGCACACGCACACGCGCACACGCACACACGCGCACACACACACACACACACACACACACACACACACACACACACACACACACCCGCCGGAGTCTTGCTGGTTCCTTCTAACGGGCGCGTCCCCCCACAGAACTAGCTAGGGGAAGGAACCCCGAACAATAAACCAAGTATGGAAGATCAGCTGCAGATAAAAGCTCACTGTGCAGGGGTCGGATCCCCTGTACCGGCGTCGGGTACGAGTGAGCAAGCGGGCTCTCCGGCGTCGTTATCAGGCAACCGCAGTGTTGTTGGGGCTGGTCACTCGGCCCCAACAGCATTAAATGTTACAAGTGACACTCAGTCAGGAAAGACGCACGAGACTGTAAGTTTCGAGGGCCTGGAAGAGAAACTTCAGCTCCTTGTGGAATTTATCCAGGAAAAGAAAAATCTTCACAAGGAGATCAAGAATATGGCCAAAGGCACACTGCGTGCCTTTAGCCATTACGCCAAGGCACGAGAAAGTTCGGGGGCTACGCAGGCGTCGGTCACCTGCCAGGACGGGGCGAGCCAAACGTCGCCCCTATTCCGTAAGCCCCCCGAACGTCCGGAGCGTAAAGGACCCTCGCCGCTGAAGCTGCAGCGACAAAACGGGTCAGGAAAGAAGAGGAGAAAGAGGAACGCCCCGTACCAACAGCTGCAGAACAACGGCGGTAACCCCAGTCGGAAGACCAGGACTGGGTTACGGTGGTCAGAAACGGCCTAAAGAAGAAGGCGAAGCAGCAGCAACAACATCAGCAGCAGCAGAGAATGGATGTCGGCAAGCAACACAGGGGGAAGTCGGAATCAAAAGCCGGCCTCCGACCCTTCCGCCCCGATGCCATCAAGATCAAGCCAGCGGACGGTGCGTCATATGTCGACATCCTGAAGACCATGAAAGCTGCGCCAGAACTGCGAAAGTTAGGAGAAAGGGTGACCGCCATCAGGCGGACGAAAGCAGGCGAACTGCTCAAGAGCTCCAAGCAGCGGCCACGTCCATCCTACAAGGGACAGCTGTCGTACAGGCACTGTCCCATAAGGAAGCCATCACCATCAAGGACATGGACGAGGCCACAACTCGGGAGGAGGTGGTACAGGCCATCATTGAGATGACTTCACCGGAAGCAGTGACCCCTGAGAATATCAAGCTCAGGGGAGCATATAGCGGAACCCAGGCGGCCAATATCTTGCTTCCCGTCGCAGTAGCAAACACAATGCTGCAAAAGGGGAAGCTTAAAATTGGCTGGTTTTATTGCCGGGTTCGACTGCGCGAAGGACCCCCGCGCTGTTACAGGTGCCGCGAGAGCGGACATCTGGCAAGGAGTTGTAAGAGCGTGGTCGATCGCTCGGCGCAGTGCTTCCGGGGGGGGGGGCTACAATGCATGGGCGACGGAATGGGGTAGCGCGAAGACCAAGCATGGAGGATATGCCTTCATTGAAGCCCTCTCGTTACTGAAGTTGGAGATTGCTAACACGGGGGGAAAGCCGACCTGCTCCAAGGCCGGCAAGTCCTCCGTAGTCGACCTGACCTTCGTCGACCCAAAATTGATGGGGGAAGGGTTGGGCTGGAAAGTAAGCGACCGATACACGGGCAGTGACCATCAAGCCTTGGTGTACCAGCTCCAACTGACCGGCAGAGCAGCAGGAAAGGTGCAGAGCGCAAGCAAAGAGAGATGGTCACCGGCCACCTTCGATCGGGAAATGTTCCTCTACAGCTTTGGAACAGACGGAGGTGGAGGGAACAGCAGAGGAGAGAGCCCGATGCCTCTCCCGAGCCATAACAGCGGCTTGCGATGCCTCTATGGCCGTGAAGTCAAATCCTCGCGGCCGACCCCCAGTTTACTGGTGGAACGAAGAATTCGCAGATATCCGTCGAGAGTGCCTTCGGGCTCGAAGGCTGCACCAGCGAGCAATTCATAAGCCCCGGTACTACCAACTGGCCGCGGACTATGAAAGAAAGGAAGAGGCTCAAGATTGCCATCAAGGCCGCGAAAAGAAAGTGCTGGCAGGACTTTTGTGAGGAGGTGGATCGCGATCCCTGGGGGCGACCGTATAAAACGGTCATGAACAAGATCAAGCCCAGGGGACCCAACGCACCATCTTGTCCATCCTTCCTTGGCAAAGTCGTCGGACATTTATTCCCAGAACAGCGGGAACGGCCGATTGGCACTGGCCTGATGGCAATTGCTGGTGCAGCCGAGCCGACAGATGTTACCGAAGCCGAAGTAAAGATGGCTGCTAAAATGATCTCCACCCGTAAGGCCCCAGGAATAGATGGGGTACCTGGAATGGCAGTAAAGATCGCAGCGCTGAATGTACCAACCATCTTCACATTGACATTCAGTGCTTGCCTGAAGGAAGGATGCTTCCCGGCGCAGTGGAAGGAACAGAGGTTGGTGCTGCTGTCTAAGGGAAACAAACCCCCGGACTACCCATCCTCATTCCGACCGCTCTGCATGCTTGACATCTCTGGGAAGCTATATGAGCGGGTTATCTGTGCCAGACTGGAAGCAGCCATCGAAAATGCCGGAGGTCTTTCCGAAAACCAGTTCGGATTTCGGAAGGGGCGCTCAACCATCGATGCAATCGGCCGAGTGAAAGCAATAGCCACGGATGCCATCAGTGGCAGCCGAAACACCAGGTGCATGTGTGCCATCATTGCCCTGGATATCCGGAACGCATTCAATTCGGCCAGGTGGGATTGCATCATGCAGGCACTCGAAGATCTGAAGGTGCCTCTCTACCTAAGAGAAGCCATCTCAAGCTACCTAACAGACCGAACCCTGTATTATGACACGGATGACGACAGACACTCCTACAACATCACGGGAGGCGTGCCACAGGGTTCGGTTCTGGGACCCTTGCTCTGGAACGTCTTATATGACGGACTGCTCAGGCAATCCCTTCCACACGGGGTGTCCATGGTAGCTTTCGCAGACGACCTTGCACTAATCGTCGTCGCGAAGACCATCGACGAGGTGCAATTTAGCGAAGATGAAGCTATCGAGGTAGTAGCTAGGTGGTTGAGCAACCATGGGTTAGATCTGGCGGCTGAGAAGACGAAGGCGGTGCTCATCTCTCGAACAAAGAAAAGGGTATACGCCACCTTCACGGTGGAAGATACGCAGATCAGGACGGTGGACACTATTAGATATCTTGGAGTCACTCTAGATGCGCGGCTGTCGTTCAAACAACACCTGATGAACGCAGGCGCAAAGGCTTCCAAAGTGGCCCGTACGCTCTCCAGCATCAAGCCCAATATGGGGGGCCGAAACAGCCGCGACGGTCCCTCCTTTCATCGGTAGTAAGCTCCGTTATTCTTTACGGGGCACCGATCTGGGCTGATGCCATGAACATCCATAAGAGCTACGGAGCCACCTGTTGGCGGGCTTATAGAACAGCCGCCCTAAGAGTGGCCCGTGCCTACCGTTCTGTATCGGACATCGCTCTCTCGGTGGTCGCGGGACTCCCTCCCATAGACCTTCTTGCTATGGAGAGGGCAGCAGTACACCGCGAAGGCAGGTGTATAAGGCAGGACATCGCCGACCAGGAGCCGAACCACGACAAATGGTCCATGAGGACCATAGAAGAGTGGCAAAAAAGATGGGATTCAGCGGATTCGGGGCGGTGGACCCACTGCGTCATCCCAGATGTAGCAAAGTGGACGGGCAGACAACACGGATACACCACCTTTCATCTCACCCAGGTGCCCACCGGGCCACACAGGGACGAATCGCGAATCTAGCAAGACAAAACTATTTAATTCATACTGATTTTAATCACACTTGATACCTAGGGGTTTTCGGGGTCGCTGATTTCGAATTCGATATCAGTTTTTCAAAATTCAAAATGGCGGACTCAATATGGCGAACACTTTTATGAAAAATTCATCGGATTTGCTTATAACTCGTTACTCGGGGGTTTTCGGGGTCGCTGATTACGAACCCGATATCAGATTTTCGAAATTCTAAATGGCAGATCCAATATGGCGGATGATTTTGGAAGAGAAATATACATTGCCCTCAAATTTAGTATCTAGGAGTTTTTGGGGTGGTTGATTTCAAATTCGATATCAGATTCTGAACATTCAAAATGGTGGATCCAATATGGCGGGCGATTTGGGAAGAAAATTATGGCTTGTACTGAAATTTGGTATGTTAGGGTTTTTAAGGCCACTGATTACGAATCGGACATTAGATTTTCAAATTACAAAATGACGGATTTAATTGAGACAACAATAGGACTACTTAAGAACTTATAATTACAATATTCATGGAAAGTAAAGTTAAATATTTTCTTACATTTCTAATTAAAATTAATCAATATCAAGTGTTGATATATTATATAATGAATTATTTATTTATTCTTGAATTAGTTAAATTATGTATCGTCTACACAACATACATTTAATAATTTATATTAACAACCTATAACAATTTATAGCAATCTAAATAATCTGTATTAACAATCTTCATTGTCCTCAACATCATCGAAATTAGTAGTTAAAATACTACTAATGAAATGTAAAGTCGGTCACTAATTACAGTAGTAATGCTCTTAACTAATAAAGAGTCAAAAACTATTAATTCATTCGTCAAATTCTACTAATCTCAAATTAGTAATTAAACTAGTTTAAATTAGTACGTTGACTACTGAATTAGTAGATTTTTACTCATTATGAGTACAAACAATTGAATCCACCATTCTGAATTTTAAATATCTGATATCGGATTCGTAATCAGCGACCCCGAAAAATCTAATACTACCTGTACTTTCAAAGTTTGTAAAGCAGAAAAATGTGTTCCTAAAATAGTTACAACGCAGCTGTTACTACTATCTAAGAATAATATGCTATATAAAATGAAGGGGGAAGAGGGGGGACGTGAATTTGATTTTTTTGTGTTCCCTATTTGTTGTTGTTTTAAACTAGTAAAGAAATGTCGTGGAATATATTGGAACTTTTTTTTAATCTCTATCTGAAGTAGATATTTCAATATTTTTCAAATCCAAAATGTCTGCTATATTTATCCTATTTATAATTGTTAATTTAATAATAATTTCGTATTAAACTACATGCCTGATAATTGAAAATCCATGTCCGAACTTGAAATTGTCAACTCAACAAAATTGTTGACTGTAGTAACTGTGAACACTTACGATAAAATTTACGGGAAAACGTGCGTGCAGAAGGTAACTCGATTTGCATGTTCATAGAGACTATTACGGTGCATTAAAAAAAGAAATATTTACGGGCTGATTGCAGAATAGTATATAGAACTTATTAAGCGTAGTAGTGGTTAATTTTAAAGAAATAATTTTTTCGACTTTTGGCGCCGTAATTTGATTATTCGTCCTTATGTGCGGGCACGGCTGCTTTTGCAGCTACTTACATCGTTTCCGCATTTATCAAAGCGCGGAGTGCCCGGCATGCCCTGGTGTCGACGAAGACGTGGCCCATGTCCTCTTCCGAGATTTGCAGCGGAACGGGAACAGTTCCGGATCTCGGGAAGAGGACCACTAACACCTGAGGGCATTGGGGAATGTCTGCTCGCCTCACAGGAGGGATGGGACGCGGTGGTCATCATCGCCACCTCCATCATCGATAGGCTGAGTGCCATCAGAAGAGAAGAAGACGGAAGAGGCAACAACATCGCCCAGACTTGAAGAGCCAAAACATCGCGGAGGGCCTACTGAGGCATAGACTGCCCCCCTAGAAGTAACACACACACACGCATACATACAGCTGACGGCGAGGGGAACAAGCTGAACAAAGCACCCCAAAAAAGATGTAAATCCGACCGTGCAACCTCGACGCGGTAAATCTTGGGTAATGCTAAAGCCGACGGTGACATTCAAAATAGTGTAAAAATGTTATACGGTATTTATAAACATATCGGATGTGGAAACCAAAAATTTTATATTTTCCACCCGGAACAATGATATTGCATTGCAATTGCAAACTCTTTTAACCGATTAGCAGTTTCCTGTTATTTCTATTAATGATTTACATGAACATTTATGCGTAATTTGATTTTTGAATTTCAAAATGTCCGCGTCGCACCCTGCGATCAATTTAAATCGATGTTGGCCATCCCAAGTAGCTTTCAGAAATTTGGTGGTCTTTCCGAATATATGTGAAAAAACAGGGGTTTCCATTAAAAAAATAAAATTGACCTTGAAATAACCTTCAAGATCAAATTAAATGGTACCATTATATAGCGAGAAAAAAATCCTTCAACTTTTGTCTGAAACATTTTCCGCCAAAATGCACTCCTACTACGATATTTCGCCGTCCCGGGACTTTTGGCGGACCCTGTATAATATGTTTGGCACGGCACAAAAATGAGATTTATCTCAAGGAAACAGTTGCAGGTATTTGGAAGCTAATTCTTCTTCATAACACTGCATAAAAACGTAGCTGCTGCACTATATTGTTCCACTTCGAGTGTTCTGTAGGAGGGAAAAACATTAAAAAGGGACCTACTGAAAATGCGTAACAGTTTGTACATTCAACAATCGGTTTGTAAGGCGTTAATAAACAATATTTATAAATAATATCCAGAAACATATGAGAACATTTACTTAGTTTATCGAATTCTCTATTATAGATTGTTATATTAACTACATTCATTTTGTCATTATCTTACCGGTTTGCTTCACATTCTTGTATTTTTCAGAATCAATATGTTTTTCGTTTCCAGAGAAAAATGTGGTGAAGAAAGTTTTGTACCCTTTAGGTTGTTTTCTGTAACTAAGAAAATGTGTGTATTCATTATTATTAACAAGATATTGTATTCAGATAAAGGTAAATCTATTGTATAAGTCATACATCTCGACCATTAGCAAATAATTGTTTGTTATTAGGCTGTGATAACCTATTGTCGAAAGGCAACGCCAGTGCCGGTTAGAGAAATGGCGAAAAAGGCAAAAAAGGCGGTCATACTTAAACGGGATTTGCAAAATTGTGTACATAGATTTAAGTGAAAAAAAAACATGGTATTTCTATGTTTTATTGCCAAGGAGACAAAGAATAAATGAGTTTCAAAAAGGTAAATAAGGATACGGTGCAGGGGAAGGATATTTCTGCACCGTCGTCTTAGAGCGAGCAAACGCAGCAGCAAATACCGAAAAACTGCTGAAGCTTTGGTAAACAATTTTGATGCCAAAATATAGGCTAATGGGAAATTTACAGAGTTGCGGCAGCTGATAAAGATGATGTTGGCTGCCACAAAGACGCAGAAAAACATCAATTCTTCGGTAAAGAATAACTCCGGCGATGGGTTTAGGCTCATATTTTTTGTATTGGATATTCTCAACAAGTTAGTGAGATAGATCCCTAAAATCCAACATGGCGGATACAAAATAGCAGCTAGAACCTCAAAAATCGTCGATATTTAAGAAGAGTGTCACATAAAGCAAATGTTGAGGTGGCTGTTTACGAATTCGAGGTCAGATAACGAAAATTCAAGATGGCGGCTCCAACGTGGCGAACCATATATTTGAAAATCAACGCATTGGGTTCAAAGGTGGCTTACGAGATTTATGACGTTGAAAATCAGATCCAAGGATCTAAGGTTCGTTTTACCCTATCATGTCAAGATCAAGGCCCTTTCAAGATCAAAACGACAAAAAACCAACATGACAGATAGCTCATGCCGGAAAATCGTCGAAATTTAAGAACATCGCCACCTTAAGGCAATTGTGGTTTACGGATATTTTGAGGTTTTTGATACACTATAAAAACATGTTCTGATATTAACATGGAATTCAGTATATAATCTTCAACAACAATAACAAATGCAAATGGTCTAATATCTGAAAAATCCAGAAAACTGCTTATAGATCATTGCTAAGCGCGTTTTAAATTGTGGTGATTAGGTTAACGACTATTATTCTATTTTTATTTCCTCATGGTGGTCGTTATATATTTTACACATATTCAGACCGGGTATAGACCTACATTTTATAGAGGAATCAGAACTACCTGACCAAATAGCGCTAACTGTATTCTCCATCACTAATTCTCCTATCGATATCTTTATTATATGCTTGGTTTCTGGTTTCTTATTTCTGGTAGCTTGTAGATTGGTCAGTTATTAATTATTATTATATACTCAGCCGATCACTCTTGTCACACCGCATGGTAGACTTTTCTCGTTTTTTCTCGTTTACACGGACCACTAACTTCGGTGATCTCATGATTCTTCGATCTTTCGCGATCGTCTTCTCGCCAGATATCCCGTGATCCTGGCCCTTTTCCCATTTATGATCTTTTGTGGTTCTTTAAATCTACCCTGTACCCGAGTTTTTCTACATAACCTCTTGACAATTTTGCGCCTGATTTTGTTATTTACGCTATAAATGGTGTTTACTCTTGTTACCTTTTGTTAACTATTTAGTAATGTGATCAACATAAACGAGAAATTATAATTAATATTATTACTCATATTTCTTTCCTGTAAAGTTCTTTAGATGATAGTTGTACATGTGAGAATATAATAATTACTATTTAAACACCCAGCTAGAGTATAAGGCGATAAAACGGTAAAAGTTAATAGTCATTTAATATCGTGTTACTTCAGTGTCGTGTTAATGCAGTTGAAACGTTCAAATGTTAAACGATACGATAAATGCAGTGATTCATTTGGTATACAGGGTGATCCTCCATTAACTGCCAACCGGTGAACAGTAGATTCGTTAGTTAATTCTAAGAACAATTATCCAATAACAAATTCATTGTCGGGAGGATATTCAAGCAGTTGAATTGTCATGGAACCTCGAAAATAAAAATCAAGAAATGCGCATCGGCAATGAACCGTGCGGTATTTTTTTTCGAGTGAGCAACGTGTGCATCGAAGCCAGTCTGTCAAAAATATTAATCGAATTCGAAACGCCTGACTTGCAACTCGCTATTGCCAAAAGAGAATCGCCGAACCGATTTGGAATTCATGACGGACAAAGAGTTATACAGAATACAGCAGAGGACTATACATTTTCAGGAATTACAAATAATTCAAATTTTATTAAATAACCTAAATATATGGAAATAATTAAATACTGTCTATTTTTTTAAAACGAATCCGAATTTAAAAATTATTAAAAATATAACACATATGCAAATTCATAAAACTAAATTCTCCCACGTTTGGAACTGCTTCTACAGTTTACTACATTAAACAAAATTAACAAGGTGATATTTTTTTATACATCCGAAGGGACTCGTTATGTTGATTTCGAAATTCCGATAAACGTTGTGAAGAGAAATTTAATCTTACACGTTACAGACTGCTTCTGAAATACATTAAATTTTTCAAATAAATGACCTCACATGATATTAACCAATTTCATGTCGAACGGGGGTTTTGTGTTGATATTTCTATTCACGTTAATTGTTGGGAAGAGGAATTAAATTTTTTACGCTCAGGATCATTTTAAAATTCGCCAATTTTTCCAAGTAAATGACCTGGAGTGATACTGTGCATTTTACGGCCGAAGGAACTCGTTATGTAGATATTCCGATTTTCTTTCAATCATTGTTGTGAAGAGAAATTTAGAAGCAGTCCCGAACGTGGGAGATTTTAGTTATATGAATTTGCACATCAATTAACTTAAAATTTATTTCTTGGATATTCGGTCTCTGGTACATAAATAAGAAGTAAATATAAGTACAAATATGGGTTGTTATGTCAACCACGAATTATAAAAATGAAGGGTGTATAAATTCCAGTTTTTGGCGATAATATCACAACTAAGCAAAGCAACTACAAAGCAACTGGTGGCATTACTTAAAAATTTCAAGATGGTTGAAATATTTGTCAAGCGCCATCTGTCGGAATCATTCCGATTCCCGAAGAAACGGCTGTTTTGAAAAAACATTTTTCAAGAAAATGTTAAAAATGCTGAATTAAGATGTTAAGTATATGAAAAATATGAAGAAACCGAAAATATGCGAAAAATTATGCAGATGGTTTTCAATAGACCTTTTCATTTTAAGCAAAAAATTGTGCGCATGCGCTAGGATTCAATATTAAAACTGTACGAAACGTTTCCGTTTTCTGTACAAAACTGTACGAAACAATTGAATTTGCACTTGCGCATTTCATATCGTGAAAAGGCCTATTAGTAATGTGCGAAGGCTCACGTTTTCAGCTCTAGTTACGTGATTGCAAGAAATGAGTATTTTCGAGAATAGTAAAAATGAAGACATCACTTTTAATACCTGCAGGTAGAAAACTTAGTTTATAAATTGTGTGCACTATTGACAAAATTGTTACCTCATCATTTCATCGCTAATAATCAAGCAAATCGATGAAGTACTACGTCGCTCTGCAGCTCACAATGCAGCGCTAACCTTTCCCTATAACAATAATCAGTGTGTAGTATATGTATATTGCAATTGTTTACTATAGATTCGAAGACGAAATCATGCTATATACGGTACTTTTTGATACATCACACGATAATGCCGCAGTTTGCATCCTACAATAGTTACTGATACCTGAAATAAAAAAATTGTTCCTGTAATAAAGAAAATCATGTACGTGACTATCGGTACCAAGTCGTAATTTGATTGCTCTTTTGGCGATAGTCCTTGCGCGCATAATCGAAGTGTGGTATGTTGGTTTAAGTTTTTCTAAATACCATCAGTTGCCGCATTGCCTTAGACCCGATCACACTGTCACGGGTCTGCGAGCGATCCTGCGAGCGCAACGTTTGGCTTTCGTTCCTTCGTGCGCGGCTAATACAAAATTGTAGTCGGCGTGATGGTCGTGCGGGCTAAGGCGTCAGTCTTAGTCCGCCCGAACTGAACGTCGCGAAGGTCCCGAGTTCGAAACCCGTCCGTGCAATTTTCTCTGCTTATGTCCAGTGTGGAATAACCGGGGAACTTTGCTGGGCGAAGGTACGAATTTGGGACCGCTGCCGACCCCCGTCGGCAGTTATCGGTACCGTCAGCGTCTTATCCGCGGTCGGTACGTCGTGGGTCTTATCTCGGATAAAGATGGGATAAGCCCCGCGTCGTACTCGCTAAGGCACAGACCGCCGAATCTGCTGGTGGTACCGATATTGGGGAGGGGGGACTGGCTCTGGGTGGGTGTTGTGTTGTCCTGTTCCGTCATGTATAATGTCTATGTGTTGTCCATCCTATACCTCTCCACCAGAGAGCCGACCCGTGAATAGGCATCTAAGTCATTAAACCGGGGGAAAATTCCAAATCCTTTATCCTTTTATCCTTTAATACAAAATTGTGTGAAACAATAAAGTACCCTTGTTTTCTTGCACATGTGTCTCTGGATTGCCCTTCTACCATATATGTCCTTAACAGGTTATGGGCCCAGAATTCGGTTCGCTTCGAGTGCGCGACTTGAAAAGTGACGAAAACAGAAAAACGTGTCACGTTCGCGAGTGTAAATGCGTCTTACCATGCTCTATTCGAAAACAATATGAGTAACCAAGGTTGGACAAGGATAGAGATGCTTTACAAAGAAAATGTTGATACCGTGGGAAGTACCGGACGAAAAAGTTCTTTCTGATTTAATTTTGGCCATTTGCACTTCTGAGCTGAAGCAGGTCAAAATGAAGCAAAACAATGGTCCTCCGACTCAGAGAGAAAGACAAACAAGTCGGCCCCCGATCAAGTTTCGATGCCACAATTGCAAGAAACCTGGACATAAAGCATCCAAATGCCGTACAAATAACTTCACGCCGCTGGAATAGGAAGCGGTAAAAGCACAAGAGACCGCATTTGTTGCAAAGACTTCGGTGAAGCAGACTATCAGAGATATCTAAGAGATGGCGTACGGGACGAACCAGAAGCCCGATAATGACGAGTACGCCGAGATATCTCGGTCGGTATGAGAAGTGTGGAGAAGATGCGAATGCGACGTTGATGGGTGTGGATACGACGCGGCAGATGGCGTGTGTTACCAACCCTGATAGCGCGAATCGATGGTGTCTCGACAGTGGCTCAACTCCCCACAAGTGCGCGATCCGCATAGATTCGAGGAAATGAAAAATCCACCGCAACGGCATTTGAACCTGACTAGCAACGGGAGTACTTCGATAGACGGCAGTGGGATGGTAAGACATAATTGAAAAATGGAATTTGCGAGATAAGCGTAAGTTTGAACAAAATATTGTATGCTCCGAAATTGAGGACTAATTTACTTTCTGTAAGTAAAATAATCGCGATCGGAAAGACGGGATTGTAATATATGTCGGAAAATGCGGAGATAGCGGATAGCGCTGATACACGTCAGAATGATAGCCAATTGAAACTATGGCACGTCCGATTCGTGCAGTTAAACTAACGATATTTAAAATCCATGGCTGTTTAAAGAATTATTGATCTTAAAAAACTGTAGGTCCGCATGGGCATCTGTAAGGGGGTCTTGGCTTTGATACGGAAATCGGATGTGGCTGTTGAGGAAGCGCCCATACCGGCTTCCAGTGTACTGGGAAGTTCTTGACTTCTTCTTGTGGGTGCGGTGTCGGGAAGGATCTATCCAATGAGGGATTGCCGATTTCCGTTACCGATACAGGAACTGAACTTATAGAAAGTGCATGATAGGAGTTGAGCAAAGGGATCACCCAAGCATTCGGGTCCGCTCCTTGCGGAGGGGGACCAGCTCATTTCTCTCATAATCAAATAATCCATACCGGTATATGCGGTCTAACGCGAGTTAATTCCATAAGCGGTTCTCGATATTTCGCGACGTTTATTGACGATTATAGTCGATGGCTCAGAGAGTACATAGCTTTCGCTGAAAAACAAATCGAACTCTCTGTTAGGCCGTGAGATGCCTTATGATAGAATCGAATCTATCGCCAAGATTTTAAGCTGAAACGTTCTCGAAAGCTAATTATGTCCGCCTATCGACTTAAAGATTCCTTTTGAGTTGTGGACCGGAAGTTTGCAGAAATTAAATTATTTTCGTAGTTTCGGGTGTAATGCCTTTACGTTAATTAAAAATACCTCCAAGAGAAAGTTCGTAGCGCGCGGTAGCGAATGTATATTCGTAGGGTATTCCGATGTAGTGAAGGCATACGACGCGTAAGATGTTAATAAGGGCGCCAGGCATGCCGAAGCATACCGAATTTATAGGCGCGCCGCAAGGTGATGGTGCGCCCGCTACGCTCAGCCCCGAGATCCCCTCGGCACGGTCAAAACTCAAAACCGAAACTCGACGATAGAAACTAGCGGTCACGAACAGCGAGGACGGGTTAACCTCAAAACAGAACCCCACACTATCGTCACGATGCCGAAACGCGAATTCAATACTATTTACCCGACGTCAGAACGAAACGAAACCAAGTTTTTCCGACCAAAAATTTTGGGTTGCCCCGTAGGGGCCGGGAGCCATTCGGACAAAATTCAATACAAAAAGTCGCGCCACACCTCCACAGCGGGTGTCCGTAGCCATCATCGCAATTGAAATATCGGTACCAACAAAAATTAATTAATTCCGCGGTTGCCCAAAGTGCCGGTAACCAAAATTTCCAACTTATCCGCGATCGACGCTAGCTTCGACTATGCAGGCCCGCGCCGCTTGATCCGAACACTCCCGAACGCGTGTACGGCTGTGTCCGCGGAACGACACACACCACGAGGCCGGGCCTTGCACCACGAGTTCCAACTAAACGCTTCGGGTTTAGGATTTACACATTGACTGCTAGCGATGATAACTACTTTTCACTTATCGATTGAATAAATTCCAAGGTAATGCGCATCGTATTTTAATAAACGCGTGAAAGATTGCATGATTAAGAGTGCTCTCCTTGAATATTTTCAAGGTCGATAGCCGTGAGGTAGTATCTTTAGAATCTTAGGTTAAACCCTTCGAAATCTCTTCGAAGGCGGTATCCGCGGGACGAGTTATTTAAGCTTTACAACATTTTAATTATCTCCTTGATCCCTGTCAAGGATGATAGCCGTAAAAAGGTTTTCTTTAAGGTTAATTAAACCCTTTGAATAAGATTCAAAGGCGATATCCAGTTTAATAACGATTTAAACATTAAGAAAAGTTTATTGTCTCCATGACCAATGTCAAGTACGATAGCCGCAAATAGGTTTTCTTTAAGGTTAATTAAACCGTTTGAATGAGATTCAAAGGCGATATCCAGTTTAATAATGATTTAAACATTAAGAAAAGTTTAGTGTCTCCTTGACCAATGTCAAGGACGATAGCCCCAAGAAGGTTTTCTTTAAGGTTAATTAAACCCTTTGAATAAGTTTCAAAGGCGATATCCATTTTAAGAATTATTTAAATGCTACGAAATTTTCACTTTCCTTAGAAATTTTTCAACCCGGGTGACGCGGAACAAAGAAATTATTATTTTGATTTTACCGTGTGGTGCCAGCCTACCGCGCACGAACTTGCGGTTGCTGAAACGCGTTAGCCGAACAAAGGACGAAACCCGCACTACGTCCAAAATTACATTTTAGCCGCGATGCTTCCAAGATAACGAGACCAGACATTTTAATTTTAACCGAAACGACCGGAACCGAAAGATTTTAAAGTCAAAAAAAAGAGAAACGAAACGAAAGCACGAGTGATTCACGGCACTTCACTCAGGAACGCTAGCGAGGAATTCACGAACGAATCCCGGAAGGCGATAACAAAACGACAAGAATTAAGATCAAGAAAGATCGATTTGCCTTCCGGAACTCGTGTTACCTTGTGACCAAGCGACGCTCACCTTCCAAAGCCTAGCTATACTATAGTCCTGCCGCTGCCGCTGCCAGAACGAGAATGGCCCGAAGCTCGTCGCCGCCTTGCCAGAACGCGGTCCTCGCCGCCCGTCGGTACCAGAGACAGAGCGCGCTGATTCGCTCCCGCGGTACCGCGTGACTACCGTGGCTTTCACCGCGGCGTCTCTTCCCCTTTTCCACCGATTCCCATCACGCCTTCTGGAACCTTCTAGAGACTTCCAGAAGCGGTAGCGGTAAACATCCATTGTCTCGATACCTCTATCAAAACAACAGATGCCTTTGTTTATTCCGTAACCATCATAACAAAGCGACGAGAACCTTTCTAATCGGGCTCTTTATGTTCAATTATTAACGAGAATTTTAAAACAATAAACGATATAATATTATCCGCGATGCAAAATATAATCTGTTTTCGAAATTATCAAAATATCGAGAACCTTCTAACGAAATTAATATTCTAAAATGATGTGAAAAATGCCCAAGTATGCGTACTAAGTTTTATAATTACTCAAATCCGCTACTACACGATATCCAAAAATATTAAACAATGCAAAAGAAAAGAATTTAATCGATAAAATTTTTTTTTCAGTTTCAGATGAAAACCAAGACGAATTTATACGATGCATGATGTAATCTCCTCCTCTTTTTCCTAAACTTTTTGTTAAATAATTACTGGCCACATCCTTTAGGCCGAGATCGACTAACTAATCACTTGCTCAAACTAAAAACTATCTAATCAACTAACCTTAATCACTAGCTACGCAGTATCTTCTTTCAGTACATTGGCGCCTGTGCTAGTTTACTAATGCTTTACTAACTAAATTTACTCACTAGCTACGCAGTATCTTCTTTCAATACCTAGGGGCCTATGCTAGTTTACTAATAGCTTACTAACTAAACTTAATCACTAGCTACGCAGTATCTTCTTTCAATACATTGGCGCCTATGCTAGTTTACTAATAACTTACTAACTAAACTTAATCACTAGCTACGCAGTATCTTCTTTCAATACATTGGCGCCTGTGCTAGTTTACTAATAGCTGCGCAGTATCTTCTTTCAATACATTGGCGCCTATGCTATTTAACGCAATGCAAGGTGATTCCAAAAATTAGCGCCACTACAGCAGTCCCCCCTATAAAAATCACCCTTGCCCCGGATTGAGCCTCCCGGCAAGACAAAGTCTGTAATTATTTAAAGGGGTAGTTTATTTCCGGGAGCCAAAACTACTCCTAAAAACTAGCGCCACGATCGGCTGTCCCCCCTCTTATGGTGTAGTATCAGCTCCACGGTTTGGAGCCACATCCTCAAAATTAGCGCCATCACGACAGTCCCCCCATTTACCCAACGGATATGACCCCCCGCGACTGCAGTACTAGTGAAATATTAGCGCCTCTATCGGCAGTCCCCCCTATTATTAGCACTGCAGCATCCCAACGAGTTGATTCCCGCTCAAAACTGCGACTGTAACGTGTTGCCACGTTACAGTACATATATTTAAATACGATAAACGAATAGGGAAAAAAGTCTGACCTATGAGAAAAATATTTGGAATATTTGACGTAGGGTCAACTTTATAAAAAATGCATTTTCTTCATTGGTTTAGAATGTCGTTATTTTGGTGCATTTCTGTTTAATTGCGCAAATTATACTGTGAAGAGCGGGAGCACTTTCGACGAAATGCATATTATAATGATAAAGACTAACTTTTTTCGTATTTTGCAGCTGTTGGCTGTTTCAATTAATAAACCGGCTCAGAACAATTTTGAAAATCGACCTACTTTTGGACAATACACTTTTCCGGCTGAATCCGGGCATTTACCCTTTTGATTGCCAGGGGCTCAATTCCTTATGACTGAATGGAAATCCATTTCTGCAATGGGAGCCGCAAGGCCGTAGCTTAGCTTCCAAAGTCGCGTTTCCGCCTCACGGCTATAAACCTAACTGTAGCGCCCCGGCACACTGCAGGTACGTATGCAGCCACCAAGCGGAATCGCGACTCTTGGAGCTTTAAGCTATCACCTAATGAAGAGTTGTCTTCCCGCGTCTTGAGCCTAGTCTTAAATTTTTGTATATTTTAAAACCTTACGCTCGTGCCTACTAGGTGTCTAAGGTTTTATTCCTCCAATCCTTTCGGATTCAGAGCAGAAATCATGGTACCTATGATTACCAGATAAGACTGGATTTGTCCAATATTTGGAATACCGAAAGAGTTTAATCCATCTTTTCTTCCAACTTATGCAAATGTGATTCGATGTTGCCAGCAAGTTCGTTATGATTTAGCGGCAATGGCTTCCTCTCCTAAAAAGCGAAGCTTTTCTGCTGTTGTTGAGTTGCTGAACAAATTGAGAGCTTGTATTCGAAAGCATCCATTCCGACTGTTACGCGAACAAAAGATATCTTTTATAAATGATAACTTCTTATCATGACAAGTATTACGCATTCGAAAGTCATATAACACAGACAAAGAAAAACCTCATAAGATAGAATCTTATAACCAGTTTATCCATGACGCTAAAAACAATCACTTTGACATTTCTGCTTGTGAAAATCAAGATGACCCTTTCACGCACTTGTGGAAGATCTCTTGAAGTCTACCTTTGCTCAGAGCCCATTCAGATTGAATGTACATCTCCCAAAGAAAGACGACTTCCAAAAATTAAACGGAAGTTTCTTTTCGACCTAAGAAATAATCGAAAGGGAAAGAGTCACAATGTTTACTTAAAGGAGACAGAGAGGATCGTGAAGAGAGAGCAGTATGAAAAGTTCAGACATTATTGACAAATTTATTCAAACTAATGTATATTTCGCGCATGTGATTGTCTACACGCGACTTTCAGGCATGAAGCTACACGCGCTAGTCTTCAGGCAAAAATTACAAAAGTACTGTTGTCAGTGAAAGATCTCCTAGCATGGGTTACAGAAAAATGACGGGCCACGAAAATTATGCATTACGGCACGTCGTCAAAAAACATAGCGGCACCTCCATAAAAGATTTTCCACAGCTCTTCCTATAAAGAATATTCAAAACGAGCACCCCTTTATTGTAAAACAAGATAAGACTTTACAGGTTATGAAGTATTATATTCAGGAGCAGATGCTCAATTTTTATTGAAACGAAATGTATGAGTGTGCGAATTCTTCGCCTTTTCTAAATTCTAAAACATTTTCCTACGTGATATTTCGTTAGCTTTGTGCTCACAAGAGTTGCGCGCTTAAAACCGTAAAAATGCATTTTTTTCAATTTATGAGGCCATAACTGGCGAAATATTCAATACAGGGTTAACTTTTGAGACATGCGCCAAGTCCATCACAAGCGCATTTTCCGTGTTTCGTAGCATGACAGTGCCATTCAGCATCAATATCAAAGTCAAGCTTGTGATCCATCAGATGTCTCATTTGAGTCCTGTTCTTAAAATGTTGCTTAGCACCATCGGTTACGTAATAAATGTTCTTAACTTTTGGGCTAACTTATTTTGGGCTAATTATTTATTATAGGCTTTTTTATTTCTGGTATTACTCTCTGCTGCATTAAGTACACCGAAGCTGCATAGTGAGTTGTACAATCTCATAGTAAGGTAATATTGCGATAGTTTAATTCCTTGTTGGAGCGGTAGTAAAATACAATTGTGGAAACCGTGAATTGGTCTTTGTTGCAATGGAAAGCCTGTGCCGCATTTTGCACAATATACGCATAGTTTTCGGCAACATCGCATTGAAGTAATACTTCATCTTCCCGTAAATGTTCTTTCATTTCGGATATAAATTCCGTTTGAGCTTTCGAAATAAAGTGATGTGGAATAAGCGATTCAAAGTGTTAGAGAGGGTTGTCGTCAGAAATAACAATTAGGCACTTAGCGAATAAACGATAATGATGAAGACCAACTCTGCATTTTTTCTGGGCACTGTCCAAGTGATTCTTTATTAATAATCTCGCCGCACACGGCCCGTCGATAACGACCAAAAGGGTATAATATACAAGTTATAGTTCAAGTCAATTCGCGATTCCGCATGCACATGGACTGCGACCATGATACATTTTTCCCGTTCGCGCTCCTCTTTTCCCCCTCTCGCTATTCCGCGTTCCTCGCCGTGGCTCGCCTTCAGCCTGGCGCTGGCTACTCTCGCATTTGCCCTACCTTACCGACTAACGCTAAGTAAACTAATTTATAACAATCGGCCATCCGACTTTAAGTTTGCCCTCCAACTTCTGTCTTTACATTTTTGTTCAAAAAAAATTTGTTAATTTAATCGCAAACATAGTCTTTCAAATAAGCAGGTGCTTTTCAGTGACGTCGACTTCGATTTTGTACATTTTTGTTCAACTTCTAGACTATCACTATTTACATCGCTTGAAACGATTTGTTCGGTTGCTAAACTATAAATATTTACATCACTCGAAACGTTTTCCGTCAATTCGTAATTTTTCGCTTTTTTTTTATTACATTTTTCTGTATTCTCACGCTCGTCGAAACTTGCATCGGACTCGTCATCCATTTCGGCTTCGGATTCAATTTCGCTACTACCACCGCGCCAGATCTTTAGCTAACTAACGTGTGCCGTTGTATTACTTTTTTTATCGTCGGGGTTTCTAAGACTCGTAACTCGGTAGGTATCATTCGGTAACACAGCGGTAATTACCATCGGCCCTTTATATTTTAACTGAAGCTTGGTCGAGTCCCCAGTTGCTACTGGATTGCAACTCATAAAAACAATTTCCAGGATATAGTATTTTATATTTTTAAGTGGCGTTGTATCATACCGTTCTTTATAGCGTTTTTGTTCCCTTTCAATACTTTCACGTATTTCCCACTGGATTTCTAACGGATCACGATAAGTTTCATTATGTAGTGTAAGCGTACGCATTAAGCCTTCACCAAACCGTGGTACATATCCGAACAATGATTCAAAGGGTGTTTTTCCGGTACTTTTAGAGACAGAGGTATTTAACACACGTTCAAGTTCCGGAAATAACAAGTCCCACTTGTCTTCTTCGTCAGTCCCTATCATTGCACGAATAGCTGGCAAAATGGTACCTTTCAACTAGCCCATTAGCTTGTGGGTGACGGCTCGAATTAAATGAATGTTTTATTCCGTGTGTTGTTATAAAATCTCGAAAAACCTGCGATGTATACGCGCTACCGCGATCCGAAATAACACGCCTTGGAGCACCAAATCTCTCTACGAATTTAACTGTTTTATTTACTGTACTTTTAGCATCTACGTTTCGAACCGCATAGATTAATGAAAATTTTGTCAGATTATCAATAAGAGAAAGAATATATCGGTTCTTACGCGATTTCTGGATAAACGGCCTCAAATGATCTATATGCACGACTTCAAAGGGACATTTCCCGATTTGAATTGAATGTAATTCACCTGCCTGGCGACCCGGTTTTCCTTTAGCAAGTATACATTCCATACATGACCCAACATGAACTTTTACATAGTTTTTCATTCGCGGGAAATACACGAATTCTTTAATTCGTTTTACCCTTCGTTTCACTGCGCCATGACCCGCTAAATCATGATTACGGATTGCAATCGATTTTCGCATCGCACGTGGCACCACGTATAATTCACAGATGTTTTGTACGCCTTCAACTTTTTTGTATAAAATTCCTTCTCTCAATACGAATACATCGACTTCGCCTCTTTCCAATTTACTTCGATTCTTGTGATTTTTCTTTAGAATCATAATCTTTTTACTGATTTCCGGGTCCGCATGTTGAAACATACGAACTTCGTCTTCACGAGTATAGATTTTGAAAATAGGGTATTCGGTCTCCTATTCGCCCGTCGCATTTTCGACGGCCGCTCTCGACAACGCGTCTACGTGTGCCAACTGCGTTCCGCTTCTATGTCGCACTCCCAAATCATAATCCGCTATTAAGCTAAACCATCGAACTATTTGCGGGTGGGTAGTCCTTTACTAACGCTTGGCAATCAGTTACTACAGTAAATGGAATGCCGATTAAAAACTGTCTCAAACGTGTGACCGACCAGACCACAGCCATCCACTCAAGCTTACTCGAATGATACATAGCTTCGACTTCCGACGTCCAACGTTCACGGCGTATACTAAGTTCAACCCATTTTTATCTCCCTGTAATAACATTGCTCCTATTCCGATGGATGACGCGTCTGTATGCAACTCCGTTATTTGGACCTTCGGGTCGTACAATTTCAAAATCGGTTTCTCACACAAGTTTTGCTTAATTACGTCGAAACTATGTTCTACCTTATCGTTCCAACTAAAAGATTTATCATTCAATATCCCATTCGTCAAAACCGTCAAAGGTGCTGAAATTTTTGCAAAACCCGGTATAAATCTTCTAAAAAAACTACTCATACCCAAAAATCTACGAACTTCATGGGCATTTTTCGGTCTTGGAAATTCTCGTATGGCTAACACTTTTGCTTCATTTAGACAAATTCCTTCACCACTGATCACATATCCGAGAAATTCTATTTCCGACATAGCAAATTTACATTTTGTCAAATTTAAGGTCAAACCAGCATCCTTTAACAATTTCAACACGATAATCAATTTTTCTATGTGCCTCTCCCAGGTTATCGCAAAAATGATGGTATCGTCGAAGAAGTTAAACGCAATATCCGAATTCGAATGGCCCATAACTCGTTTCATAAGCTTTGTCCTCTGAAATTGCCCTGTCTGATCTTCCGTAATAAAAGCTGTATATTGTTTTCATTCTTCAGACAGAGAAATTTGAAGAAAACCACTCGCAAGATCTAAGGCGTTAAAATACCGTGCACCGCACATATCCGTAAAGACTTCGTCTATATTCGGCATAGGAAACTGAATTTTTACTGTATTCTGATTCAATGCGCGGTAATCCATTACCATTCTACCGCTACCATCCTTTTTGCGCACTAAGAAAGCTGGACATGTATACGGTTATTGTGTTTCAGTTACAATCCCGGCTGCCTTATACTTGTTTATAATCTTTTTCAACTCCGCGTGATCATTATTATTCATCTTATACGGTTTTCGGCAAATAGGTTTTGACCCAGGTTTTAGTTCGATATCCGTCGTAATCTTATCGAAACGACCCAATTTATTGACATTTTTCGCGACGTACACTCGATATTCGTTCAAAATGTCGATCAATTGTTGTTTTTGATTTATTGAAACCTTCGAATCAACATGTACTTCGCTATCCAATATCGCTTCGACTCGTGGTTCGCAGGGTTCTACCTTTTCTATCTCAAAAATCGAATCGCCTATACACTCTTCTCCCGCTTTTAAAACTCTCGATTCGGTGCCAAATTCAACGTATGGCAACGTCGCTTCCATTTCTGCAATATTTACATGTAAAAAATTTACTCAATGGGGCTCAACAACTGCATCCGCTCGAACCGAAGGTCGAATTTTTGGCTTCGCGATTTCAGGAAATATATCAAACGGAAAAGATTCTATCTCGTGAAATTCAAAAACTTCGCCAACTCTCAAGTACGTAATATTTAGTAATTCCGTAAAATTTCTACCTATTATCGACTCTGCACCTTATCAGGCGTCACCAAAAATTCGATTACCTTTGGTTCTAATTTATCGACTTGGAGTCTTTCACAAATTACACCTATCGACCGAACTACATTAGCTGCTGCCCAAATCCCTTTAACTCAACAAGGCGTGGCTTAATCCGAAACTCATACTTCAATGCAACCGAAAGTTTAATTGTCGATACCGAACTACCAATGTCGATAAACGCATTAACTACCTTATCACCGATCCGTACCGACTTCAGGAATTTATCAAGGGTCGAACCTATTTTCGAATCTCGCGGAGACATCACTTCGTTTACTGTATTTTCATTATTTTTATTTCCCGGGTACCTACGAGCAACATGACCCGGTTGCTTGCATACATAACATATTATTTCTTTACAATTTTCCGGACAATATTTCGCAATATGATTTACGTTGCCGCATTTAAAGCACTTTACGTCGTTCGTCTATCTTCTTTCCGTCAACCATTGCTGCGTCGAAACCGTCGACTATTCCTTCCCCATTGAACGAACTGGCTGCGTCATTCTCGTCGTTTCTCGATCTTTTTTACTAGTCGTCGCATTCCACATTGCTTGCGACATTTGTCGTTGTCCAAAAAGATTACTTCGGTCCTTTTCATCCCGTTCATATTCCTGTATTGCACGTAAAACTCGATTCAAGTCTGAAAATGACTTTGTTCGGGCAAAATCGCTCAACTGTCGCGAATGAAGTCCCAAGGTGACCTGTCTGTATGTTTCGGCATCGCTTAACTTCAACTGTTTACACAGGCACACTTTATGATGGTAATATTCAACAGCTGATTCTTATGTTCCTTGTATACGATACATAATCGCTTTCCACAGTTCTGTTTGACTGCGAGCGTAAATAAAGGTCGCATTGAACACTTCATGAAACGTCGCCTAATTCACAATCGAGTCCACGTTAGCTTCGTACCAATTTCGAGCAGAGCCTTTAAGATGAACACGGGATGCCTTGAATGCCACTGATTTAGACCACTTATGCAAATTAATCGATGTTTCAATTTTCTTCAACCAAACTTGCGTCTCCACAGGTCCTTCGGTTCCATAAAAATCACTTAAACCGTTCACGATATCCGGCATAAAATTGTAAGTCGACGTCGGTACTGATGCATGTTGCGGTACACCCTGGCTCAAAAAGTGTAGCCTGATTCTGCTTCATAATAGTGTCAACAATTTGCATTAACTGACCAGGGGTCATAGTCCCCGCACGCGCGTTTGTATCTTTTGCCATGTTGCCGTTAAGGGTATCGGAAGCTTTATTCGACGGCATGGACAACCGGAAGAATCAATTGATGAAAACAAATTTTAATTCCACAATAAATTAAAATTAAAAGTGCAAGCCTCAAATTAACACTTTTATTGCACGTGGTCAAGAGGCGTTAGAAGGCACGTTTTGAATAAACCGCCATCTTCAATTATGGAAGAAAACGTGGCGTCAATTTTTTCGACGAAGTTCCAACTATATTACTGTATATCCAAATAATCTTGCAATGTGCGGCGTTAATTTCAATATTTTTCTTCGATCACTCACTTTTCAGAAGATTTAATGCGTTTATTTTTGGGATTTATCTCACTTCTGATTTGTTAGAGAGGGTTGTCGTCAGAAATAACAATTAGGCACTTAGCGAATAAACGATAATGATGAAGACCAACTCTGCATTTTTTCTGGGCACTGTCCAATTGATTCTTTATTAATAATCTCGCCGCACACGGCCCATCAATAACGACCAAAAGGGTATAATATACAAGTAATAAGTCAATTCGCGATTCCGCATGCACATGGATTGCGACCATGATACGTTTTTCCCGTTCGCGCTCCTCTTTTCCCCCTCTCGCTATTCCGCGTTCCTCGCCGTGGCTCGCCTTCGGCCTGGCGCTGGCTACTCTCGCCTTCGCCCTACCTTACCGACTAACGATAAGTAAACTAATTTATAACAAAGGCGAGTGCATAATTCTTCAACAAAGTCGTCTGTAGAAAGACATTGTTGCTTTGGAATACATCGATCAGCAGATTCCCATGCGCTATATATTACTTTATGTACGTTTTTCACTTCCAGTAAACCCTGAAGTAGATTTGAAAACTCCGTTACACTAGGACAATCATGCATTGATTTAAATAACAAGTCGATTTTGGATCTTTACAAAGAATAACACTTATACAATCTTTGTAGTCATTTAACTGAATTTCAGAGTGTTTCGTTAACATTTTTAAGTTAATAGCGTCAATCATTGTTTTAACGTTCTGATGGGTTGTGCACGCGGGGCACGAGGGGGGATGAATAACTTAAATGGCAAAAGGGTCGAGTGGGGGCTCATTTGAAAGGTCTCTTCGAGACGAATACAAAACACTGGTCATCGATGGCGCTGCGATCACCAATCGAAGAATTATTCAACTTTTAACAGTTTTAATCTAGTTACTTCTGAACAAATGAAGATTTAGAAAATCGTTCAAGTACGTGAAAATATTTTTCGAAAAAGCTATCATCTCTGAAGAGTTCCACCTCCCTGACACACCAAATCTATCACTTGTCAGAGCAGTAGCAGAAAGTTTAAGCCTCAGTTGAGAAGTGGATGGCACGTTAAGTGCAGGGTAAATACCAGAACTGAATAAACTTGATTGAGTCTTCAATACTTTTTTTGTTTGTTTCAGGTCCGTCGTTAAGTAAGGATATATCAACGACACTTACAACAACTCGGCATCCATCCATCAAAATTTCATACTGCTCTCTTCGCTGATCGCTCTTCACGATCCTCTCTGTCTCCTTTAAATCAACATTGTGACTCTTTTCCTTTCAATTATTTCTTAGGTCGAAAAGAAACGTTCGTTTAATTTTCGGAACTCGTCTTTCATTGGGACATGTATATTCAATCTGAATAGGCTCTGAGCAAAGGCAGACTTCAAGAGATCTTCCACAAGTGCGTGAAAGGGTCATCTTGCTTTTACACCCAAAAATGTAAAAGTGATTGTTTTGAGCGACATGGATAAACTGGTTATAAGATTCTGTCTTATGCGGCTTGTCTTTGTCTCTGTTATCTGACTTACGAATGTGTAATACTTGTCATGATAAGAAGTTATCATTTGTAAAATGATATCTTTTGTGCGCGTAACAGTCCGAATCGATGCTTTCGAATACAAGCTCTGAATTTGTTCAGCAACTCTTTCCACAACAGCAAAAAAGCTTCGCTTTTTACGAGAGGAAGCCATTACCGCCAAATCATAACGAATTTGCTGGTAACATCGAATCAAATCTGCATAAGTTGGCAGAGAAGACGGAATTAACTCTTTGGGTATTCCAAATATTGGACAAATCCAGCCTATTTTGGTAATCATAGGTACCGTGATTTCTGCTCCGAATCCGAAAGGATTGGACCTTACACACCTAGTAGGCATGAGCGTAAGATTTTAAAATATATACAAATTTTAGGCTCAGCTCAAGGCAGGGGAAGTCAACCCTTCTTTATAAGGGAATGAAGACCTCACGTTGCGTGGAAAAAATCTCCACTTCGGTGATTTATGGGTTGAAACGATTCGGAGTCAATTATATTAAAACTTTCATGAATCGTCCAAACATAAAAAATTTATAAAGTCAATTATAGTCATAAACATTATTAAAATTTATAGATTGGAATCGTGAGGTGCTGAAAGAAATATACACGTCATAATTATCTTAGTCATTCAATTAAAATATATTTATCCTTTGAATTCTACAAATAATTGAACTCGTCATTAAAAACAATTCTGACCACACCCATACCAAACATACTCGAAGTCAAAAGTGCGAATATAAAACGATAAGAGTCATGATTATAAAAATTAGTCATCGAGTCGTTGGTAAAGTGTGTGAAGTCAGTAGGTATAACACTGTGCTTTCGTCAACGACGGAATAAATTAACGCGGATAAAAATGATTTAACAAGGAACAGACGCGACCACACATACATTTGTATACCCAGACATACATACATACATACACACATTAATTATATATATATATATATATAAATAAATTTACGGTTAAATTACGCGGCTAAAAATGATAATACATATTATCTTACACATACCGCATTTCGGTGGAGAGAAGGAACACTGTCTTCTTTCTTCCTATGATGATTCTGCGTCCATTTTTTATCCTATTCTCCGTCGTCAAGGTTTCTCGTCCTGAGGACCGTCAAGAATCCACCAGTCGAAGTCGATCGTGTATTTGATGGGTGAGCGCCTCCCCGGGTACCCTTTCTTCGTTATAGCCGTCACTGCTTCCAGCACTTTTTAAAGTCTCAAAAATTCTCTTCCTTCTTCTTATTATTGAATATGGGGAGTGGAATGCGCTCACCTTAGTTCTTCGACCTGGTTGGTCAGATTTTCCTTAGGACACCGCAGATTTTCTGGAGCTCCGGACCCGTCCCGTCGACCTCGTGGCTCTAGTGTATGCAGGTCCGGATTGCGGTGTCCACGTCCTCGTTGATCGGGAGAAGAGAGACTGAGTCCATCCCCGGGAGTCCTATTTATAGGCTTTGATCCTCTCCGGGTTCACCCAACCCCCTCAGTCAGTACGCGAAATTGTGGACGGAACTGTCAGTTTTTGAACGTCATTCGTCAATTTCAAACTGATAGTCCGCTCGTCACATTTGAAGTCCGCGCCATTTCTCGGTATTCGCACATGCGCCCTCAATCTTGCCTGGTTCGTTCTTACTGCGCATAGAGCGCTCCGACCGCGCTCGGAGCGCCGCGTCGTGATTCCTCGGATCTCTCCGTCTTCCCGCGTTTGATCACCAAGGCAGGTGAGGTTGGGTTCAGTCATTCGCATGTGCGAACCCGTCCACTTTTTTACCGCGCCGGTTTTCTCAATTTTTTCAGTCACTTTTCTTCGTTTCTTCGCTCCTTCTCTCTCATTCACTCCTTCTCTCCCGCGCGGTCGAGTTAAACGGCTCGTTACAGGGTTAGCAAAAAGATCCGCATATAACATGTATGTGTTGGAAATTATTAGAGCTTGGCAATAGAATTCCTTATGAGTAAATGGAAATCCATTATTTAATGGCAGCCGCGAGGTGATAGCTTAAAGCTCCAAGAATCACCTGGTGGCAGCAAATGTTACTTCCAGTGTGCCGGGGCTCTGAAGTTATGTTTTTAGCCATCAGACGGAAACTCGTCCAACAGTAGGTCGATTTTCAAAAAAGTTCTGAGCCGTTTTATTAATTTAAACTGATCCAACAGCTGCAAACAAAGTACGAAAAAAGTTAGTCTTTATCATTGTAATAAGCATTTTGCTAAAGTTCTCCCGTCCTTCTCAGTGTAATTTGCGCAATTAAATAGAAATATACCATAATAACTACATTCTAAAAAAATAAAGAAAATGCATTGTTTTATAAAGTTGACCATACGTCTCCACCACCTCTCCCCGTAGGGCTTGACATCCCTTTCCAAATATTGTTCTCATACGTCAGATATTTTTCCGCATTCGTTTATCACATTTAAATATAAGTATAACAATAGCAATTCTGTTCTAAAACAATCGAAAAAAATGCATTTCTTACGTTTTTTTCTTCAACTTTCAGGCCCTTTGAACGATCTGAAGATATTATCCGAATTTCATTTTACTTTTCCTCACTATTAGAAATTGATTCGTCGAATTTCGTGTTTTTCACTTTACCCTAGGGACCATGAAGGACACACCAACCTGGATGAACAAAGTCGACTACTTCTTTTTAAGCTTTCGCTTCGACTGGACAGGAGAGGAAAAAATCGAGGGTAGGAAAGCCCATTAAATCATGAATTAACAAAATAATTTATTTGAGTATTTTATGCCTAAGAGCCATGAGGTCAGATCAGAAACCGGTACTTCCACTTTGTACACTACTTAACGGATATCTGCTCTCTTTCTCTCTCTCAATCCCGCGCCTGGTCAAGTCCGCTGGGGGGAAATGGACGTACAATTGCCTGTTGGCCACATATCCAGAATTACCAACAAGGGCGTCTCCACGATCGTCCACTTACCCTTTACGACGTCCACGAACGCCCGTAACAATAAAAAAAATATCGGAAACGAGAAAAGTTAAAAACGACACAAAATGCGCACACGATGCGTTTGCCTTTATCGGACGTAGAGGTCTGACTTCCCGGGTACCAGCGAGTCCCCACGTGCGCCACCACAGTGTTGCCGGCTCTCGCCGCCTCGGCAGTCCGCTGGCCCTGAAATATCCTTAGCCTTATAAATATTAGGTAGGACTAAACCGCCGCCGGAGCCTGGGGAATGACGGGATGATTTTTCCTATGAAACCATAGAAAAAACAGCTTTAAATCAGAAGTAAAAAGCTTTAATTAGGCTTGTATAAAAAAAGATTAATGGATACATTAAATTATCGGGATTCAAGCGCCGTGAAATTTAGTTCCAAGTAAATAAATAAATAAATAAAATACATCACAAGTTTTCCGTCATTAACGATTTTCCATGCTATTATCTACGACTACCTGTGCTATAACGATGACATGGGACACAAACAGAAGGAATTAGTCGTCCATACTTTCTAGGACGTCCGCGGGAACGTCTAATAATGTGATTAGGCATATTGACTTGATTAGGCTCTACGTCCGCTCCACTCGCCCTATTTGACCGCGCAGTTATTATATTAGCCTATCTATACTATCGAGCCCTACGCCTGTCACACCACCTAACTTAATCTTGCTAGTCTTATCACGTGATCGTCCCTCGACCTTGTCCTCTCGATGGACATCCGCGCGTACAACTACAGAGTTGGAATGGTCTACCCGTTCAGACTCAAGTAATATTGATTCATGCACGTTTTCTTCGGAATGACTCGACGAATCTTTTTCAACCATTGCTGGAACCTCTGGTGGTGGACTCTCCTCTTTATGATTCTGCTTCAATGACTGGCGTAGCTTTTACCGACACTTACCTCTGATCTATCTTTTGGTTCATATAAGTTGGGTCCCAGTCTAGCGGAAATAGTATACAGTCCTACGAATTTAGGGGCCAATTTTGCAGCAAATCCATGCGCTGCTGATGACAGGACTTGATTCCTCTTTAGGTCAGCGTCCCCAATTTTAAATTGTACTTCTCGTCTTTGTGAATCATAATAGCGGGCTTGGCGCTCTTGGGCAGCTGTAACATTACGATTTACCTCTTGTTGTAATGACCTTGAAGATCTTAGTCGAGCTATCCAATCCTGAACAGCCTGCTCTTGTTGTGCTCGTTCAACTGCATGATACACATAGCGTCGTGAATGATCTAGTGGAATCAATTTACGCCCATAATTCATCATGGCGGGACTCTCTTGCATGGAGTCGTGTACCGCCGTGTTATAGGCGAAAGCAAATTCTAAACTGTACTTATCCCATTTTCAATGATTCGACGAAGAATATGATCATCCCCTTTACGGTTCTATTGGTCCTTTTGACCAGATTGGCCTGAGGGTGATAAGGAGGACTTGTCGAAGGTTTGATTTCTCGTTCTCTTAAGTATTTGTCGAGTGACTTATTTTGAAAGACTGCCATTGTTCGTATGAATAATCTCTGGCGTCCGGAAACGAAAGGCAATCAATCCTCTCATTAAACGGCTTGATTACCGAGGGTGCATTTACCTTTCTTACAGGCACGTATTCTATCCAGTGTGTAAAAATATCTTGAAATACTAATAAGAATTCTCGACCTTGAGAGCTTTTAGGAAAGGGACCCATGGCATCAGCTGTAACAATTTTCGATGGTCTCGGAACTGGTCGACCCATCAGTCCTGCTGGAACGACCGGAAGAATTTTCATCCCTTGACATACCGAATATTTCCGCAAGTATTTCACAATATCTCTCTTCATGGTGGCCAGAAATAATACTGAGCAACTCTATCATAAGTTTTGCGCAGTAGGAACGTCGTGACATTTCTTCAAAATCACTCGCCTGTTTTCTTCAGGGACGACTAGCTTCCACGTATCCTCATCGTCCATTAAAGTATGTAATATGGGACGTGGACGATATACATACAGTCGACCACCAACGAGATTCCAGTAAGGGAATTTATAAGGATCGTCTTCTATTTGTCGATGTTTCTCTAAGTACCACCTATCCAGGATCTCTGGTGTCTCTTGCATTGCAATGATTTGAATTCACTCGTCTGCCTCATACCTACGCGACTGTACGTAGGGTACGTACTCGTACGTATGACTTTTAAGGCCCATAGGGCCAACCTGCCATTGGGACTTCGAAGGTCAGAGAACCATTAAAGACTTTTATGGTCGGTGATCGTCGTAAATGATATCCTTGGACATAGTCACAAAATTTTCTGATGGTCCCTAGTACTGCCAAGCATTCTCGTTCGGAAAATGAGTAGTTTCGCTAGTTGGGGTTAATGTTCCGTTTGCAAATGCTAAGACTCACTTGCCTTCGTCAAGCGCTTGGGTCAGCACAACTCCGAGACCCGTATCACTGGCATCCGTCTCGAGAATATACTCCTTTGAGAAATCAGCCCGGAGAAGAATAGACGCCGTACTCAATAACTATTTGAGTCGTTCGAACGAGTCTTGTTGCGCCTATCCCCAAATAAAGGGATAATATCTTCCATATTAATTGAGTGAGTGGCTCTAGTATAGTGGCAAAGTCACCAATAAACTTTCGGTACCATGACGCAATGCCGATGAATCTTCTTAGTTCTTTTAAATTCTTCGGTGCCGGATATTCAACAACCGGTCGGCTCTTCTCGGGATCGGGTCGAAAACCGTCTATGTTAACTAAGACGCCTAATCCTTTTCCGCGAGCCGTGAATGCCGTAAGAGATATGGATCGATCATCCATCTTGATTTTGTGATAGGCGCTCCCTAAATCCAGGGTGGTGATATAGCCCTGAAGCTTCCTCAAAATGGAAACTATATAGGTTAAAGGATAGACGTCCAGCCTCGTTAAGGCATTCATCTTACGGTAATCGACGCAAAATCGCCAGGTACTGTCGGACTTCTTCTCCGTGACGACCGGACTCGACCATGGACTAGATGACGGCTCGATAATCCCTTCCTCTAACATCTGTTGCACTTGCTGGTACATCTCTTCTCCTAACTTTTTCGTGACTGGATAATACCTTTGTTTGATGAGTCGGACATTCCCAATCTCGATCACAAGCTCGACCAAATGGGTACAACCTATATGTGGATTATCTTCTGTTACAAGTTATATGACAGCAGCTTGTAAACGACCTCTTTACTCCTCTGTCAACTCCCGTAGACCTGACTTCTTTTGGTTCACTTCAGGCTGAAGCGAAACCATTGCAACTTCTACTGGTATTCCTTTAGCCATTCGTTTGACCGTGATGAAGTTTTCACAAGGATGTATAGCGTCAAATTAATACAGTCAGCAATCTTACCGTATGTCTAATTCTGAAGGGCAATCGAATTTGGCCGGTCATCGACTCAGTTCTTCCAGTGGCGACTCTAGCGCCACTACAATCATATCATTCTATGTTGAGACGAAGGTGATCGGTGAATACATGAGCGCCCGATTACTTTACGAGCTGCACTACGATCAAACAGCACTCTCAGATTATGACCGTGCACAGCCACGGTTACCCACCAACAAGTACTACCTTCTTCCGTCGCCAGGTGACCTGCTGCGACCTCACTTACGCCTCCCTCATCACGTTTCCCGGCAGCAAAGACACTTGTATCTTTTGTATCCAGGGAGGCCACACCGAAAACGTTTTAGGCCCCCTGATTCTACATTCGACTTGTCCGCACCTACAGTTCCGTACAAAGACCGAATTGACTGTGGGTTGGAACTTCCCGAAGAAATACCTGGCGAACTCATTGATGCCTGCCATGATTTCTACTCCCTATTGAAGTTTTTCGGCTCGACGGAGTAATCAGTTGGCCAGAGTTTCCTTAGTATGGACGTCTGTTCTCCGCCACATTGGTCACGGACATCCCTTTCTGAAGCGACGCTACTGCCTCCTTAATTGTAGAATCCACCGCCGAGGCGATCCTTTTTTCCATAGATTGGATCAGTCTAGCACAGGTGCGTTCCACCATCTTCCTTACATCTGTTTCCGATAAGGCTGCTATCGGAGAAGATCTGAGCCTCGGTAATTCCGCTGGTTTATTAAAGTTTACTGCGGTAAACCCTACTTTCTTCTTCGACTTACCATGATAGGGGACTTCTGGATAGAACGACTGTTCTGGGGATGGTGGAGGGTGATAAATTTGTCCACTTCAAAATTCGTTCGGCATTCTTCACTTGTTGTAGAACGTCACCGCACGATTAAACTCGGTATCGCTGTACCGCCATCTGCATATCTGGCCGAAGATTTCGGTGTAACTAGTCCAGCTGCTTTTCAATTGGCGGTTCCGGGCCCAAATTCAATTATTAAATAAGTTAAAATTATGGCAATACCTACACTGTAAACCAGATGAAGTTATCCATTCATTTATTAAAGGTCAACCTAATGAAAAAAAAAATTTAATTTACTTCTGAGAAGAACAATTAATAAAACGAGAAATTTTAATAAAATAATATCGACTTGTGTCAATTTTATTAAAAATACACTTTCATCATTTCAAATATTTTTTTTATTTTCAATTTCAATTTCACATTTAAAATAAATTATTAAGACGTACCGTAAAACCAGGTTATTTCGCTCAAATTTTCAAGTTTAAAAAATAACTATGGTTCAAAGAAACAATTAAATATTGATACTGAAAATATATACTCTGTAACACTTTAACTTTCATTTTATAACATGATAAAATTATTATACATCGTATAAAAATATTTATGTACCTTTACGCGGAGAACGAATTTACCTCTCAATGTGGGGTTATTTCGCTCAACTTTCATTAAAAGGTAAAATATATTTATTTAAGAAATGTAATCATTTTATAGAATTATTGGCAAAGAAATAAGATATAAAGAACATTTATTACGGATGCTGGCTGCGCACATTATAGCACTCGTAACATAGACAATACTTGCCTTTGTAAAATCGACAAGATACACACACACCGAAGGGCCCGATTCGGCGTCGCACATAGATTGCATACTTGCTGTAACTTACACGGCGAACCACGGGTTCCTCTAGCTGCAAGCCCAATCGGTCAAGAAAGGAATGTGCCACGCCGAAGCTGGAAGTAATACAATCCATAACATTGTGACTCACACGCGTACACAATAGCACACGTTCCCCGAATCGCCGAGGTCACCAATAAGTCAAAGGGGTGAGCGATTCGTGGAAGATGGCACGTGGTAAACAACAAGTGCAGGTGTCCATCGCGAAGGACGATCGACATCTACCATATAAAAAGGGCAATCGCATTGCCCGAAATCAGAGTCGCGCCGTGTACGATCCAGAGAAGATCTCGCTGCAGAGTCGCACCGTCTATGACGCCGTGAAGATCTCGGTGCAGAGTCGCACCGTCTATGACGCCGTGAAGATCTCGGTGCAGAGTCGCACCGTGAATGGAACCGTGAAGATCTCCGTTAGAGTCGCGTCGTAAAGATCTCCGTCAGAGTCGCGCGCACGGAACTTAGAAACTTCACGACACGTTAATCCGCGACTCTCCGCGAATCGATACAGGACTTAGTTCCTATATACCCGGACGATCTGATACTGTACAACCTGCGGATGGCATTTCTCTTAATAAAAATAAAGTTTTTATTCCTAAAATTCGCCGGTATCTTGTCACTTGGGGTGTCGATCCCCTTTATGCGGAAGATCCCAGAAACGATTCTCAGCTACCGAGAATCAACCTTTATAACTCCTGATTCTTGTGAGAATTTAATTACGAAAGTATAAAAATCGTAACATAAAAAATGGTGGCAGCGGCGGGATCCGGAAGTGATTGGTGAACTTCAAAAATAACTGTTCAAGAAAATCAGAACGGGTAAACGGAGTCCAGTTCGCGTAAAATAACTTTCCGTACAGTAAAAAATACTCCATTTAAATGGTAAACGAATTTATTAATTCCGTATATTTACTTACACTATGGGACCTCTCCAACGTGCACTATTACAATTGAAGCTTCACTTGATCTAACTCTAGATAGCGAAGGGTTCGCGCGCACAACACTAACTAATTATTATTGCGGGGCCGCGTTACGCAGAACGCGTCGCCCCCACTCTTACTCTCTCTCTCTCTCTCTGTGTGTGCGTGCGTGCGTGCGTGCGTGCGTGCGTGCGTGCGTGCGTGCGTGCGTGCGTGGGTGTGTGTGTGTGTGTGTGTGTGTGTGTGTGTGTGTGTGTGTGTGTGTGTGTGTGTGTGTGTGTGTGTGTGTGTGTGTGTGTGTGTGTGTGTGTGTGTGTGTGTGTGTGTGTGTGTGTGTGTGTGTGTGTGTGTGTGTGTGTGTGTGTGTGTGTGTGTGTGTGTGTGTGTGTGTGTGTGTGTGTGTGTGTGTGTGTGTGTGTGTGTGTGTGTGTGTGTGTGTGTGTGTGTGTGTGTGTGTGTGTGTGTGTGTGTGTGTGTGTGTGTGTGTGTGTGTGTGTGTGTGTGTGTGTGTGTGTTATAGTTCTGTCCAGTCTATCAAATCTGCTTCGATTTCTTTTTGTTCTGTCATGTCTAGTTTTATTTTAAAGATGTTTATGTCGTCTTCTGCCGTTGTGTTGTGTATTTCGTTTTGTGTATTTGTGTTCGTAATTGTGAAAATTTCTTTTATTTCTTCGTAGTTTTTGTTTGTCTTTTGTTCGTTTTCTTCCGTGTCAAAGTCTATGAGTTTGAAGTATGGTTCTGTATTGTATAATTGTCTTAGTCTTTGTATGTCGCTGTGTTTTTGTTCTTTTTTGGTTGGTGTTTGTGTTTTATGTTTGTTGCAGTGTATGCAGTTTTCTGGGTGTCCTTCGTGTAATTTGTTTAATTGTTCCGGTGTTAGTTTTTGGTGTGTTGTCGTTATTTTTTGTGTAAATTGTTGTTGTGTTGATTTTTTTTGTATTTGTGTTTTTGTTGTATTTTGTTGGTGTTTTTGTTTTTGTGTGTTTGTGTATAGTGTGGCGTTTGGTGGGCCTCTTGGCGTTGGTAGGAGGCCTGGCCTTCCCAACTTTGGGTAGAGGTGTCTGTTCGGTGGTATTGCCGGGGTCGGTAGCAGACCTTTCCTTTGTTTTTCCATTTTTCCTGTAATGAAATTATTTATGTTAGGTATGGTTTGAGGTCTTTTATTGCCCATTTCCCTATGTTTTTCCCCGTTTCTGTTTTTAGTATGTATGTTGTTGGTGATAGTTTTTCTTTTATTATGTATGGTCCTGAGTAAGGTTTGTTTAATTTAGCTGATGTGTAATTTGCTGCTGATGATAGTGTATAGTCTTTCTTTAATACTTTGTCTCCTATATTGAATTGTATTTCTCTGTGTCGTAAATTGTAGTTGTGTAGTTGTTTGTTTTGTGCTTGTTGTATGTTTTTATGTATTTCATCTCTGTATGAGTTTATTATTTTTAATCTGTCTATCCAGTCTTGAGGTGCGTTAGGTATTATTTGTGTGGTTTTTTCTATTTGGTTTCTTGTTGAGTGTATTGGTTGTAATTCTCTTCCTAAGTTTAGGAATGCTGGTGTGTATTGTGTTGATGTGTGATAAGATGTATTTAGTGCGAATTGGTAGTCATGTATATTTATGTCCCATTCTCTGTGGTTTTGTTCTAGATATGCTTGTATCATTGTTTTTATTGTTCGGTTTGTTCTTTCTGTTGGGTTTGCTTGTGGGTGATATAGTGGTGTTGTATCGTGTTTTATTCCTAGTTGTTGAGTTATGTTTTTTATGATTTTGTTAATGTATGGTTTTCCGTTGTCTGATAGTATTGTTTTGGGTGTGCCCCATCTCATTATTATGTGTGTTAGTAGCGTGTCTTTTATCGTTTGTGCGTTAGCTTTTTTTATTGGTATTAGTTCTACCCATTTCGTTGTTATATCCTGAAATACCAGTAAGTATTGATTACGTTTTTTTGATAATGGTTCTGGTCCCATTATATCTGTTGTTATTGTTGTCCATGGTTCTCCTATTTGTCTGTTTGTCATGTGTCCGGCTGGTCGTTGTTGTATTATTTTGATTTTTTGGCATATGTCGCAGTGTTTTATGTATTTTACTACGTCTTTGTATAGTCCTGGCCAGTAATATGATTTTGCTAATTTTTTGTATGTTTTTTCTATTCCCATGTGTCCGGCTTGTGTGTCGTCGTGGTTTTCTTGTAGTATTTTTTTGTGTTGTGAGTCCGGTATTACTAATTTCCATGGGTTTGGGTCTGGTCTAATGTTGCTGTGTAGCGGGTCTGGTATGTACCTGTAGAGTTGTTCGTTTTCGAATTTCCATTCTGGATATAAGTCTTCATTGTTTTGTACTGTTGTTTTTTGTTTGTTGTACCAATTGTCTGTTTGTCTTTCTGACAGTGGTGATAGGTGTTCTGTTTGTTTTGTGTTATGTGTTTCATATTTGCGTGAGAGTGCGTCCGGTATGTAGTTTAGTGTTCCTTTCCTGTACTTTATTTCGTAATCGTATTCGAGTAACTCCAGTCCCCATCTGGCTAGTCTGCCTGTTGGATTTTTTAAATTGTGTAGCCATTTTAATGATTCATGGTCTGTGTATATTTTAAAGTGGTATCCTTCTATATATTGCCTGAATTTCTTTATTGCCCAGACTACTCCTAAGCATTCCTTTTCGGATGCTGAGTATTTTTTTTCTTGCTGTGTGAGTGCCCTACTTATGTAAGCTATGGCGTGTTCTTTTTTTTCTACTATTTGAGATAGTACTGCTCCTAATCCTGTGTCACTTGCGTCTGTACTTATGTGGAATGTTTTTGTAAAATCTGGTCGTATTAGTGTTGGTGAAGATGTGAGTCTGTGTTTTATGTAATTAAATGCGTTTTGTTGTTCTTGTCCCCATTGTAGTTTTGTGTTATTTTTTAATAGTCGTGTTATTGGTTCTGTTATTTGTGCAAAATTAGGTATAAATTGTCTGTACCATGATGCCATTCCTAACAGTCTGCGTATTTGTTTGTGTTTTGGGGATTGGGTAGTTATGTATTGCCTCTGTTTTTTCTGGATTAATCTGTAATCCATGTTTATTTACTATGTAACCTAAATATTCTACTTGGCTTACGCCAAATTCACATTTTCCCGTGTTTAGAATTAAACCTGCATCTTTTATTGTATTTAGTGTTTTTGTTAGTAGTTGTTTGTGTTCTTCAAATGTTTCTGATACAATTATAATGTCGTCTAGGTATGCGAATATGTGAGGATTTTCGTCGTGTCCTATTATTTTGTCTAGTAATCTTTGGAATGTGGCTGGTGCGTTTGTTAATCCGTATGGCATTCGTTTAAATTGGTAAAGTCCTTTTCCTGGTACTATGAAAGCGGTTAGGTGTTTGCTATTGTTTTCTAGTGGTATCTGGTAGTATGCTTGGCTTAGGTCTAGTTTCGATATTATTTTTGCTGTTGGTAATGTTTTTAGTATGGAGTCCATTTTTGGTAGTGGGTAAGCGTCTTTTTTTGTTACTGAATTTAATTTTCGGAAATCTAGACAAAATCTGTATGTACCATTTTGTTTTTTTATCATTATTATTGGGCTTGACCAATCGCTTTTTGATGGTTCAATGATTTCATCTTTTAGCATTTCCTCTACTTGTTCATGTATTTTTTTGTTAATAATTTGTGATACTGTGTACGCTCGTTGTTTTATTGGTTTGTGATTTTGTACGTCAATTGTGTGCTCTGTCAGTCTGGTTAGCCCAATCTTTCTATTTTCTGTTAATTTGTGTACTATTGTTTGGATTTCGTGTTGTTGTGTTGGTGTAAGTTCTATAAGTCCTGTGTGTGTTTTTGTACGTGTTTTTTCCTGTATACTATATAGTGTTCTATTTGGTAGTGTGTCTGGTGTTGGTAGTAAAGGTTTTTTTTGTAAGTGTGTGTTTGTTCTTGGTTTTTCATCGGTTGAATGTTTGTCGGTGTTTCTTTAAAGAACCATGTTTCCTGTTCACAGTCTGGTATTATTTTTGCTTTTTTTATGTAGTCTATTCCTAAGATGCATTCTATTTTTATGTCCGGTGCTATTCTTATGTTTGTGTTGAGTGTTTTATTTTTTAATGTAATTGGCAGTTCTACTATTCCTATAATTTCTATATTAGTGTCGTTTGCTAGTTGTACTTTAATATCGTTGTTTGTAATTTTAATAATTTTTTTTTGTATTTTGTTTCCTAATTTTTGTATGCCTGTTTGTCCTATGTATGTGTTTGTTGCACCTGGGTCAACTAATGCAGTAATTTGAGTGTTACCTATTTTAATTTGTGTGTACCAACGAGGGTCGTTTTCTATCTCTGAAGCTAAATTGACCCATTCTTTTAGCCTCACTGTCGGTTTCCCTGTTCATTGTTGTTTGTGTACTGTTTGTATGATTGTTGTTTTGGGCATTCTCGTTTGTAGTGTCCTCGTTGTCCGCACTTGAAGCATTGTTCTACTGTATTTTGTGTTTTTTCTTTTTCTGTCTGTTGTCTGTAATTTTTGTAAGTTGAGTAATTATTTGTTTGTGGTGTATATGTTTTTGGTTTGTAATATCGTGTTTTTTGTGTGTAAGTGTGTGGTGTAGGTGTGAATTCTTTTGCGTAGATGTTTAATGGTGTGTGTGTTTTTGGTGTGTAATTTTGTGTGATTTGTTTTTCTCTGTTTTTTTGAGTTAGTCTTTCGAATTCTGTCCCTATTGTTTGTAATTCTTTGAATGTGTGTATTTCATAGCGTCTGATGTGGTATTGGTATTCTTGTCTTAAGTGTTCGTATGTTTTATCTAATTGTTTTTCTAGTGTGTATGGTTGGTGTAACTGGTTTAATAATGTCCTATAGGGTAATATAAAATCTATTATTTTTTCTGTTGGTTTTTGAAATTTCTCTTCTAATTGTTTTTTTATATTAGTTCTATATGATTTATTTTGAAATGTGTCTAATAATGTCTCTGTAAATTGTTCCCAGTTATTCCATTCGTTTTTATTTAATTTATACCAGTCGTATGCATTTCCTGATAATAATATTGGTATTGTTTTGTATAATTCGTCATTTGATAAATTATATCCGTTTTGTAGTTCTGTTAGTCTTTCTAAGAAGTCATATATGTTTTCATTTTCCTTTCCTTCAAATTTTAATTGCCAGTTTTGTACCACTTCCATAGGTGTTTTTTTTGTATAGATTTGCCATGGAATGAAGTTTTGATTTTGTGTGTGTAAATGTTGATGTTGTGTATATGTGTTTTCTCTTTCTGTGTTTTGGTTCTGTTCTTGTCTGTGTGGTGTATTATTTTCCTCTTCTATTTGATCGTAGTTTTGTGTTTGTCGTAAAGCGTATGCGTTGTTTCTTTGTAAATGTGTGTTCCTACCGTTTTCTGAGTATTCGTCTAATAGGTTTCGTACTCTTATATTTGGCATAATGTGTTGTGATTGTTGATTTTGATTATTTATTGGTGTGCCTTGTCTGTTTATGTTTGTATGTAGTTCTTTATTTAGTTCTTCTATTGTCATGTCTAATAATGATTTGTTGATGTTATTGTCTGAATTGTTTTGATCTGTTTGCGTCTCCTCTATGTTTATGTTTATCGTCGCGCCTGCTCTTGCTGGCGTGAATGCCGGCGTTCGTAGCATGTTTATAGATTTATTTATTTTCTCTAAATTTGTAATTGAAAATAATAATTTATATATTTTTTTTTTTTTTTTTTTTTTTGTGTTTTTTGTTGTGTGTATTGTATGTTTTATGTATAATTTTTCTATTCGTTTTGTGTAATATAATGTATTATTGTTTGTTGTATGTGAGAGTTTTATGTTTGGTTAGTTGTGTAATGTGTATCTATGTATGTGTCAATTTTTCGTTTTGATATGTTAAATTTATGTGAGTTTTTCACGTTGGCGCCATTGTAACGGGACTAGGGCCGCAGTAAAAAATACACCATTTAAATGGTAAACGAATTTATTAATTCCGTATATTTACTTACACTATGGGACCTCTCCAACGTGCACTATTACAATTGAAGCTTCACTTGATCTAACTCTAGATAGCGAAGGGTTCGCGCGCACAACACTAACTAATTATTATTGCGGGGCCGCGTTACGCAGAACGCGTCGCCCCCACTCTTACTCTCTCTCTCTCTCTCTGTAACGGTCCGTTACAAGTTGTAAACGAACACGTGTTGTTTCGAGACTCAGCTATCCAGGATTCATTGCTCCAGAACGCGGAGGAGGCCTTATCCAATTCAAGATTCACGAGGGCGCTTCACTAACCTGAGGGACTGTCCAGTAACTTGAGGAAGTTCAACGCATCAGATAGAGCAGAGAAGACATCGATGACGCTGATAGCCTACTTCATGAGTGCAGCTACGTAAGTAAATTTGCATTTCTGTACAAATTTTCTCAAAAAAAAAATTGGAATAATTTATCGATCTTTTGCTCAGAATCATATTTAAATTTCACGAACAAAAAAGAGAGAAAATTTGTAAACTACTTAACGATTTTTGTGAATTTTATGAACTTTGAAATATTGTTGATTTTTAAAAAACTATTACAATAGATTTTGAAACACTATTGTAATTCATTTTGAAATGCTTATTCAATTAATGTTGAAATACTGTCACAATGAACTTTGAAATATTGTTGTAATTAACTCCGAAATATTATTTTAACTAACTTTGAATATTATCAAAATTGCAATTTGTTACATCCCGCGAACATTTTTTAAAAAAACAAAAGGAAATTTTGAATACAAAACAAACGCGAATCAGAAATTAATAATAGCGACTTTCAAACAAAAATACAAAAAATGTGGGACTATAAAAGCGGAATAACGACAAGCGGTAGCCACCAAGTGCCCCCCGCAGGTCCGGTATATGTGGTAGCACGAGCACCACCAATTGCGGAAACTGTGAGCAGTGTGCCAGAATTTGCACCCGCGAAAACTTCTCAGGCTTCGAAAGTGCGTGTCGCGACGGATTCAGATTACTATCGGTTGACGAACCCCGGATCTATCTACATATGATGAGGAAAAAGCTTACCGGGAAAGCGAAAATTTTGTGCGAAAAAATTTCGACATATGCGACAGTAGAAGCCTTTCTGGCCGATCTAAAATCTGCCTACAGCATTTCTAGTGAGCCGCTCAAGTTACTAGCGGGATTAAAAAATACTTACCCCGGACAGCGCGAATGTTTAGAAGATTTTGGCTACCGTCTATTACGCGATTATCGCGCTCTCGAGAAAGCCATAAACTCGTCGAGAGATTTTGACGCGGTTGCCGGTCAGAGATTATTAACTTTGGCAAATCGTGACGGTAGGGACCATTTCATTTACTGCGCGAAAGGTTCTATGGAAGTACGACTCACGCAGCTGAATCCAGATACGCTCGAGGCTGCCGTAGAACACGCTAGAAAACTAACTGAAAAATACAGCGGGAAAGCCTCCGATCTTATGCTGGGAGGTCGCGGAGAAAGATATTATCAAGCGTCTGCTCATTTAGTTTCGGAAGGTTCGCAATATCAACGTGATTATTTGGACCGGCCAGGACGTTATGAAATCGATCCTGAATGGCGAAATTATAACGACATACAGTGTAGTTATTGTAAAAGAATAGGGTACTCTCGGAAACAATGTCGAACTCTACTAAACAGGGATTTCGATACCCTGAACATAGAGCGATATTGCACTTGGTGCGATCGATAGGTCACACCAGGGATAATTGTCCCGCGCAAAGAGTCAATCAACAAAAATGCGAGTTTTGCCAGCGAATGGGTCACGTCAGTGAAACATGTTTTTTTAGAAACAGCGTGAAAAAAAAAGATTTCGGAAGGAAAATTTCAGGATAGGTCAAAAAACAGGTTTGTAGGAAATAACCAAACCTCTTTAAATAACGATCGCCGATACGAATCGAAATTCCGGAATAGGGAAAACCTCCCAAGTTTTTCTGGAAATCGTTCGTTCTCGGAAAATTATCATTCGTCTCATCGGACTAATGATAGATGGCAGAGAAATAAATACGGGAATAATGAAGACACCAATAAACGAGAAAACAATTCATCCTATAGTCAAAATCATTATCATTTAAACTACAGGGGTGCTGCAGCAACCAGCAACGCCCGAGACCAGAACTCCACTCGGAAAATGCGCGCCGTAAAAGCGGAATGGCCAGAGTCCATTTCGGGCATGTTAGTTTTTCAGAATGTCCACGAATAAACATTTCTAGCCCCGATCTGCATTACGGAAATGAAATATTCTTGGTCGATTTCGCAGCAGAAAGAAATCTTATAAAACTGAGTAAATTACGTCGAGATCTGTATCCCGATCAGGATATCATATTGGATTTAAGCGGAATCGCCAAAGGAATAATCGGTACGCTAGGTTGTGCAGAAGTATAATTTAATGAAGAAATTATAGAGTTACAAATAGTGAGAGATGACTTCCCTATCGATGAAAATGGAATCATGGGAAATCCTTTTTTCCGAACTCTGGGAGCAAAAATCGATTACGAACAAGATTGCTTACATATAAGAAATGATATAATCCCATTTATTAATGAAGAATTCATACAGATTTCTCCAAGAAGTCGCAGAGTAGTTCGCGTAGAAGTTCTAAACAACTGAGACTTCGGATTTGTACCAAAAATCAACATCTGCAGTGGTTTATTTTTTGGTAATGCCCTAGTAAAAAATCGCGATGGATACGCATATCTGTATGTCATAAATACGAATGACTATGAAATAAAATTTACCGTCCCACAAATTAAACTGGAAGAATGCGAAGTAGCAGAAAATATACAAAAAGAAAATGTTATAAAAACCATGTAGGATCTTAAGAATTACGAAGATAATCGGAAAAAACAAAATCATGCAAAAATACAAGTGGCTATAGGACATGATAAACAGAGAAATAACGATGTTTTGAAGTGGATAAATATGGACGGCTTGTCGGACGAGGAAGGAAAACATGTGGAGAATCTCATTCACGACTACGCTCACATGTTTCACCTACCAGGGGAACCATTAGGCGCGATTTTCGTATTCAAACACCGCATTCATACCACAAATGATGTGCCGATACGCGCTAAATGTTTCCGGTACCCACCCGCTATAAAAACCGAAATGCAGCGACAAGTGGACGAGCAGCTGAAGGCAGGATTGATTAAACCGTCCTGCTCTTCATACGATTCTCCTGCTTGGGTTGTCCCTAAGAAACCAGGTCCTAACGGCGAAAAGCGATGGCGTTTAGTTATCGATTTTCGCGATCTCAATGAGAAAACAATTGGGGATGCTTATCCCATTCCGAATATTACTGACGTTTTGGACCAATTAGGTCAGTCCGTGTATTTTACAACACTCGACCTTAAATCTGGGTTCCATCAGATAATGATGGATGAGCGAGTCGCACATAAAACTGCGTTTTCGACCCCAAACGGTCACTATCAATATGTAAGGATGCCGATGAGAATAAAAAACGGCCCCAGCGATTTTCAGCGACTCATGGATCTAGTATTAAGTGGCTTACAAGGGATAGAGCTACTAGTATATCTCGATGACATAATAATTTACGCCAAAAATTTGTATGAACATGCGGTTAAATTTAGACGCCCTATGAAACGACTTAAAGACGCAAATCTTACGTTGGAACCCGATAAATGTCAGTTCCTACGCAAGGAAGCCGCGTACTTGGGGAATAATACAGTCCAGCCGGATGCGAAAAAGATTGAAGCGGTAAGGAAATATCCGGTCCCCAAAAATCGAAAAAACGTTAAACAATTTCTTGGACTAGCGGGATATTATAGACGATTTGTTGAGGGATTCTCAAAAATCGCCCACCCGTTAATTATCTTATTATGTCAGGATGTCAATTATACATGGGGTGCCTAGCAGGTAGAAGCGTATGAGAAACTAAAGGATCTGTTATGTAATACACCAATCTTACAGTTAGCAAATTTCGACGAGCCGTTCGTTGTCACTACGGACGCCTCGGGAGTAGCACTTGGCGCTATTTTATCGCAAGGCCAGATTGGTAAGGATCTACCAGTCACCTACGCATCACGAAGTTTGAAAGGAGCAGAAACCCGATACACTACATCGGAAAAAGAAATGTTAGCTGCGGTGTTCGCCGTAGAACAGTTCCGTCCATATTTGTATGGTCGAAAATTCACTCTCGTAACGGACCATCAACCGCTAAGATTTCTTAAAACTATGAAGGATATGAATTTGAGACTACACCGTTTTCGCATAAAATTAGAAGATTACGAATACGATGCGGTATATAAAGAGGGGAAACGTAATTTCAATGCGGACGCATTATCGCGTAACCCAATCGATAGATCCGACCTCGAAAATGAAAATGAAAATGACGATGAAATAGATATGGTCGATAATAAAATAAATAAAGAGAAAAAATGATAAAAAAATTAAAAAACGCCCGAAAAACTGAAAAATCGTGTATGCCAATAAAAGGCGGTAAAAATAATAAAGGAAACAAAAAACAATCAAGAAACGCTAAGACTCTGCGAGTCTCAGATGCTGACGGGTCAGGAAATCCTGCTCCGAAAAAACGTGGTAAGGATTTCAATGAAGAAACCTATACGTATGGAGATGTTGAAGACAACGTGACTGACTGCGACAAAGAGAGCCGGAGTTCCAATGCAGAAATGCTGGGAGTTGAAAAGACAGCTCGAAAAAAATACATAACCGAGGTCGAAAAACTCGAATTGCCAGTCTACATGAAATTAGGAAACCATAAAGGAAAAACTCGGTCGAGAAAGCAAGACGGATCAAATTCAATGAAAAAACCTCCTACACCGTTGAAGAAAAAACAAAGAAAACAATATATAACGAAAGTAGAAAAACTACAAGTGCCGGATTATTTGAAAATTGACCCTACAGTAAAGCGAGCTCAGATAATAAAAAACCCAAAATAATAAAAAATGAAGTGCTATACGAAGCAGGAACGAAATTAAACTATAAGAAACGGTTAGCTGATGTTCGAAACCGTTGGAGGGAAATAGAAGGATTCCCTACTGAGGCCGAACTTACGTCACAACCGGATACAGAAACCACCTATTCCGAAATGGAAGAAGTAAGCGTCAGAGAAAACTCGAAGAAAAAGACGAAAATGAAAAATCGAAAAACTCATACGCCGGACAACGAGGACCTAGAAGATTCATGGTCGTCGGATTTTTCCCTCGACCCGCCCGAAGAAACTATACGTTTACGTCCCCATTCGACGCCCAAGGAGAAGGGCCCATTTAAAAATAGTTCTTACTCGCAAGCACAGAGATGTAGAGAAGCTACCCATCGACGGAGAGGGATACGCTCACCCCAGCACCGACGAACGTCGGGCAAGATTGCGACATGATCCAACATATTCAATGGCGATATATCCAAGATACAATACAATCACTACTTGGCGGACGAGAACTAACGATCACCTTTTGTGAGGACAACCGTTCCATACCACCGGTAATCGAGCGATTCGCCATAATAAAAGAACACCATGATTCGGTTATAGGGGGTCACAAAGAAGTGACGAAAACGTATCTTCGCTTATGCGAAAAGTTTTTCTGGCAGAATATGAAAAGTGACGTCACGGAATACGTAAAAAGATGTGCCGGATGTCAAAGGAAAAAACTCCTGCGCGTAAAAACGCGGTTACCAATGGTCATTACAGAACCACCGCGAAACGCGTTTGACAAAGTGGCTCTTGATATATGGGGACCAACAGATATCACTGAGAGTGGGAATCGGTATGTATTAACCATACAAGACCTACTCACGAAATACTCCCTTGGAATTCCGCTAGCGGAGGCATCAGCAGTAGAAGTCGCGAAGGCGTTTGCAAAACATTTTATTTGCAGTTTTGGAGCCCATGTATCCATTCTTACCGACCAAGGTCGTTGCTTTATCGCAAAGATTATGAAAGAATTTGCGAAAATTTTTAAAATTGAAACGTTCGTGACATCTGCTTACCACCCGCAAAGCAACGGGAGCCTAGAAAGGAAGCCATGTTTTCTTACAACACAAGTGTTCACGAAGGGACACACTACTCGCCACACGAGCTTGTATATGGGACAAACGCACGATTGCCAAATGCACACGCCACCCGCGAGAAGCTAATTATATACGACGATTATTTGGCAGAACACATGAGCTGCGATGAATCTCTCACAAATGAAACATCGGTCGAAAAAATATTATGACCGAAAATTGAATATTTGCCATTTTCGAGAAGGTGAAGTGGTTTTATTATTAAAAGAACCCCGCAAGGGTAAGGTTAACGACGCGGAATACACTGGGCCCTATGAAATTATCGAAATATGTGGCTCATGAAATATAAAATTACGCATCAATGCACGAAAAAATAAAATAGTACACATTGATAAAGTAAAAAAGAACCATGACCCGTTGATGCATAATTCTTTATAGAAAATTAATATAAGCCTTAATATTTTAGCCTTAAACTAATAAGATTACATTAGCGAACAAGTGTTATGAAGGAACGCAGCACGCACAAAGAGAAAACCGAACGAAATGAGGAAAAAGATATATCAACATAAAAATTTTTAATACACAAAAAAAGTGGACAACTGGCTAACCTACACGTAAAAGACACGCATACGCGGAACATTGGAGAAATGAAAGCCAGATAAAAGGGTATACTACAACTTTTAAGCATCTTTTGAACTTACCATCATTCCTCCGTAATGTAATCACAGAAACGTAGGAAGACGGAAGTGCAACTATGGATACTGAATCACTTCCACACTTGCTTAGCTCAAGTGGAAAGATAACATTTTTTGAAATAGGCCATTTCTAGAATAGTATCCCTATTGTCTAGGACCACACGAATCGTGTAGAAAAGCGAAAGAATCATATAAACACTTGAAACTCTCAAGTTACATTACCAGCATTATCGTAAGGTGCGATAAGCCGGGAAAACGAAACCCGCAGGGTGGGCCTCACGAATAAACACACTTAAGAAGAAGAGAATAAGCCGGAGAGGCCCAAGTGCAGCATAGGAGTAACACGCGCACGCGTTTCCATATGATCTTCGCCCCTTCCACTTTCCTCATCAATATATCGAAACACAATTGATGTATTGAATATAAATTTTGGAAATTTTTTTTGTTAATAAATACACCAAATAACCGAGGAAATAAAGATTTGCTACAGAACGCACACCCGACAGTTGCATCACCCAAGATGTACCATGCGGAGGTTGCACGGTCGGATTTACATCTCTTCGGGGTGCATTTTTAAGGTGGTTCCCCTTGCCGTCACCTATGTGCGTTTTTGTGGGTGTGTGTGTGTGTGTGTGCTCGCAAGTATGCCTGTGCGCATGTGTGTATTTCATTCCATCTTAATTTATTCTCTTTTGTTTTTTAGTAATTGTTTGCGGCTTTAAAGTAGTTGATGGCCGCTTTTTATTTTTTGGAAAATAATCACAATCTGGAGATGCTGAAAATTTTTTTAATATAAGTCTACCATCATCAGTAGATATGATTGCATGATATTGTAATGTTCCTTTGATGGTTACTGCTGCTTAAAAACTCTGTTTTAATTTGTCAGCAGTTATACTGCGATCTTCTTTGCTACTAAAAATAATTTCAGTTTCTTTGCAGCTCCGTTTGGCCCATTGGAATAATGCTCGAGCATCTAAGATTCCATTTCACGTAGTGTCAGTATGTCGGTAACAACGCTAGTTCAAAGTCCTATAGCTCCAATCTGATGCGTCAACGGCGCGACACCGTGTGGTAGCATCGTTCAATTTGACTAGCTGGACTAACTGATCCCACTTTTGAACCACATATTTTTTGTAGTAAAGTCTCATCTTTCCGATGAAACAATAAAAAAATTAAAAAAACGTGTAGTTTTTAGATATATTCAATTATATCTTTAATTTGCATTTGTCAAGGAAAAAAATAAATTTTTTCAAAAAATGGATTTCACCATTAAAAAGGGCGGGAAAAAACCTGTCTGAAACATATTTTATATTATTTTAATTTTTGAGTTTAACAAAGTTACGAACAGTCGAAATATACTTTGTATGATAAAATTTCAACTCCCTCTACGTCCTGCAATTTTTTATAAAAATTGGTAATATTTGGTATTTAACATTTTATCCAATAGGACTATAGTTTGTGCAAATCTCAGCCGGATCCCACATGTTTCAAATTTTGGCCTGGATCACTTGACACGAAATCCGTCATAAGTGTTTGAATAAGTAATTCAATAAGTATTTTCAAATTATAATACAAATAAGTATTTCAATAAGCATTTCAAACACAATGAGTATTTCAATTATAATTCACATAAATGTGTTTCAATTATGATACATAGAAGTATTCACAACAATCGTTATGTTTGGTTGTTTTATGGAGGTGTCAATAGTTAAATCTCCATGGAGTAAAAAAACTCAGAAATGCATTTTTACAACGCCATAGACAACATAATGCGCAATAGTATAATGTACAGTGTTAGTGATGTGTAGTGTCAAGTGTGTATAAGATATAATTACACTTCCGAACACAGACCACGTTACGGCTAGCCCGGCGTCCGAACGAGACAAGGAGGCGCCATAGGGCTACAGCGGACTTTTTTATGTATGCACACGACGGGATGCGTCATAACATGTAATTTATAAGTAATCCAATACGAACGCCTAAGCGCATATATATATATAAGAGAAATGTATCACTAACCATAGATTAAGATACTTTGGCATGTATAAGATGACCCAATAAGACAATAATGTAAAATGTTTTTTACTAACAATAGCCAACTGAAGGTCACGCGTATAATTCAAGTTGCGTATTGATTTTTTTGTACGAGCGTTGATTGATGGTGGATCGTCAATTTGTTCAACCCCAGGCGTGTTACGGATGCTGGCTACGCACATTATAGAACTCGTAACATAGACAATACTTGCCTTTGTAAAATCGACAAGACACACACACATCGAAGGGCCCGATTCGGCGTCACACATAGATTGCACACGTGCTGTAACTTACACGGCCAACCACGGGTTCCTCTAGCTGTAAGCCCATTCGGTCAAGAAAGGAATGTGCCACGCCGGAGCTCGAAGTAAGACAATCCATAAGATTGTGACTCACACGCGCACACAATAACACACGTTCCCCGAAACGCCGAGGTCACCAATAGGTCAAAGGGATGAGCGATTCGTGGAAGATGGAACGTGGCAAACAACAAGTGCAGGTGGCCATCGCGAAGGACGATCGACATCTACCATATAAAAAGGGCAATCGCATTGCCCGAAATCAGAGTCACGCCGTGTACGATCCAGAGAAGATCTCGGTTCAGAGTCGCACCGTCTATGACGACGTGAAGATCTCGGTGCAGAGTCGCACCGTGAATGAAACCGTGAAGATCTCCGTTAGAGTCGCGTCGTAAAGATCTCCGTCAGAGTCGCGCGCATGGAACTTCGAAACTTCACGACACGTTAATCCGCGACTCCACGAATCAATACAGGACTTAGTTCCTATAAACCCGGACGATCTAATACTGTACGAAAGTGGGTGGCATTTATCTTAATAAAAATAAAGTTATTATTCCTAAAATTCGCCGGTATCTTGTACATTGGGGTGCCGATCCCCTTTATGCGGAAGATCCCAGAAACGATTCTCAGCTACCGAGAATCAACCTTTATAACTCCTGATCCTTGTAAGAATTTAATTACGAAAGTATAAAAATCGTAACACATTCAACATCAATAAAATAAATATTTATTTACGTTATTTATTTTAAATTGAAATATTTATTATAATATATGCGAAAACAACTGTAGTCATAAACGGGTCACAAATTCGAAAAATAATAATATCAAATGGAATTTATCGCACGTTGTAATTTTAAATTAAACAATTTGAATGTCGCCGCTTATGCCCTGCTAAAGTTGCTGGTGGTAGCTGGCTTTATTAAATATTTACCAGATGGAAATAATTTTTAAGCGCCCTTTGCTGAAATCACTCGGATCCTCGAACGGCGGCATTATTTGGGGAGGCATGCATGGCCCCAGGATCGTACCCTGGTGTCTACCGGATGTTCTTCCAAGTTTCCCGTTTTTTTTTCTGAAATTTTCACACATTTTTTATTTTTTCTTATTTTTCATACAATTAACATCGACACTTAGTATTTTTTTAAAATATTTTTCATAAAAATATTTATTAAAAAACGCAACTGTACGAGGATCCGAGTGATTTCAGAAGAGGGCACTTGAAAATAATTTCCAGTTTGGAATTATTTAATTAAGTCAGCTACTGCCAGCGACTTTAGCAGGGAATAGGCCTCGAAATTCAAATTATTTAATAGAAAAATAATATCTTTCTTTAGTCTTACATTTCAATTCTAGTTTAGAAATGATTTTTGAAATATTAAAATTGCGTTTTCTAGTTTTTCTATTGAATACTTGAAGTATGCTGACGAATCCGCTTTCTTTTGACATATTCGTCCCATGAGCGAAATAACCCTAAAAAATTCAAATTGATGAAAAAATTATTTTTTTTCAAAATCTATTTACTTTTTTCCGGTTATTTTTTTGATTAATCATATCAGAGATATAAGAAAATAGGTTTATAGGTGCATTTGACATATAATTTATTAAATAAAGTTATATAACCGACTATTGGACACTACTTGTAGGTATTTATAAACAACAATTATTTATATTAAAACTTACCGATAATTCTGCTTCGAAATACATTCAAAATTTACGATGACACATTTTTTAATGAAAATAATTTAAAATATTAGATTTTTCTCTATAGAAACAGTGATATTTAAATTTGAAAAAATGTTACCGTTGAGCGACTTTACCCTACATGAGCGAAATAACCCCGTTTTCAGGGGTATTCACAATTATCCCATTTAGGTCACTTAATATTTTTGTTAAATCATCAAAATAAATGTCTTTAGATTTTTACGTCATAGTATATAAAAAATTTTAAAGTTAACATTTTAATTCGATTCAATTCAATTAATTCGATGTCATATTTTCAACGCATAATAATACGCTCTGAATCGTTTTCTTTTTTTAAATATTTTATTTAATAGACGACTCAATTAAAATTTAAATCGCTAAAATCACAACAAATTCAACAACAAAATAAATAGTTAAAGTTTTCCTGGCTTTTCAATATTTCTTTTATGTTTTCTATTAGTTAACTGCGTATCCAAAATTTTAGGGATTTTAAACCAACTTTAATTTTATAAAGACAATAAACTAAATCTAACCCCAAAATTCTGACACTTTCAGTTACTTAGACTCGGATGTGTATTTATTAAGAAAAAAAATAAAAACAATTCTTTATATCAGTTTTTTTTTTCTAATTATCTACAGAATTTTTGAATTTAACTCGTTGCCAAGTTTTAAATCGAGCCTATTCTATTTTACTTAAGGTGCTACTGAATCCAATCAAGTCAATATAATAAATCTATTATTCAATTTTGTAACGCACCAACCAAATATATTCCTATTAAATAATCATATTCAAATTTTTATGAAATTAAATACTATGGACGTATAGTGCGTTACAATTTATTTTACGAGTCAGTATTTATACTGTATATGCTTAATTCTGGTATTATATTCAAATATACATAAACAATATTTCTACAATTTAAATTTTCCCAGTCGAATAACATTTAGTTAACATCGATCAACAACACAAACGTATTTCACATTTTGTCGTCGACTTCAATATTTTGATATTTTGGTCTACTATTTTCAATAACAATCGACTATGTATTATAAAAGTCGACCGTACAGTATTAATAAAATACTTTCAATATCAAGTAAATAATTCTTCACCTAATCTTAAATATATTTAAACGTATTCATCGATCTTCATACATAAAAGTCAACATTTATTAAAAAATAAGTGATTTAGTAGTTTAAACCATTTCAATAACCATATAACTTCAAAAATTTAATCGAATTTGTAATTTATGAAATATCTACTAATACTTTAATCATAATCAAAACGATGTTTTTCATTTAATTGTAACGTGCGAGCCATACGTGCGTTTCTTTTTCTATAAGTAAATTGAAGTTTTTAGAAGCTAACCGGAAAAGTACAGCATGCGGTTTCCTTTGTACAGCTGCATATCATAAAATTTTAGATAAGCCGAACCAAGCCTGGAAACTAAAAGTTGGAAACACACGTCGATTACACACGCGTTTCCTTTCATATGTCATGACACATGTACTTTCGTGTATCTTAAAACGGAAAACCGTCATAAAGTTTATCTATTTTTAGGATACGTCCCAAGTTTGAAACCCTTGAACATTTCCAGCTTCTAGAAATTTCATATTTAGAATATTCTAGAAAATAATATTTTGTTTAAATTACAAAAGAACCATCCGATTATTTATACGAAATATTCTTTTTTTTTAATAATGAACCTCAAATGAAAATAACATACACAAACCAATATTAAACGATGGTTGTTTCGTAATTTATTGTTGCCAGTTGAAGTAATATTGTATGTCATTTAAAATTAGTATTGTTATTTATACTTTTTAGAAATATTAATGTATAATTAGAATTAATATTAATTATTATAGAAATTTTGTTTGAAAATCGCTTGTCTCGTCGACAAGCTCGCTCATGCCACACCCCGCGACGCTTTTCCGCGCGTCTCGCCTCCTTCTACCTCAACGAAGCCCTCCACTGACTCCCACTTACAAATCCAAAATTTGCACTAAAAAACTCTTTTCGAGCCCCTATAAAAGGGGGCACACGCCCTGACCAAACTGTCAGTCAGTCTTGAGTCTTCAACCAAGCACTCCCGGACATCTTAAGGAAAAGTAAGTTACTTACTATTTTTGACTGAACTACCTTTTCCACTCCTCTAAAAATATCCTATCCTGTCCACGCGAACTGCTGGACTTAACTTTTCCAGTCCACGCGAACTGCTGTACTTATCCCTTCCAGTCCACGCGAACTGCTGGACTTAACTTTTCCAGTCCACGCGAATTGCTGGACTTATCCCTTGCAGTCCATGCGAACTGCTGGACTATAACCCTTTCCAGTCCACGCGAACTGCTGGACTTAACCTTTCCAGTCCACGCGAATTTCTGGACTTATCCCTTCCAGTCCATGCGAACTGCTGGACTATAACCATTTCCAGTCCACGCGAACTGCTGGACTTAACCTTTCCAATCCACGCGAACTACTGGACTTACCCCTTCCAGTCCACGCGAACTGCTGGACTTATCCCTTTCCAGTCCACGCGAACTGCTGGACTTATCCTATCCAGTCCACGCGAACTGCTGGACTTATCCCTTCCAGTCCACGCGAACTTCTGGACTTTTCTTTTCCCAACCCATTTAAATTATTGGACAACTTGTCTCCTTTTTTACGTTTACGAGATCTTTTACAGGATATCTCGTCTAACCATTTGTCTTATTTATTTGGTTTAGTGGAATCATTCAAGAATCGAATTCTTTTGAAACTCTCGATTAAACATAGAGTCATATCAAAATTAAAAAAGAGTTATAAAAGAAACCCCCAACCGCGGATCCTAAAAAGCCTAAGAAGGGCCCAAAAATCCTTGGCCATCACAAAATACAAGGTCGCTAAATTTAACTCAAATTCTATGGAATTTGAGTTAAACCCGATCAATTTCCCACCAGTAGTCGAAGAGAATCCAGAGGAAATTTGGACCAGGTTGTTCCATTTAGGAACGCCCTTTTCAAATTACAAAAAGGACGCACCTTTCCTTTTTAAATAAATAATTATGTAATTTTCCATAAACATAAAAATAAAACTTTGAATATTTGCAAACAATAACATCTGTCTCCTTTAATTAATTTCTTTTCCTAGCCCTCGAGCGTCCTAAGGTAAGAAGGACGATCTTAATTATAATTTATTATTTTTATATTCTTATTTTTAAATTTTATTATCTCCTTTCAATATATATATATATATATGTACATATATATTACTTATGTCCAGACGTGACATAATAATTACTTCGACCCAGACTAAGTCTGGACGAAGTATTGAATTTGGTCACTTCGAGCATAAAAATGACCCTGTAGTTTTCCATCACATGGCGACGTTTCAGACCCTAAGGAACCCAAATCAACAATAAAAAAAATTTTGTCCGTGATCTTGTACGTACGCACGTCTGTACGTCCGCACGTCCGTGCGTCCCGTTTTCTTGTCTCTCGATAACTCGCGAACGTATAAGCCTATTGACATAATTTTTTTTAAAAATACGTGTCTTGGCGTAACTTAGATCTGATTAGATTTTGGCGCAGATCCATCCGTCCATTACTAAACATAATTAGCCCCAATTAAGTTTCTTCGTAGTTTTTTGCATTTATTTTGAAAAATACAAATTTTATTAAAAAATGTTTCATACAAAAAAGATAGATAGTCATTACGCTTATCCGTTGGCGAGTTATCGCGAGACAAAAAAACGGGACGTACGTACGTACAAGAACATGCACACAAATTCTTTTAATGTTGAGTTGGGTTCCTTAGGGTCTGAAACGTCGACATTTGATGAAAAACTATAGGGTAATTTTTATGCCCGAAGTGACCAAATTCAATACTTCGTCCAGACCTAAGGTCTGGGTCGAAGTAATTTTGTTTCTTAACATGACATTAACCAAATGTTACTACAAATTAAATGGAATCATTGGTGCTAAAATAATACAGGTCATTATATTTTTGTCAATCAATTAAAAATGTATTTTCACACTGTGAACTCTACAAATAATTGAAGTCGTCAATAACAATAAATTATTACACACACATACCAACATACTCGAAGTCATAACCGCGGATAAAAACAATAAGAGTCATAACTATATAAAATAATATCATCGAGTCTATGGTAAGTGGTGTAGAGTCGTTATTGTGATATAAAATTTCATTATTTATCGTCACGGAATAATTTACGCGGATAAAATAAATTAACACGGAAATAAATACTTTACCACGGACACACATTCATACTACACTCATCCATACATACATAAATTAACATACATAAACATTTGGTGAAATTACGGAACAATCATCATATACACAATATTATTTCATTTATTAACGGACGGAAGAGAAAGAGGCTTACGTGTCTTCTTCTTTCTTCTCGGCGTCGTTCCTCCTGTCGTTCGTTCGGGTTCTCCATCCGTCTCGTGATTTTCTTGGTTTCGGCTGCTGTCACCTCGTGAATCAAATTTTGATGTCGCTCTCCTTCGCGACCACGAAGGAGAGGACCAGCAGCCTCGTTTTAGTACCGGGACGAACGGAGTGCCGTCGTCAATCCGTGGTGTCTTCTTCGTTAAAATTTGTTCCTCGCCGCCTCCATTGAATTTGGTGCTGGCTGTGAATGCTCGTAGGCCCACCTTGAATACAGAGCAGCCAGGGTCTCCGGATAGTCGTTGAGGCAGCGAGTCGTCCAGAAGAAGTCACCAGGAAGTCCAGAGAGGGATACTTACCGATGCCAGGTCTTATAATACCTCGGTAAGTATCCCTATGTGCAATAATGTCGCCGAGTTCCTTTTTTACTAAGAATCGGGACGGGAACTGTCAAACATTTAAATGCCATTTGATTATCTTAAATGTGACAGCCAGCCCCTTATTTGAATTTGGAGCGCATGCGCGCCATCGCGGTGACACATGCAGCTCCGAGCTTGGAACTCGGCCCGTTGTTGCCCACCCTCATTCTGCAGGGCCAGGGCGCCGTTGCCCCTCTTCTGCGCATGTAGAGGCGCATCAGCGCCAGCGCCTTGTCGTTGCGCGCATGTCTCTTGATCCGCGCGCTGATCCCACGTGGGCTTGGGACACAAAATGGCCGACCGGCCGGCAAAAGCGCGCATCGCGTCCTCTGAATAATATTCATTTTCCACGATTTTGATATCATTTTCGTAACGGCCCTCTTTCTCTCCGTCGCTCTTTCTCTTCCGCGCGCGATTTGTTTAAACGGCTCGTTACAAGGACAAATGTAAAAAATGAGGAAAACTGACGAAGTCAAGAAAGAAAGTGACGAAGTAACATCTTTAAAGTTATATGGTGTAAAGATTTTAATTACCCAAAATCAGCTTTAAATAGCTTTTTCTGCATTTTGAAAACGTAATTTATTTGATATACAATTAATTTTGCATATCTAATATTTTTGTATTTGCGAGTTTTATACCCATCAAATCGAAACAATACACTCGGGCAGAACAATCAACAGCAGCTATAATGTGTACGACGTTGATATGCACAACAGAGTACAGAATCACTGGAAAATCAAGTTCTCAGAGAGTACTTATGGGTGGCATGTAGTTCACCGGAAGGCTACTCTAAGACACCTCTGTCGTCCTCCTCCAGGGGCACAAAAAAAATCCTTCCTAGGGATGACATACACTGTATCCCGGGGGTTTAACTGAAACGCGGGCCAAAACGCACTTCGAGGATGTCCAAATGCTCGTAATAGAACCGTCCCAAACCGCGGTCAAATGAGGTCTGTCTAACGCGCGTGTTATCAGCCGCCGCCGGTATGCCGGCCACGTGGTTTATTCTCTCTTTCTCTCTCTCTCTCTCTGTCTCTCTGTCTCTCCGTTCGCCGCCAGTGCGCCGTGCGCCAAGTCCCCGCTTTGGCCACCTGTAACTGAATAGAACCGATTAAAACGAGTCGGTGCCGTCCGTAGTAGCTCGTCGCAATGCTTCGTTGCGAACGCAACGAGGTCCCCATTACAAAATGTTAATACCGCAGAAAAGATGCTACTTGTCACCCTGATACATCATGTCACATTATTACTTGATAATATGTTACTGACACCGCGTAATTTTTTTAATGTTTACCAATCGGTACATAAAAATATAAACGTAACTTTTGTTTAACAGGTAATTTTATTATATAATTTGCGAAGTTTTATCGTAGCTTTCCAGTACATGTACAGATATGATATAACATGCTAAGCATAAACCATCGCCTATACGGCACCTAGATTTTCATATACTACTATTTGAAAATTTAATATAATTTTTAGAATTATTACTATAGTAACTTTTGATAAACAATTTTATAATTTGTTATATAAAAGTCTCGCAGTACGTACGGAAAACATTAACCAAAGACGTTATTTTTTATCAAATTTTTCCCTCTTCCCCGCCTCATAGAACTAGGCATTTGACAACTTTAGACCCCCAGGAGAAGGTAATTACTAATTTTCATCGTCATGTGTCTTGCGATGTTAACAATCAGGACGTCATCGACAGATACGATCAGGGATGTCCTCGGGCAAGTTCAGGCTCAGGGCCATCGTCTGTCCCGTACACCAGGAAGCGATTCGTGGCCGGCCGTGTTTAATGACAAGGAAAGCTTCACTTTGTCGATCTTATTGACATTCCACAAGGGGGGGGGGGGGTCGATACGTTTCAATACATGTTATTATTCCAACCACCACTGCATTTTCTTCAATAGATCTATTCACTCCTTCTAATCTTGATCTTAACAAAGCGACTATCCACCCTGTCATTCATCTAAACCACTCAAGAACTAATTAAGTGTTGTAAAAAGATAATGTTTTTAAAAAACAAATAATAAACTCGACAATAAAGTCACATTCACGTCCATAGCCAAACTTCGTTATTTTGGAAATATCTGGTCCAGTCCGTCGTAAGGCAGCACGTTCAGATATTCTCTGTCGTACTTTCGCGGGCATATTGGAAAGTCAAGATAAGTTTAGGCAAACTGTCCATGTCGGCCGTGGTCGCGCATTCATCGTATCTGTGCCAGAAAATACTGATCTCTCCCTTGCCAAACCATGAGGACTCGCTGAACGTACGTATGCGTACGTACGAAATGCGAGGAGGATATGAGGGGGTGGAGGGGGGCACAAAACATAATGAACCATGTACCACACGCTTTCGACTATTACAGAATACAATGCTAACATCATAATATATTTTCATTATTGTACTGAACCTAAAATTACACAATTATTAAACTCTAGAAAAAGTTAGTATTTTCAAAGGGCATTTTATGAATCAAATATTAATATTATTAGGAATAGTTTACAATGTACCTGTAACGTTGATGGTGCGAAAAAAATGGAAAAGTCTGCATAGAGTATGTAATTTCATTCCGGTGTACCATTATATGAGATAAGTTGTCGTTACGATGAAAACTAACTATAGAGTCAGTAACAATTTCGCTGATTTCGAAACAAACACGTAGTAGATATTCGAGGTCGTCAATATTCTCTGGAATTTCTGATAGCGTTTTAATTATGTCAGAAGAGTTTTGTAATCTCCTCAATTCATCTTCTGCAGCAGTAAATAAATGTGTATAAAGTTATTGTTAATAGCTGTTTAATATGCAAGTAACAATTTTACTTATTTCGATATTATTTAAAACTATTAATTATAAATTATAACGAAAATGTATAGCAACTGATGTCACGGGTACTTATAAGAAAATATAAATGCGAAGATTTATTGATGAGTGTATCAATTGTATCGGCCTACAAAACTGTAGTTTGCTCATTTTATCAAACCTCAATATTTGCCTTTATTTTTCGATCCTGAAACCTAATACAGGGTTTAAAAAGCACGATATTTTGGGATTTGTTAATGGGTTTTGGGTAATTAACAAAAAAACCAAACGTGATATAGCAATTTTTATTGAAATCTATCCATGTTTTTCATGCTTTTCTTCAAACGACCTGTGTAAAGGATTTCGTCTACGTTTTTGTACTCTCATAGGTACTTTTCTTTTTATTAGCCAGCATTAGTCTGCCGACATGTTGACCCTCACCGCCCTTGAAATCTACGTTCAAATTCCTTAAGATCTTGACGAAACCCATCTTCGTACTCTTCACTAAAATCTCCGTTATATATGGAACGTGGTCAACGTGTGTATGCAGAAAATGTAATTTAAAATTCATTAGGCAGCCCAATTTTCTGTCAAGAAAACGAAATCACATACAATTCCGGCAATAATATTGTTGTCTAAGTCTTCTGTATAACTAAAAAATATTATTGATACACAGGCTTTATAATTATGGAAAATCGGGCTTATAACCTGCACCAAATTTCTTAGATTTAAAAGTGTGCTACCGACTATAGATCAAGAACCTACACCCACGAAGAAATGTCCTTCACGTTTAGGACCAATCGAGAGTCCCTTGTCAGGCGGAAATTCTTTCGAACAATAATGAAATTCGAAAGGGGACCTTGATTATGTACGATCCGTCTTATATACTTACCTTAATAGCCGATAACCTTACATCGAGGTTACAATAACCTTAAATTGCGAGGTTGTAACATTAGCTGGAGGTTAAAAAATCTCTAAATAACCGTACGTGCACCTTACATAACATGGAAACAATCGCCAAAATTCCTCTCAGGCACATTCTAAGATAAGGTTAATTTAAGGTTTTTTGACATTAATACAATGTTACCAAAACTTACAAAACATTAATTTAACCACCCGAGTAGAGGACCCTGATCAGGTCCCGTTCAAGCTGCCTGAATATATTTCACTTTATATATACATTATATTTATAGTCACTTTCATATATACATTATATTTAATAATTGTATTTTAATATGCTTAATAATAATTATAAGCAACAATTAAACATTTAGAAAAATCTATACACAGTCGAACCTGCATTTGGTACAGTCGACGGGACATGTTGATTTTAGATACCCTTATTTGCACAGTAAAAGGACAGACGTTCATCTCTCTCTAAGCATCCCCATCAGGTGACGCATTTGACCAATCAGATTTGTTTCTGATGCTCGCTCTGGCGTTCGATCATCTTATAACCTAGCAGAAAGGTGTTTCCGATTGTTTTATTTAACCGAGTTCACAAAGGTTATCTCCTCTTTGGCATCGATAAGTATTTATACAGTAAAATCACGCGGGCTAAAATATACTAAACAAAATTGCAGATCCTTTTCCATAACAACTTTATAAAAAAACCCGTTCGCAGGGTTCGCAGCACATGGACATGTCGTACTTTTACCCAGCAATCCGTAATGTAATGAAATAAAATACCAAACACAGTTCTGTTATGTTATATTGTCCATAAGAGAATGAAAATCGAATAGGAATTCCGTTACGGCACAGAATAGTAACGAAAATATATTGTACCGGGAACGCGATGGTTAAGTGGTTAGCATGCTCGCCTCGTAAACTGAACGTTCCTTAGGTCGTAAGTTCGAATCCCCGTCCGGCAACTTTTTCTGATTATTTCCATTGCGGATAATTCAGGAAACCTTGCTGGGCGAAGGTACGAATTTGGGACTGCTACCGACATCAGTCGGTAGTTATCGACACCGTGAATGGTTTTTCCGTGGTCGACGCTTCGTCAATATTGTCTTGAATGGAATGGAATGGAAGACAATGTTTGCGATGCGCCTGCTACGGCACAGGCCGCCGACTAACTGTTGACGGTGTCGATTATGTGTAGTATTTGTTGTGATTGTTTACTTGTTTGTATCGCCCTGTGTGGGATGATGACTCAGCCTTGCCCGATTAGCCATAGATGGCATAAAGTTGGCAAGTAACTCTGACCAATGTATGTATTATGTATTGTACCAAAATTGAGATCGACGGATTTTAGTTATCTTGGGCCAAAATGTTCCATATTGACCCCCCTTTACGGGCCCATGTGTTATTTTGCAGAATTTCATCAACCTATCTTACCAATTTTCTGAACCCGTCAGATACCGACAATTTCAGCCCAAAACCAATCGAATAGAACGCCAATTTTCTTTCTCACAAGCGTTTTGATCCGAACTCTTAATTTTTCTCTGGTTTCCAGTCGCCATTTTGAGCTGCCATTTTGAACTTTTGCAAAATAACACATGAACCCGTAAAAAGGGGTCAATAAGGAAGATTTTATCCCCTTAAGGAAGAACTAAAATCGGTCGATTTGAACTTTGGGTATGCTAGTGGCCCGGCTGACATATGAGGTACCTCTAAATTTCATTTAAACAATAACTAAATAAAATTAATATATAAATGGATGAGTCACTTTCATATACACATTATATTTAATGATATAAATATATATATTCGTCGATTTGAATTTTGGACAGGCTAGTGGCCCGGTTGACATATTTCCGCCCATATATATAGAGGGTGTATCTAAAAGACCGCAATCGGCCTACATCCGGAGGTAGGGGTTTTTTTTCGGAATCGAATGGCGCTGGAAATAATTTTCTGGAATGTAGGGTTTTCTTTTAATTGAACGTTAAAAACGTATTTATTTCGGGGGGATTGCCTCAGCGAAACAATTGAGACAAAGTACGTTCAGCCTTTGTGCTCTGTTTTAGTGCGTTCCCGGGATTCGTTGACAATTGAAAATCAACTTCAAAATTCCCGGGAAGGCAGGTTCGAACTGACAACTGATGGCAGGCGATTTCTAACCAATATTACCAAGCCCATCCATAGAAAAGAACGGCTTCTAGTATGGCGTAATGAAGAAAATAAAGAACGATGATTGCTATTATTAATATGACTTCATTAATTTATGTACTAACCGTACTATTTTCGTCGCACAGGATACTGAAGCGCTATTAAGTACTAAATTGCCGCGCATAAAAAATGAAATATTGTCGGGTTTAAAAACATGCAAAATAGTATAACGAAAAATTTTTTTTATGCGCTTGGGTTTAAGTATTAAGAATTAAATAAATTCACAATTTTCGGAGTGTTTCGCATGACTTGTATTATTGTGAATATGGAAAATTATTCTCCGCATTGACATAAATGTATGGCAAACGTGTAACGGGAGTAGGGCCGCAGTAAAAAATACACCAGTTGATTTTAAAAGAGTTTATTAATCGCGTATGTGTACTCCCAAACTTCGAACTTCCAATGTGCTCTCTCTCTCTCTCTCTCTCTCTCTCTCTCTCTGTAACGGTCCTCTACACCCCCTCTCTTCGGCCTGTGTGTGTGTGTGTGTGTGTGTGTGTGTATGCGTGTGTGTGTGCGTGCGTGCGTGCGTGTGTGCGTGCGTGCGTGCGTGCGTGTGTGTGTGTGCGTGTGTGTGTGTGTGTGTGTGTGTGTGTGTTTGTGCGCGCGTGTTATTTTTTGTGTAAATTGTTATTGTGTTAATTTTTTTGCATCTGTGTTTCTTTTGTATTTTGTTCGTATATTTGTTTTTGTGTTGGTTTTTTTTTTGTGTGTTTTGTGTATAATGTAGCGTTTGGTGGTATTGCTGGGGTTGGTAACAGACCTTTACTTTGCGTTTCCATTTCCTGTAATGAAGTTATTTATGTTAGGTATGGTTTGAGGTCTTTTATTGCCCATTTCCCTATGTTTTTCCCCGTTTCTGTTTTTAATATGTATGTTGTTGGTGATAGTTTTTGTTTTATTATGTATGGTCCTGAGTATGGTTTGTTTAATTTAGCTGATGTGTAGTTTGCTGCTGATGATAGTGTATAGTCTTTCTTTAATACTTTGTCTCCTATATCGAATTGAATTTCTCTGTGCTTGTTGTATGTTTTTATGTATTTCATCTCTGTATGAGTTTATTATTTTTAATCTGTCTATCCAGTCTTGTGGTGCGTTAGGTATTATTTGTGTGGTTTTTTCTATTTGGTTTCTTGTTGAGTGTATTGGTTGTAATTCTCTTCCTAAGTTTAGGAATGCTGGTGTGTATTGTGTTGATGTGTGATAAGATGTATTTAGTGCGAAGTAGTAGTCGTGTATGTTTATGTCCCATTCTCTGTGGTTTTGTTCTAGATATGCTTGTATCATTGTTTTTATTGTACGGTTTGTTCTTTCTGTTGGGTTTGCTTGTGGGTGATAAAGTGGGTGGTGTTGTATCGTGTTTTATTCCTAGTTGTTGTCCCGGTTTTGTAAAATTTCCTTTCCATTGGATACATTTCACTGGGAAAGTCATTTTTTCTCCAACATTTGCAATCTTCTGTAGACGTTCTCCCACAATTTCAGGAACATTGAGGCTGTAAAATTTGAAAAATTAAATTAATATTTAATAATTATAAAAGTGGGCGTGATAATTAATGACAGTGAAAATGAGAGTGTGTAGGTTACCTGTTACGTGCGGTACAGCTTTGCCCAACGTTCAAAAACTGCCCTCCTCTCCTTTGTAAATTTTTGCTGTGTGTACATTTTGTACCACTGTTCTCGCACTCGCTCGCTGTGCAGCATTTTGTCGCGAAGAAATTCAAGTTTGTACATTTCAATTAATTTTAATGTAAAGACGACAAATTTTTATTCTCTTCGCAATTATGTTGAAGAAGGAAGTGATTCACTTGTTTCCGGAATCAGGATAATAGCTTCAAATGTTCCAATAGACTTCTTAAAACAATAGAAATCTCAATTTCCATCGTGGAACCAAATACGAATTGCTGTTGCGTAGACTAATTGAAATTAATTAATCAAATTAATTTTGAAATAATTAATAACGGACAATAAAATTTATTACTTCCTTTTGAATTGTAGGTAATTCTTGTGTACGAAGCTGAAAGTTTTAAACAGATACGTACTAATGTCACTTTGATTTTCGAATTTTCGCGCTTTAATTTTGTGCAGTAAAGACGCCGCCAACAGGTTAAGGGGAGGGTAAACCCACAACATCAGCTCTATGAAATACACCATTAAAAAATTTGCAAAAATTATTTCTTTAGTAATTTTTGACGTGAAATGCAATGGTGCTAAAATAAAAAGTGTAAAAAATTTGTTTCACCTATAAAAAAATGGAATTTTTTAATATTCATGCGTAATTATTTAGAAAATGTGTTTTTATGTTCACTCTAATTTTTTTTGAATTTTTACATTGATTTAGAAAAATGTAGAAGCATTTTTTCACAAACGCTATTTTTTTCAAACTAACATTTATGGGACGAAAAAAATTTTATCTACTTTTTATTTTCGCACCACTGTATTCCTCGTCAAAAATTACTAAACAAATCATTTTTCAAATTTTTTAAAGGTGTATTTCTCATAGAGCTGATTTTGTGGGTATACCCCCCCCCCTTAACAGATTCGAACTAAAATCAGTACTGATTTCACTTCAAAGTGTTCCATAAATGCTTTCAGTAATCAAAAAAAGTAACATAAAATAAAATAATCATGTTTTTGCGAAGTCGGCGTAAAATATTTTATTTTCTGAAGTCTAAAAGAAAAAATATGGAAATTAGGAATAATACATTTTTTTACATAACAATAGTACATTTTTTGTTTCATTACAATTAAATGTAATACATATTTATAAGGAATAGAAAATTGTCAAATGTAGTGCTACATTTTATAAATAGATATGAAATTTCATTAATTTCTATGAAAATAATAATATTAAAAAGTTTCATCAAAACATAGAAAAGATCATAACTTAATTGTTATTCTTTATCATGTCTACGATTAAAAGTTTTGTTTCAAGTAATTTATTATTTAACAATTATTAAAGGTTATTAATTAATTTAATTTATTATTTAATTTATTTTTTTTTATTATTTAATTTAGTTATTTTAACTAATAATTATTAAAGGTTATGTAATTTTTTTGTATTCATTCTGAAATTTAAAAAAATAACGATTGACGATGCATGTATCCTTTGAATCATGAAGCTAATGGCAATTGTATAAGTCAAATCTTATTCTCGTTTTTCGAAATCTTTGGTGCAACGAGGAAACGTCTTCTCTAGTAATAAATATGCCGTTTAGACCAACGAAGGTATGCAGATCATCACTTAATATTGTATTGCGCACATTATTGTCCATTGAAATGAATGTTTTGTATTTTCGAAACTCGTTTAGAGGTTGGTCACCCATCAACCATTATCCTGTCAATCGTCAGTCATTGTGATTCGTTTCTTTGAACCAATCATATGCAATAAGAAAAGCCGCGAATTTTAAAACGGGTTAAAGTTATTGTGAAGAAGAAGATAACATAATGAGATCCTTAACTTCATTACATATTGTTATTAATATTGAAAATCCAAATCTGAATAATAAATGAATTCGATAAAATATTTGTTAGTTGTAGATTTTGAAAAAGTAATTTTTTAAAACGGCTATTTTTCGATTTATCTTATTAAGGAATGTAGGAAGAAACTTTGCTAGGAATAAAATTTCACATGGAAATTCAATTTCAAATTGCTAATTTTAATATTTGAAAAAATCATATTTTTGTTTTATCATTCATAATTGGCGAGCTCATAACCTACAATAGCGGCTGATGGTATGAGCACTAATTGTAAATTCCAAGATGTATGAAATTTTTTCTCAAACGCCCTGTACGGTACGTCGTAATCATTTAGATTCCCAAACGCTGGGCTGATTTGAAAAAACATTTTTTTTTGTAAGAAAATTTTTATTCTACCGGTAATCGAAAGGTCCCAGAATCGTACACTGGTGCCTACCGGATGTTCTTCCAAGTCCCCGTTATCTTTTCTGAATTTTTCACGCGTTTTCGGCTTCTTCATATTTTTCATACAATTTCCCTCATAACATTGCATTTTTTAAATTTTCCTTAAGAAATGTTTTTTTAAATTTGCCCAGCGTTTTAAATTTTAGTGACGATGAAAATATTAATAATTTAAAAAATATGCTTCTCATATGAATATGAAACTCATAATCAGTAGTTACATTTTCAACACCATAGGTCCAAGAGCATACTTACCAGGGCGAATAGATTATATTGCGCTCTAGAATTGAAAAAGCATCGACTTCGAATTTGATTCGCATGTTATTTTTTCAACAAACAATCTTTTTCAAATTAAAAATGGCTGATCCAATATGGCTGATTAACAATTTGTAATTTAATTGCAAGTAGAATAAACTCTGCATGTGAGGTTTTCGAGGTCGCTGATTACGAATCCGAAGTCAGAGGTAAATTCGACTTTTTTTGAACATGCGAGTGGGACCCGATGGAAGTAAATTGAACTGTTTTGATCCTACGAGGAAGAGCCGAGGGAAGTAAATTAGCTTTTTTTGAACATGCGTGTGGGACCCGAGGGAAGTAAATTTAACATTTTTGATCCTACGAGGAAGAGTCGAGGTAAGTAAATTCGCCTTTTTTTGAACATGCGAGTGGGACCCGAGGGAAGTAAATTTAACTTTTTTGATCCTACAGGGAAGAACCCCAGGGAATTAAATTCGACTTTTTTTATCATGCGAGTGGGACCCGAGGAAAGTACATTTAACTATTTTGATCCTACGAGGAAGAACCGAGAGAAGTAAATTCGACTTTTTTGAACATGCGAGTGGAACCCAGGGGAAGTAAATTTAACTTTTTTGATCCTACGACTTTCCTCGGTTCTGCCTCGCATGTTCAAAAATGTCGAATTTACTTTCCTCGGTTCTTCCTCGTAGGATCAAAAAAGCGAAATTTACTTCTCTCGGGTCCCACTCGCATGTTCAAAAAAGTCGAATTTACTTCCCTCGGTTCTTCCCCGTAGGATCAAAAAAGCTAAATTTACTTCCCTCGGGTTCCCTTCGCACGTTCAAAAATGTCAAATTTACTTACATAGTCTTTTCACAAATTTATTATCGCCTCACATGTATGTCACTTGTCGTCACTACTGGAACTTTTTCTTCTTGTGGAGATTGAAGTAGTCGACTACGTTGTCCGGGCACTCTCTGCAGATTCATCCTCTCCCTGGTTGTTCCTGATCTGCTTCCTGGGTGCTGAAAAATAAAGCATCCACCAAGAATCACATTCTTTTTAAACATATATTGAAATAACTAATTGAGGAACTAACCTGACTGTAACCTGGTGAAGCCGTCTTCTGGCACAATTTCTGAATGCCAAATGCTCAGATGGTTCCTTCAGCTATTCAACGCTGTAGCAGCCAGATGTGCTGGTCTGTCAGGTTCTTCAACAAAATCACAACCCCAAATCACTACATTCCAATATCAAACAGAATCAAATGTGGATATATTTGCATACTTTTATGCGTATGTACATTACCGTTTTTTTCTTTTTTTTTTTAAATTTTATTGCTTTTTCACTACTTTATGTAGTATTTTTATTGTTTTTTTTTATTTCAATTTTTTAAGATTAGGGTTAGGGGCTGTCTCGCCCGCTTATTCTTAATAAATAAATAAATAAAAAGGGCCTGGATAATATATTTAATTCAGAACTAACCTGATAAGCATGTCGACGATAATGGGGTTGGCGGAGATCGTCCCCTGGGATGAATTGGCGCATTGTTATTGTCCCAGGTCAAGACAACGTAATCATGAGGGAGAGAGAGAGAAACCGGTAGGAAAATACATAGTAATAGCGCGAGTAATACGGATGACTCTGTGTGTCCCTATATGTGTCTCATCGTATCGCTAGGGGGTATAGTTTGTAGTGCACTCAGTAAATCACTGACGCGCTGTTGCCCTTTTCTCAAGTAGACGTAAATTACTTGGACAGATATTCTGAACGTGGGTATACCATTTTGTTTTTTTATCATTATTATTGGGCTTGACCAATCGCTTTTTGATGGTTCAATGATACCATCTTTTAGCATTTCCTCTACTTGTTCATGTATTTTTTTGTTTATAATTGGTGATACTGTATACGCCCGTTGTTTTATTGGTCTGTGATTTTGTACGTCAATTGTGTGTTCTGTCAGTCTGGTTAGCCCTATTTTTTTATTTTCTGTTAATTTCTGTACTGTTGCTTGGATTTCGTATTGTTGTGTTGGTGTAAGTTCTATCAGTCCTCTGTGTGTTTTTGTAAGTGTTTTTTCCTGTATACTATATAGTGTTCTGTTTGGTAGTGTGTCTAGTGTTGGTAATAAAGGTTTTTTTTTGTATGTGTATGTTTGTTTTTGGTTTTTCATCGGTTGAATGTTTGTCGGTGTTTCTTTAAAGAACCATGTTTCCTGTTCATAGTCTGGTATTATTTTTGCTTTTTTTATGTAGTCTATTCCTAAAATGCATTCTGTTTTTATGTCCGGTGCTATTCTTATGTTTGTGTTGAGTGTTTTATTTTTTAATGTAATTGGTTGTTCTACTATTCCTATAATTTCTATGTTAGTGTCGTTTGCTAGTTGTGCTTTAATATCGTTGTTTGTAATTTTAATTTTTTCTTGTATTTTGTTTCCTAATTTTTGTACGCCTGTTTGTCCTATGTATGTGTTTGTTGCGACTGGCTCAACTAACGTAATTTGAGTGTTACCTATTTTAATTTGTGTGTACCAACGAGGGTCGTTTTCTATCTCTGAAGCTAAATTGACCCATTCTTTTAGCCTCAGTGTCGGTTTCCCTGTTCCTTGTTGTTTGTGTACTGTTTGTATGATTGTTGTTTTGGGCATTCTCATTTGTAGTGTCCTCGTTGTCCGCACTTGAAGCATTGTTCTACTGTACTTTGTGTTTTTTCTTTTTCTGTCTGTTGTCTGTACTTTTTGTAAGTTGAGTAATTATTTTTTGTGGTGTATATGTTTTTGGTTTGTGATATTGTGTTTTTTTGTGTGTAAGTGTGTGGTGTAGGTGTGAATTCTTTTGCGTAGATGTTTAATGGTGTGTAATTTTGTGTGATTTGTTTTTCTCTGTTTTTTTTTGAGTTAGTCTTTCGAGTTATGTCCCTATTGTTTGTAATAAAAACGAAAATGAATTGTCTTTATCGGGCAAAAAAGTGGCACGCGAAAAAAAATGTAACATTTTCTTTATTTTAAAAAAAATTGAATTACTAATTTTGGTAAAACCAGAAATGGTCAAATTCTTACTAGAAATACATAAATCATGCATGGCTCCTGAATATTAAAAAAAATCACGCGTGACAAGGAATAGTTAAAATACAATTCACAATCAATAATGACTTATTCAAGTAAATTCAAGTAAAAATAGTCATAATGAAAAATTAATTGTAAGTTCTAGTAAAAAATAAACTTAATTAAAAATGAATGATAATTCAAGTAAGAATAATCATAATCAAAAATGAATTATTAATCGAAATTAAAATGAATATTTAAGAAATTATCTGTATAACAGTACACATGGTGTTGATCCTGCTGTCGCCAATCATGGGGGCTACATGGCACACTCCGTAATGTTTCACGATCATATCTGAAATATTTTATTGTTTTTATCCAGAGATGAGCATAATTTGACTAGTAATACAGAAATTCATAAACTATTCATGGATCCGGAATATTAAAAAAAAAAAGAATCATTTCAGGCAGGGCACGGAATATTCAAAATTCAATTCAAAATCAATAATGAATTATGAATTTAAAAATACTTTAATTCATAATTTATTTTTCACGACGATTTTTTATTATGACTATCTCTTACTTGAATTCATAATTCTTTTTTCATTTGAACTATTTTTACATGAATTCATGATTGATCTGTATTGTAATTTATCTTTTTAAAATTCATAAGGCATTACTGATTAGGAATAGTATATTAAACGTTCCTTATCATGCGATATTTATGCCTGCTATTTTTTCAAATTTTTAATTCATTCATAATTTTGAACATTTGATTTGAGTGTTCACAAAATTATTACTGAATACATATCCTTTTACTTTGTTTAAAGAGAAACATTCAAAGGCCTATGACATTTTAGTTTGAAGAAGAATGCACCAATGTACATGTTTTCGTTATTGCGTAAACATTGACAATTAATATTTTCATTTCAGTTTAAGAATATGATGGACAACTAAAATAACAGAAAATTGACAATTAATATTTTCAATATTTCATTATTTCTATGAAATATAGTTAGTAATGTAGGTGAACTCGGAAATCAAGGTATTAAGAATTGTAAGACGAATGAAGTCGCGTAATTTGAAATGTTGCAATAAAATAATATCCGCGTAGGCGATGTTTTTCGTTTAAAACTTTAAAACTTCTCGAAAATTCAACACATTGCTCAAATATTTACCATAAATTTATGTCAATATGGAGAATAATTTTCCAAATTCGCAATAATACAAATCATGCGAAACAGGCCGAAAATTGTTAATTTATTTAATTCTTAATACTTTAAACCCAAGCGCATAAAAAAATGTTTCGTTTTATACTATTTTGCATGTTTTTAAACCCGACAATGTTTCATTTTTTATGCGCGGCAATTTATTACTTAATAGCGCTTCAGTATCCTGTGCGACGAAAATAGTACGGTTAGTACATAAATTAATGAAGTCATATTAATAATAGCAATCATCGTTCTTTATTTGCTTCGTTACGCTATACTAGAAGCCGTTCTTTTCTACGAATGGGCTTGGTAATATTGGTTAGAAATCGCCTGCCATCAGTTGTCAGTTCGAACCGGCCTTCCCAGGAATTTTGAAGTTGATTTTCAATTGTCAAAGAATCCCGTGAACGAACTAAAACAGAGCACAAAGGCTGATCGTATTCTGTCTCAATTGTTTCGCTGAGGCAATCCCCCCGAAATAAATACCTTTTTAACGTTCAATGAAAAAAAAAACCTACATTTCAGAAAATTATTTCCAGCGCCATTCGATTCCGAAAAAAAACCCTACCTCCGGATGTAGGTCGATTCCGGTCTTTTAGATAAACCCTCTATATATATGGGCGGAAATATGTCAACCGGGCCACTAGCCTGTCCAAAATTCAAATCGACGAATATATATATTTATATCATTAAATATAATGTGTATATGAAAGTGACTCATCCATTTATATATTAATTTTATTTAGTTATTGTTTAAATGAAATTTAGAGGTACCTCATCAAGCCCGATAAAGGCATGAAATATATTCAGGCAGCCTGAATGAGACCTGATCAGGGTCCTGTACTGGGGAGGTTAAATTAATGTTTGGTAGGTTTTGGTAACATTGTATTAATGTCAAAAATCCTTAAATTAACCTTATCCTACAATGTCCCTGGGAGGAAATTGGGCGATTGTTTTCATGTTATGGGAGGTGCACGTACGGTTATTTACAGATTTTTTAACCTCCAGCTAATGTTACAACCTCGCAATTTAAGGTTATTGTAACCTTGATGTAAGGTTATGGGCTACTAGGGTAAGTATATAAAACCCAAGATCACTAAAATCCGTCGATCTGAATTTTGGGCAGGCCAGTGGCCCGGTTGACAAATTTTCCCCCAAATACAGGGTGGCCGATTTATCTGAAGACATCGAAATATCTCGAGAACTATGCACAGAATCAAAAAAGTTGTCGGATGAAAGTTGTTCGACACGAAGGGGGGCATCCAGTGATAATTAAATTTACCCCCTCCCCCATCCCCTGGAGGTGGAGTGGGGGCAAAAACAATAAAACTTAAATAGGAACCCCCATTTTTTATTGCAGATTTGGATTCTCCGGAAAAAAGTACACGAATTTGACCTAGGAGCTATTGCATTTTGGTTCACAGGTGGCGTTGTAATCGATAAAAATCCAAATTTATCCGAAGACATTGAAATACCTCGAGAACTATGCACAGAATCAAAAAAGTTGTCGGATGAAAGTTGTTCGACACGAAGGGGGGCATCCAGTAATAATGAAATTTACCCCCTCCCCCATCCCCTGGGGGTGGAGTGGGGGCAAAAACAAAAAAACTTAAATAGGAACCCCCAGTTTTTATTGCAGATTTGGATTCTCCAATATTGACAATTTTCGCCCACGTAGCGGATATGGAATACGGTCATTCTAACAAAGCCGGGAAAAAATACATTTAGCGTTACCCAGGAACAACGACGTGGACGTAGTATTTTTCTGTTCCATTTGGGGTGCTTGTTTTACGTGAGTCCCCTTGCCTCTCACTGTCTCACTGTTTACTTACTTGAGTAAGTGTTCGAAATGTTGACCTTCCACTTCAATGCATTTATTTATTCTTTCTTCAAATGACTTTATACATGATAGAATCATATCTGCAGAAATTTCTGCGCAAGCAGTTCTTATGCGTTCCACCATGTTTTCACGAGTCATTGGTACTTGTTCATAAACCTTACCTTTTAGGTAACCCCATAGGAAGAAATCCAGAGATGTTAGATCAGGTGACCTCGCAGGCCAATTAATGGGGCCACCTCTACCAATCCACCTACCATTGTAATCACGGTCTAGTATTTCCCTTGCTACTCTTGAAAAATGTGCTGGGCAACCATCATGCTGAAACCACATTGTCCGTCGGACGTCCATAGCAACATCCTCAAGTAGTAATGGTACTTCTTGTTCTAGGAAATCTCGATATTTTGTTCCATTCAAATTACCTTCAATGAAATAAGGACCAATGAGTTTATTTCCTATGATTCCACACCAAACGTTCAACGACCAAGGACGTTGATGATTAACTTGTCGTAACCAATAATTCATATTATGCCTATTGACGCCACCATGGTTCGTGAATGTAGATTCATCTGAAAATAATACATTAGCAAAGAAATTGTGGTTCGTTTGCATTTTTTGAAATGCCCATTCACAAAACACCACGCGGTTATGAAAATCATCGCCATCTAGTTCCTGGTGCAGTGAAATGTGATATGGGTGAAACTTATGACGATGCAATATTCTTTGAATACTGTCTCTGGAAATGCCGGAATCGCGATGTAATTGTCGTGTGCTTACATGTGGATTTTGGTGAATAGCTGCTAGTACAGCTACTTCGTTAGCTTCTCCTGTAACTGTTAATCTTCGCTTCCTTTTTTTCATTTGTACGCTGCCATCAGAGTGAAAGGCATTCACAACTTTGTAAAAAAAAAACGCGAGCGAGCATTATCTGGAAAACGCTCAGCATACAACGCAACAGCATCGTCAATATTCCTCTTACATTCACCATAAATAAGAATCATTTCGATTTTTTCGGGAACTGTAGCAGGATTCATTTTTAGCATGCAATTCGATTTAAGCAATGAAGGGTAGACAAAAAATAGTCACGTAAACGGAAAGTTGTTATTCTAAAAGCAAAGTGACCTCCGATCGAATTACTACCAATACAATGGACTTCAAAAACAGTCTTACACTGAGAGACCGTGAATACTAAATTTTAATATGGGGATTAGAAAGTCGCGATATCCATTTACTTCCCTTCAGGAAAGTAGAGAAAAATGTAGGTGAACTGGTTACGTGTGACTCAACTTATGTATAAAATGATATGCTACTTTATTTTCGAGTTATGTCGCCCTCTAGCGTTATGTAACAGAACCGGCGCCGGTGATGGCCGAAATGCAAGCGATGTACATGCATGAAACCACATGGGTTTTCTCGGGATCCGGTAGATGGCGACGAAATCCCCTAACGAAGTCGCACTTCGTTTTGTTTAACACCTTCCTTGGCACAGAAAATTCTACAAAAAGTGCCCAGAATGGCAGGAATTTTTTTTATCGCCATTTCGACTCCAACTCGTACTGAAGGGTTTTCGAGGTCGCTGATTACGAATATGAACTCAAAATTTGCAAATTCAAAATGGCGAATCCAATACGGTGGCCGAAAATGAAAAAAATTACTTGATTGTGAAGAAATTTGTTACTCGGTGGTTTTCCAGGTTGCTGATTGCGAATGTGAATCCGCCATCTTGAATTTTAAAATTTCAAGCTTGAATTCGTAATTAGCAACCCCGAAAACCCCTGAGTAACAAATTTCGTTACTATCGAGTAACTTTTTTCATTTTTTTTCATTTTCGGCCGCCATATTGCGTCCGCCATTTTGAATTTTTAAATTTTGACTTTAGATTCGGATTCAGCGATCCCAAAAACCCCCAAGTTTGACTTGGATTCAAAATCGGAGCAAGTTAAATAGAAAAAAAACGATGTGCGCACTATTGCGTCAATGCCACACAGGGCACCTTCCAATTCCGCGCACTGTTGCGTCAATGCCAACGAAAGGGTTAATAGAAGCTGGTTTGACCGTCAATGCTCAGCTTATTTATTCTCATTTCACAAAAAAATTATACAGAGAGAATGAATGAGCTGAGTGAAGGGACATCATGCGTTTTTTAATGGATTGCGTGATGTCCTCTTTAATTTATTAAATAATAAATTTAAAACATAAAATTTAATTTTATTGAAGGTAGAAAACTTCACATATTTATAAAACTGCTCAATTTTTAATGTAATCAGTTTTGATTTTTAATATGAAGAATATCAATTATTCTTAATCTTAATTTTGCGAATTGGACATTATTACAATTTTATATTCAGAATAACCATTTTCGCAATAGGTATTACTAAATATTAGAATTTTTAATATTAAATTTTCATAAAGGGATCAAATTTTCCCTATTTTAATATAAAAAATATTAAAATTTGGTAAAATAATACTAAATTTTAATAAAGTCGGTCTCTCAGTGTATTGCGGCGATTTAAAAGTACTTACAAGCAGGCCTGGGGATATCCTTGCGGCAAATTAATTATCTGTAGCTGTCATCTGATTAATTTGTCAGAAGGATAAAAGATTGATAATAGGGCTTCACGTAGTAGACTTGAAATTATTCCCCCTTACACACCGAGAAAGTGAGGGTGGGGGATAAATTAGGAGTCATTACATATCATTTTTAAAAATATGGAATACGTCTACTTTACTTTCTTTGATCAGAAACGAATTCTGGTGACATTCTCAATTTGTAACGATATTTTACACATTTTCATTTTTATCATCGTACCAAAACGCAAAAACTCGTCGATCAAATTGGTGCACTTTTTTCCGATTCGTATCAATTTCATTATCATTGGATGCCCCCCTTCGTGTCGAACAACTTTCATCCCACACCTTTTTTGATTCTGTGGCTAGTTCTCAAGATATTTCTATGTCTTCAGATAAATCGGCCACCCTGTATATATATATCCACACGTAAATTAATATTACATTAATTATTGGTTCTCGGTGTCCAAAATTTTTACATTTTTCTACTCAAAGTGGAGGCAGGATCTGACCGGTGTTTAGCTATTGCGTAATTATGTTAAGATGATCTGTGGATATTGGCATTGTGTTCGTTATCTCTGGTTTTTAATGTTCTTTTGGTTTTGTCAACATACGTGGCATCGCAATCATTGCATGTTATGCAGTATACGGAGGGGTTTTTATCTATACTATTTAACTTGTCTTTATCCAGTCTGATTCGATAATAGATTTGCATTAACATTGGTACTCTTGTTATGTTCCACTGTTTTATTTTATTTGCTGTAACGGTTTGTAAAGAACCTTAATGTATGGAACTTTATAATAGAATTTTTAGTTATCTGATTGTATGTTATTGGATTGAACTTGATTAGTGAATGTGTGGATACGATTATTGATCCAAATAGAAAAAGATTTATTGATAACAATAAATGGAAAATCATTTTTGATCCATGTCAGAGATTTAATTCCCACCCATATTATTAATATTATATAACAAAAATTGTTAAAAGAATGGAATTTTTTAGCAAAACTGGACAAAAAAAGAACGCAATAATTCTCTGCGTAATTTCCAAAATAAATTGTGATCTTCTGAAATTAAAGATTTGTATGCACATATTCAATATCTAAAACTTATGAAGAATTGCCTGGAAAACGCCTTAAAACAGATATCTGGCACTAAATGATAATCACCAATCAGGAATATATTTTACACAAACACTCTAGTTTGATAGGTAATCGCTTAAACGAGAAATTCGAAAGATTATCCCGAACACAATGACACGATAATAACAATAGTCCGACGCATTGTGTTGACAAGTGGTTTATGAATTTATCGGACGTATATCTGACGTGCGTATAACGGATGTATATCCTGATTCTGTAAAATCTATTGCCCAATTAGGTCCTGTAAAATATCAACATGAACTAAGATCAGAGATCTGTTATCAATGTAGTAAAAAATAATGAATTGTTTTAATTCAAAAATATAAATAGTCCCTTCCTTCCCGTTATCTGACATTAGACATACGATTTCTGATACATTAATATATGCACTTCAGAGAAAAGAAAAGAAATCTCCAAATGATAAAATAATCATAACTGTCGAAAGAGACAGCCGTGTTTTCGCTCAGCTCCGCAATTTCGTTGCTATATTATTTTAAGAATTCAGTCTAATATATTATTCTTTCTTTTAATTTACGAAAGCAAAGTTTTTTTTAATAATCGTGCATTGTCGATCGTGAAAATAATATTCGAGGATCATTTATTTTTAACGACTAGTGCAACAATTTTAATATACATTGTGTGTGTCGAGTTTCTAGACTGAATCAAGGATTTTTATTTATTTTTCTTTAGGCTGTCATAAGTGATCTCTGTCGAGTTGTCTGTCTGTGTCCGTTTTAATTTTTAATTGTGAATTGTTAAATTTTTATTCCGTAACGTATTTCGACTGATGAAGTTATTGTAAATCGATTCAAGAAATTCTCAGATGTGAGAGTTGTTGATACATTACAATCCGTAAATTCGCTGTATACTGAATTTAAACGCCTTAATTTAAAAGGTATTGATACAACAAGTGTTATTATTTTTCGAGGTTCATTTCCATATAATTTTGACATTTACGCGTCGTCACACAAAGTAGCATAATTGAATGTATATTGTTCGTTTCGCATTCATGCCAAACAATTTATGCATTACTTTATAAAAAATTCTATAACAAGTTCAATAACGTTATTACCATGTCACTTGTAAGAACTCTTACCAACATGAAAGTTTCAGGACAAATACGCAGCTCATCTGATGAAATAGAAGTGAATAAAGATGCGAATTATAGTGGGAGAACCGCCGCGATCGCAGTCGGCGTTGAAAGCGCAATTCGATCGCATAACTTAGCAACTGCGTCAGATTCAATCGGACCGCCACATTTGAAAGATCGTTCGAGGGTTACGTGTATGAATGACTTCGTTAAATAAATGTTCCTTTTTATAATCGCTCGGTGTTTTTCCTACAGCCCTATATGTATGATTTTCTCTGATTCTGAGCCTAATCAAAATATAGAGTTTTGCGTTGAATGTGGCAATGCTGCACACACGGACTGTATTACAGAAGTTCAATGCAATGATAACGGATTGTTCAATTGCTGTGGACCGGCAGATACTACTGATGAAAGTGCAATAACGAAAAAGTGGAAAAGAATACCGCAAGCGGCACCTTCAGCCCCTAAGCACCTCCGTTCTAAAACCAATACGGATGCGGATTCTAACGACGAAAACGGTATTTCACTTATTTCTATTTCTCAACAATTAATGGGCTTAAATACAAAACTTGCTAAATTGGACACTCTTGACGTCATCCAAAGGGAGTTAAAAGATTTTAAGCTCTCCACTGAGCAAAGTACCTCGGCATTACTGCAGAAGACCAATGATTTACATGCAATGGTGCAAGAACGTAATGACAGAATTTGCACATAGGAACAAGAAGTGTCGGTTCTCAGAGGAGAGAATCGCCATTTAAGTGATTCTGACATGCTGAAAGAGCGTCGTTTAGTAGATCTTGAGATAATCTTTCCTTGTGATCAAAATGTGCGAAGTTGCAGGAGCACCGATTGGACCCGATGACCTAGTATGGGTAAACCGAATGTCGGCTGGTCCTTTGTATAATGCAGTACCAAGCATCGGGTCCATCTCAGAACATCGTATTACCTGCTACATCGTCGACGCAAGTATCGAGATCTGGTAATATATTCGTACGTTTTGCTCTCCCTACGATTCGTTATGCTTTAATACGATCACGTCATACCAAAGGTACAATGTCAATAACCGAGATAAATTCTGCCTGGTCAGCAAATGAAATCAACATGCATGAATATCTTGCACACTCTTTTTTAAATTATTCGGAAAAGTCAAACCATATGCTAAAGAACGTGCTCTAAGAGTGCAACGAAGAGGAACAAAAATGTTATTAAAATCATCCAATAGCGACATTATACATGTAATCTACTCTGAAGCTGACCTCTCTTCAATTCGTACCGACATGTGACAGCATGATGTAAGTGATCAGACAGCGGGCCCTACATTTATCCAAAGGCCCACTTCATCCAATTATACATGCACTTATCAGAACGCGCGGGGCTTACGTACTAAATTGGATTTTCTTCGAGTTTCACTCTGCGTTCGCACTAACGCACCGGATATTATTGCTTTTTGAGAGACGTGGCTTAATAGTTCCATTAATAATTCTGAACTTAGATTAGATGGATATAATATATTCCGCTGACGGTGCTTTTTAAACCGATTTAACCTGAAGGTTCTGGCACTTGGGATGTTCTTGTTGATTTCAATTCCAGATCATTAATACATAATTTTTCGACAAAAACGAAAATCTTCTGTGGAGCCGTTTTTTGAAAAATGTCGATTTAAAAATTCAAAATGACGAAAAGTCAACTTCTCTGGAAGAAATATTCATTTGAGAAAAAAACTCATAAGATTAAATTTGTAGACATTAAAAAAAGGATTTTTTTTTGTCTATATCAATTTTCTCTACAATTAATAGTTTAGGAGAAAAGCGAGAGAAAACCAATTTTATACGTGTATTGTTAAGTTTTTTTACACTTTTGACTAGTTTTTTTACTCTGTGTGCCAATATAGTACTTTATTATTGCCAAGGTTGGTATACTTTAAATTTTAATCAAAACAATGGGTAGCCGTAATCTTAAGAGTTGTCATGAAACGTTTTAAAATAAAAACTATCATTATAATCTTATTAATTATATTAAACCTATTATTGTGAGCTGAATAGTAAAAATGTTTAAAAGTCGAGCACGTACACATGATGAAAATCGACTTAAAGTGTTCCTACTATGTTTACAAAAGAAAAAAGATTTTCGTTTTTGTCGAAAAATGAGGTATTAATGATCTGGAATCGAAATCAACAAGAAAAACCCAGGTGCCAGAACCTTTAGGTTAAATCGGTTTAAAAAGCACCGTGCTCTGCGATAGAGCATACGATATATTGAATACAAAGAGAGGAGGTTTTTGTCATTACTTGCTTTTAAAAAATGCTTAACTGTCACAATTTGTGAAACTTTTATGGTTTGCTCAACGGCGGAACATACTTCTGTCAAAACCATTTTAAACGGTCAGCACTGTATCTTCGGTACCTCGTATTTTTTTTCCAATCTTCTCAGAATTCGGCATATGTAGAATACATATGAATTTTCGGAGACTTCAATCTCTCTAATATGATATGGAATTTTACTAGCGAAGTAATTAATATAGAACTTTGTGGATATATCCTGCCCAACATTATGGATAATACAATTGTTTTTTCCAATACTCTTTTTACCATGAATATGCGACAAGTAAATGCAACGCTCATGACCAAGAGCTACACATTAGACTTTTGTTCTCCACTATACACTCTTTTCGCTATACCATATATGATGAAGCTCTACTTCCAACTGATTCACATGATGTACCTATCATGCTCCAGCTAGACATCTCAAGACAATCAACTTTTTTGGAACACGAGAATACGGACTACGATTACCTTAAAGCGAATTTTAATGTGATAAATGATAGTGTAATGCATGTAAATTGGAATGACAAATTTTCTAAAATGGATGTGAATTCTATGTCGTTCGATTTTCACGCTACGTTATATAAGATATTGAATGTTCATGTACCTATGAATTTAGTGTGTAAATGTTCTAGGCCGCGTTGGTACACAACTAAATGAATGCAGTTATTGTACGCGAAAAAAACCGCTCATAGGTGCTGGAATAAATCCAATCTTCCTAATGACTTTATTATATTTAAATAGCTAAAGTCAGAATGCATTCGTACATCTAGAAATCTCCATAAGGAGTATATTTTCAGCTCCGTTTATTCCGTAAGTTCCGATGCGTTAGTTACAGATAACGCTGATGCTACTTTACATAATTAGTCATTACGAACAACGACGTTATTATAGCTAAATAATGATGTATGCTGTAGTCCAGATATGTTGCTTCCAATTTAAATTAAGAATTGCATATCATCTCTACTCGAACCCTTGCTGTCGATGTTTAATGCATCACTCTCTTCAGGTATATTTCCCTCTTCGTGGAAGAGGGCTTTTTTTACACCTATTTTCAAATATGGAAGTAAACAAAATATTGAAAATTATTGACCAATCTCTATTTCAAACGTCATTGCAAAATTACTTGATTTGATCGTAACATCTAAACTCAGCGATTATATTGTTTCAAAATTAACCAAGCAACAATACGGGTTTGTAAAGAGCAGCTCGGTAATATCTAATTTACTTATTTTTACGTCATTTGTAACTGAGGCTCTTGATGATTCACAACAAGTTGACTCAATATACTTGGATTTTTCGAAAGCTTTTGACTCAGTGGACCACGGCATTCTAACCGGTCAGCTATGTCCCGATGGTCTAGGAAAAAAAAGAGAAATGCCCCCTGCATTTCCAGAAGGGAACCGCACCCACCGTCCACAGCATTTCTGCACACCAGTGATTACGCAACACAGGTCATACATCTGTTCGAAATTTATTTTTCTATATCTCACATGCTTGGCATTATGTGCACAAGAAAAATCCAGGCCGGAGATCTAAGAAATATGTTATGGGACCCACAGCTTATCCTGGATTCCGAACCAGTGTCTCTGGTCTAGGAGGATCAATATTATTGTGGTTGTAACTCATATATTATAGGCAGTTGTCAGGCAGTCCGCGTAAAGTAAAATAAATTTCAAATTTTTTTAGCACTCCTTCGGGAGTTCCACAAGGGTCCCATTTAGGCCCACTATTATTCATTTTATTTATAAACGAATTGCAAATGACCATATCATTCTCGCACTTTCTTCTTCACGCGGATGACCTAAAATTGTATAACAAAATTAAATCACCTCTCAATGCCTCGAAGCTTCAACGTGATCTTGAAAATATAAACATCTGGTGTAATGCGAATCGCTTATACTTAAACGTGTGTACGTGCAAGGTTATGCACTTTTCTAGATCTAACTCGACAATGAACTATCAAGTTACTATCAAAAACCACGTATTAGAAAGTGTCACGTCGATTAAAGATCTAGGCGACATATTAGATTGCTGCGGCTCATTCTCTGAACATCTACAGTTGGTTACAAATAGGGCATTCAAACAACTCGGTTTTCTTATGCGTTCAACTGAAAACTTTACAGACATAACAGGTATTCTCAATTTTTACAAATCCTTAGTCTTACTTCACCTAACTTATGCATCATCAATTTGGTTTCCGTACACAAATTCTGGCATAGCAAAATTCTTGAGTCTGTACAAACAAAATTTTTAAGGTATTTACCCCACAAAACTGCAAATCCCATTTACAGATTTTGCCATAATTTCTCGTGCATATCTTCACACTTCAACATCCCAACCGTTTATTGGATTCATAAGTTAAACTACATTATTTTAGTTCATAAAGTCCTGTGTGGTATTATTAAATCTCCTGAAATTGTCCATTTATTCCCGACTCGTACTCCGACTCATTCCCACCGATCATTTCATAGCCTACTTGAAATCAATTGTAGAACCAACATATTTTACCATTCGGCAGTGAATCGTTTAAGGCGAACATAGAATACTCTTCCGTTTAGCTGAAATAGTTTTTATTCTACAGCGGGTTTTATGACCGCGTGCGGTAGTTTAACGTTAGTACCACACACAGTCTACTCCATGGTATTTACGTGTATAAACAGCATTTGAATAATTATGCTGATTGTAGCATGGCGTTCCGTTTCCAATATATGCTAGCATTTGTTTTTATTTATTTCAATTGATGTACTTATTATTTACACTATGCTTATTTGGTTTTTACCTCTATATATATGTATTTTGAGGATGAATACGCCCGTAAATAATAAATAATAAATAAATAAATAATTTCTTAATAAACATTCCCTTAAAGTTACAAAAAACTAGTATTTCTCGGAAATCTAATCATATGACAAGGTCGATGGTAATCCCGTTAGATGATATTTTCAAAATAACAGAATTTCAAAAATGGTCGTGGACGATTTGGTAACAGTGTTTACAACTTTTGTCATTTCAACCTATTTTTTATTTTATGAATTGTTACGTCCTCGCGAAATATTCGTATTTTTTATATATTGTTAACGATTTCTCTTCTATTTCTAAGTTGTGAGTACTGTTCAGGAGGCCTCCAATACACATGTAATGTCTGTCACAAGTCATAAAGGAACGCAAAGAAGCAACGAACAAAAATTCTTTTGACATTTAATTTTATTCAATTTTAAATGCAGAAAGAAGACATTTAGTAATAAAATACAATAATTTAAACTCATTCTGTGAGTTAAATTAAATCTATTCAATTACTTAACCCTTTTACAGGCCGAAGGCTCTGGGCAATCCACCAGAAAAAGCGACAGTACTTTTAAGCATTCTCGGGGTCGCTGATTACGAATCCGAGGTCCGATTTGGAAAATTCAAAATGGCGGCTTCAATATGGCGACCGTCGAACTGAAAATTTCAATTTTTTGAAACATAAAAAATATTACCATATTCTACACAAAATTCTGAATAAAAAATGTTTCTTGCGATTTTTGTCTAAATTACATACATTCCGAGGAAAAAATTCCGAAACTTTCAAAACGCAATATTACACATTACTCTATTCCTTTACCAGGCTGTACGATATGAATTATCCTACGATTACAAATCGTACGTTTCTAACGATTTTCGGGGTCGCTGATTACGAATCCGAGGTCAGATTTGAAAAATTCAAAATGGCGGCTTTAATATGGCGGCCGTCGAACTGAAAATTCCAATTTTTTGAAACATAAAAAATATTACCATATTATACGCAAAATTCTGAATAAAAAATGTCTCTTGCTATTTTTGTCTAAATTGCATACATTCCGTGGAAAAAATTCCGAAACTTTCAAAACGCAATATCATCCATTACTGTATTCTTTTACCAGGCAGAACGATATAAATTATCCTATGATTACAAATCGTACGTTTCTAAAGGTTTTCCGGGTCGCTGATTACGAATCCGAGGTCAGATTTGAAAAATTCAAAATGGCAGCTTCAATATGGCGGCCGTCGAACTGAAAATTTCAGTTTTTTGAAACATAAAAAATATTACCATATTCTACGCGAAATTCTGAGTAAAAAATGTCTCTTGTGATTTTTGCCTAAATTGCATACGTTCCACGGTAAAAAATTGGGAATTTTTCAGTCTTCACTGAAAGTTCGTTTCTCGCAAGCGAAGTTGTTTTCTGGAAAATACATATGTGCTCTCTCTCATGCATCTTTTTTTACTGCGGATATTTATATCATTCTTACGGAATTCGTATTTACGTGGTAATATATATTACGATAAATATATGTGTGTATAAGTATTTATACGTAATTACTTCATTTGTTATCATAATGCCTAAAAAATTTGTCGGTAAAGACAATTTACCCCTGGAACCTGAACATTCTGATGTAGACGATGATTCAGATTATGATGAGGATTCAGATCTGGATTCAGCTGATGATGACTTGGTCCTGCAAGAAAATGTTGACTCAACTTCTGAATGGTTTCAAAATACAGACAAATTTGCTGTTGAACACGATTTTGATCAATCTCCTAGGATCAATATACTTTCTGTTCCTAAAAAAAATTGTGAAAGATTCTTTTTTTTTGCAAATATTCACAGAGAAATTTATGCAAGAAATTGTTGATGAAACTAACAGATATGCCCGTCAGAAAAATGCGAACTCAGCGAATTGGTATGATACTAATGTAAATAAATTATATGCCCTCATTGGTGTACTGATTCTTATAGGAATTCATAAAATGCCTAGAATAGAAAATTATTGGAGCACCGATAGTTATCTGAGAGTTGACTGCATTGCGAAAATTATGATGAGTAAACGCTTTTTCAAATTATTGGAGGTGATACACATAAGTGACAATAGTACTATGCTTCCCCGGGACGATCCCAACTTTGATAAACTTCATAAAGTAAGGCCTCTTTTAGAACATATGAATTATCAACCTGCTAAGATATACAACCCTTCGAAAACGGTCTCTGTTGATGAAACCATGATTCCTTTCAAAGGAAGATCATCCATGAAGCAGTACATGCCACAGAACCCTATAAAACGGGCGTACAAAGTGTGGAGTTTGGCTGATTCAAAGACAGGCTTTATGATTAAAACAGAAATGTATATTGGCAAATCAAAAAAATATGATACAAAAGATCCTCTTGGTGAACGTGTAGTGTTGAATCTAGTGAGAGGTACGATCGAACATGAACACTTGGTAGCTTTCGACAATTTCTTTACTTTTGTCAATCTTGTTAAAAAACTTGTACAGAGAGGAATTTACTCCGTTGCGACAGTTCGTACAAATCAGAAAGGTTTGCCTGATATGATGAAAAGTAAAGAAAAAATACAAAGAGGAGAACACAAATACGAGACTAAAGGAAACGTCGCTGATATCAAATGGATGGATACTAAACCTGTCACTTTACTCACTTCAGCTTTCAACCCATCTCATACTGTAAGAAATCAAATGAAAATTGTGAAATGGTTCGCTTTCTTTACAATGCCCAACTACCGTACAAGTTTATAATGCCATTATGGGTGGTGTTGATCGGTTTGATCAACTACGGGAAAGGTATATGATAGGCAGAAAGTCAAAAAAGTGGTGGCATCCAGAATGTATTACTATATTGACATGGCTATCGTAAATTCCAATATATTACACAAATGCTACAAGAAAGATGTATGCGGAGATCAGTTATCATACCGAACCAATCTAGCGAAACAATTTGTAAATATTTACGATGACAGGAAACGATTCATGCGGGAAACGTTACAAACTGTTGCAAAGAAGCGAGCATAAATTCAAAGTTGCAACGTCCTTGAAAAAAATGTGTGCGTGCATGCATGCGAGTGTGTGTGCGTGTGCATGTGTGTGTGTGTGTGTGTGTGTGTGTGTGTTTTTTTTTTTTTTTTTTTTTAAGAGGGGGAATGCATTTACGCACCATAGATAGGGCAAGAGCTTTACGCCATCCGCGTGTGGGACTCGGCACGAGTGCAATACCCACTAAACCTCAACCTCTCGTCATTGACCTTTTTCTTACCCCCGCGGCACCGCCGCAAGGCATTACTTCGCGAGGGCGGCCTCAGCCGTAGCTGTTTCTCTTGGTTACAGGGCAACTGCCCTTTCTCTCTTCAATATCAGGCACTCTGACGTCTTTGTTGCTCCTCTTCTCGCAACTTTCACAGTGGCAAAATTGCTCACTGCAGTCCAGTTGGCGTCTGACTTCAACATGCATTGCACAATGTTGTCAGGGATAAGAATCTCTTCTGTCACTCGCTCGACTTCAAGACGTTCTTCGAGGTAACGTGGATAACGAAAAAAGACGTGTTCCGCGTTTTCAGCTACTCCACAGCCTGCAGGACAGTTCGGTGTGTTCTCATGCTTGAAGCGGTGAAGATACTGCCGGAAGCATCCATGTCCTGAGATCATCTGCGTCAGGTAATAGTTGATTTCTCCGTGTTTCCGGTTCAGCCAACTTTCCAGTTGTGGGATCAGACGATGTGTCCATCTTCCCTTATCAGATGTGTTCCACTCTACTTGCCAGCGAAGTAGGCTTTCCAACTTGATCTCTTCTGTCTGTTCTTCTTGCAGTTCTAGTGCTTGGCACCTTTGCTGGTACAGCTTCTTCCTCTCTTCCGCCAGGATGTGAATTGGCAACATTCCAGCAATGACACATACAGCATCTTCGGACACTGTGCGGAATGCGCTGGAAACACTCAAGGCACTCAGCCGGTAGATTGATGACACCTTTCTGCGGTAAGAATTGACACCAATTGCGTAAGTCAGCACAGAGGTAACTACTGATGCCAGCAGTTTCCTCCTGCTCTGTCGCGGTCCACCTACATTTGGCATAAGCCTTGCCAACACCGACGCCACCTTCCCTGCCTTCTCTGCGACGTATTCCACGTGCGGTTTGAAGTTCAGCCGTGCATCCAGCCATACTCCTAAGTACTTTATGCACTGCTGGGAGGTGATACTATGATCGCCAATTGTAAGGGTGATGGTTTCAACCTTCTTCCGGCTTGTGATGAGCATGGCTTCTGTTTTATGCTCGGCGAGTTGCAAACCAGCCGATCTCATCCACGTTTGTATTAGCTCGTAGGAATCTGCAAAGATATTAGGCAGCTCCTCCATGAGCTTAGCCACGATTGTGAGCATTGCATCGTCTGCGAAGGCCGTCAGTGCTGCTCCTCTCGGTAACTTGAGTTTCAGCAGCTCGTCGTACATTATATTCCACAGAAGTGGACCAAGTACCGAACCCTGGGGAACGCCCCCTGTGACTTGATAGTCCTTGGATCCATCTTCTGTGTCGTACTTGAGGTAGCGGCCATTGAAGTAGTTCTCTCATCCTCTTCAGGTACGTGGGCACCTCCAGCCGGTCCAGCGCCTTGCAGATTGTGTCCCATCTCGCTGTGTTGAAAGCATCTTTAATGTCAAGGGCGACCACTAAGCAATACTTCATAGAGCCTCCTTTGTATCGTTTGCCTTCCGTGGCTTTGGCAGCTGTGTTCAGAACTTGATCGATTGCGTCCATTGTTGACCTGAGCTTTCGGAAGCCATACTGGTTATCCGCTAAGGAGTCCCCAATAACAGCCTCGATCCGGTTATGTACTACGCGTTCCAAGATCTTGCCAGCAGTATCTAGCATGCACAATGGGCGGTAAGATGAAGGATCGTCAGGTGGTTTATTGCCCTTGGTCAAGAGGACGAGCCTCCGCCATTTCCAGCGCTCAGGGAAAGTTCCTTCTCTAAGGCAGGCATTGTACATGTCACGAAAGATTCCAGGAGCTGCCTTGATGGCTGCTTTGAGGGCAACATTAGGAACGTTGTCCATTCCTGGTGCTTTCTGATTTCGTACTCTACTGGATGCACGAAATAGTTCCTCAACTATAATGTTGGGGATATACCCTTGAGCCGAGTCATGACTACCCTGTACGGTCTTCCCCACGGGTCCTTATCGACCTCCTCAAGTAACTCATTCCACATGTCGCGTTTACTACGTTTGATAGCTTTATTGAGTTTCAAACGTGCCTTCTTGTGCTTCTCCTCGAGTGCTGCATAGGTTGGCTTACCTTTGGCTCGCTGTGCTAGCCTTCTAGCATGGTTGCTCTCTTTGCGACACCCGTCAATCATCTCATTCCACCAGTAAACTGGGGTATGTGGATTTCCACTTTTTTTCCTTTTTCCGACGAAAAATCATCATATTATATCATTTATATTATTAATTCATTTTCAATAATTATATAATTAAAGGGAAGTTAAACAAAGCCCCTGTATAGGGACTAATTTAGAAACGAACCCTAACATATTTTATTTTAGTTTGTTAATTTTTATCCTGACGTAACACTACTCTGAAAGATATAGCTTCATGCTCACTTGTTCCCGTTCACTACTGAAGTAAGTTGTACGCGTACAGGACCATTACTTGATCATTCCCTGCAGATAAACGAAGTTGTCAAGTTTTCCAGGAAAATCACACGTGAAAATTTTATATTTTCTCGCCAAAAATGAAATTGGAATAAGTGAATCCTAAATCGAATTTTAGCATTTTTATTTAATACGTTCATAACGAAGATGGAGAGCAGAATATTTGGAAATTATTGCATGTCACTAGAATATGAACATATGCTGTAAAAAAATTCGGAAATGTTGGGTACAAAAGTTATACATGTGGAATGTGCGTACTGTGACTGTAACCACGAAATGAAACTTTAATTAATAAGATAATATTATTGTAACGACATTAGTCACTACTACTAAGACTTGTATTTATGGAATACATTATTTGCACTTAATATTAACACAACTATAAAATTCGGTCTTAACAAAACGGAATTAACAAAAAAATACACATTACATACCAAGAGATTTGCTCTTTTTATTTATATGAAATATTTTTTTACTATTTTCTTCGCGATTTCCTCTAACGAGAATAAGGAATTTATTTCGAAATTGGTGGTTTTTCGAATTTTAGAATTTCCAAATGACGGCGTCGCGCATTGTTAACATTTTGAACCTTTTCTGGATATCCCAAGAAGCCCCCCAAAAAAAAAATTGGAAATGATCAGCGATTTCCTCTAACAAGAATTAGGAATTTAGTTCAGAATTGGTGGTTTTTCGGATTTCAGTATTTCAAAATGGCCGCGTTGCACTTTGTAAATATTTTGATCCTTGTCTAGACATCCCAAGAAGCCCCAGAACAAAAAAAATTGGAAACTATCAGCGATTTCCTCTAACGAGAATTAGGAATTTAGTTCAAAATTGGTGGTTTTTCGAATTTCAGAATTTCCAAATGACGGCGTCGCGCATTGTTAACATTTTGAACCTTTTCTGGATATCCCAAGAAGCCCACAGAAAAAAGTTGATAGATGCCCCTCAATTATTTGCGCAGATAAATAACAATTTCTATGCCACGCCTTCGGCCGCAAACACCTGCCGCCATCTTCAGACTCGTTATTTATAAACAGAGGCCAATATAAAAAATCATGAGGGCATACGTGAAAACACAGATATTCACGAGTATTTTACACAAAGATTCAATAAGATTGGTCAAAAATCCAGGCATCGAACACTTTTGAAAGTCGGACGCACACGTATGCCTACCGTGCGACGGGAAAAATCGAGTGCGCTCGCCCGCGTTCGTCTAAATACGCGTGTGACGCAGTCACAAGAAATAAACCTCAGAAAAAGGGGAAAACTTAATCAACATTTCTTAAATTGATTAAATTAATGATCGAAACAAAATACCAATGTTGAATTGTACACAAATTAAAATTTGAAAAATTAAATTAAATACTGAAATAAACAATGGCAGAAAGAGCGTTTTAATTTGCGACAATGGGAGTAAGGGAGAGCGAGCGCGTTAGCCAGTACGGTAGAGGAAGTCAAAGAATACGAACGATTAGCGGGTCGCGGTCCGGCTATCAACAACTTTTCGAATTGTTTATATCTTCGGCCGTAGACTTTTGGTGTGCGAGAGAGAGCGAGAGAGAGAGAAGTATAAGCGTGCTGTGTGTAGACAAATAAGCCGCGAATACAATTGAAATGAAAGAATTGTTTATGCGATAGAACGATAACTACCATAAGGGAAAACATATCGTATAGGATTGCACGTATACGGTAATACGGTATATGCGCGATAAAAATAACAAATTAGTATAAGTGTGTAGTTGATCTAGCGGTTATAACACTTTTAACACTTTTAATCTAGTAACTTTTGAATAAATGAAGGTTTTGACAATTGCCGAAACCATTTTTCAAAAATATCTATTTTTACCTGTTTTTTGAGCTTACAAAAAATGTAAGTTGAGTGGATTCGTGTTTGGAAGGTCAAATTAGATCGGATAGCATAAAAAGCACTATAAACATGTATCAAATTTTTATTTTAGGCAAGTTTTACAATTTTTGCAAACAAATTAAGAGCTTCCGGACGCCATAGTGGAGCAGCCATTTTGGATTTTGCAAATGCGCACTCGGCATTCGAAGGTATAGACCTTAAGCTGTAAAATTGTATTTTTCTCTGCTCATTCGTATTTTTTTGTTGTTTTTAATTGTGGGCAGAACAGTGTTCGGTTAAAGTGGAATGTCCCATTTCATTAATTTATAATGGCTGAAAAAAAAATGTCGGATCATTTTTCTGAAATGTACTCGGATTTGAATGCAATTCGTTAGTTGCAGACTTGTAATAGACGATACCGTTTTTGAAATTTGTAGTGGCGCCCTTTGCCTGTGACTATTTCAAATTTTCCCGATTCTCACCGCGAGGAAGTGGACGATTTTGAGAATCTTTTTTTTTATTTTATTTAAAAATTTTTTTTTTAACTTTTTTTTACCTTTAAATACACATAATTCGGCATTTTAATTTTGCTTCATTGAAAAAGCCATGGAATTACGGAATCTAAAAGTAATGATTTTTATTTTTTATGTTTAATATTTCTAGTATTTTATTAAGCTTGTGCCAACTACTGAATGAGATGTTTAAATTGATGCCCTTCAGCAACTTCACAATATCCCAATCGTGCATAGAAGTTATCATTTACTTTTTGTAGTGTTTCTTGAGATATCGAATTAGAACATTGAATTATTCTTTCCTTTAACTCATCAATGTCTATAGGCTTTGTTTCGTACACGTTGTTCTTCCAAAAACCCCAGTAAAAATAAGCCAGAGGAGTTAGTTCCGGTGACCTTGGTGGCAATCAATCGAACCTCTCCTGCCGATCAAACGCCCGGGGAAAATATTGTTCAATCGATTGAGTACAATCAAACCAAAATGACAGGGAGCACCATCCTGTTGAAACCAGACATTGTCAAATGCTGTACCAGTAATATTTTGGAATGCTGGTATAACATAGGTATTCAATAAATTTAAGTACGCCACAGCTGTGAAATTCTCTTCAACGAAGAAAGATCCAACAATTTGATTGCACAAAATTCCAGCCCAAACATAGATTTTCTGTGGATGTTGTGTTTTACATACAGTTGATTTGAATATCGGTAGACTTTTCGGCGACTTGTTCGTAAGATCTTTTCTTATCACCACCTCCTCGTAGAATGAGGATTTCGATTCTTTCTTTTTCTGTCGAAGATATTTTATATTAAAAGCAAGGAGACAGAATAGAGAATTTAAAAAATGGAAGAAATTTTGAGTAAATAGTGATAAAACGAAAAAAAATGAAAAAATAAGAAGAAATTATAATGGTAGAAAGTTAAAAGTAAAATTGTCGTACGAATAAGCGCAGTATTATCGTATCACTCGAGTCACACTCAATATAAATTTTACTCGATCTTCCAGTTAGAATATTCTGAATAAAATGCACTTCGTTTACGTGAAAGCCGTAATCAAGAAGTACACGAATGTTGCCATCTGTCAACGAGATGTTGTACGAAACACTAGGGATATATGCCGTTGCGTCCACTTGTCGCAGAAGTATTCGTCGTTTAAAATTTTTAATCTCTTTTTCCCATATACAGGGTGCCCGATTTATCTGAAGACATCGAAATATCTCGAGAACTATGCACAGAATCAAAAAAGTTGTCGGATGAAAGTTGTTCGACACGAAGGGGGGCATCCAGTGATAATTAAATTTACCCCCTCCCCCATCCCCTGGAGGTGGAGTGGGGGCAAAAACCATAAAACTTAAATAGGAACCCCCATTTTTTATTGCAGATTTGGATTCTCCGGAAAAAAGTACACGAATTTGACCTAGGAGCTATTGCATTTTGGTTCACAGGTGGCGCTGTAATCGATAAAAATCCAAATTTATCCGAAGACATTGAAATACCTCGAGAACTATGCACGGAATCAAAAAAGTTGTCGGATGAAAGTTGTTCGACACGAAGGGGGGCATCCAGTAATAATGAAATTTACCCCCTCCCCCATCCCCGGGGGGTGGAGTGGGGGCAAAAACAATAAAACTTAAATAGGAACCCCCAGTTTTTATTGCAGATTTGGATTCTCCAATATTGACAATTTTCGCCCGCGTAGCGGATATGGAATACGGTAATTCTAACAAAGCCGGGAAAAAATACATTTAGCGTTACCCAGGAACAACGACGTGGACGTAGTATTTTTCTGTTCCCTTTGGGGTGCTTGTTTTACGTGAGTCCCCTTGCCTCTCACTGTCTCACTGTTCACTTACTTGAGTAAGTGTTCGAAATGTTGACCTTCCACTTCAATGCATTTATTTATTCTTTCTTCAAATGACTTTATACATGATAGAATCATATCTGCAGAAATTTCTTTTCACGAGTCATTGGTACTTGTTCATAAACCTTACCTTTTAGGTAACCCCATAGGAAGAAATCCAGAGATGTTAGATCAGGTGACCTCGCAGGCCAATTAATGGGGCTACCTCTACCAATCCACCTACCATTGTAATCACGGTCTAGTATTTCCCTTGCTACTCTTGAAAAATGTGCTGGGCAACCATCATGCTGAAACCACATTGTCCGTCGGACGTCCATAGCAACATCCTCAAGTAGTAATGGTACTTCTTGTTCTAGGAAATCTCGATATTTTGTTCCATTCAAATTACCTTCAATGAAATAAGGACCAATGAGTTTATTTCCTATGATTCCACACCAAACGTTCACCGACCAAGGACGTTGATGATTAACTTGTCGTAACCAATAATTCATATTATGCCTATTGACGCCACCATGGTTCGTGAATGTAGATTCATCTGAAAATAATACATTAGCAAAGAAATTGTGGTTCGTTTGCATTTTTTGAAATGCCCATTCACAAAACACCACGCGGTTATGAAAATCATCGCCATCTAGTTCCTGGTGCAGTGAAATGTGATATGGGTGAAACTTATGACGATGCAATATTCTTTGAATACTGTCTCTGGAAATGCCGGAAACGCGATGTAATTGTCGTGTGCTTACATGTGGATTTTGGTGAATAGCTGCTAGTACAGCTACTTCGTTAGCTTCTCCTGTAACTGTTAATCTTCGCTTCCTTTTTTCATTTGTACGCTGCCATCAGAATGAAAGGCATTCACAACTTTGTAAAAAAAAGAACGCGAGCCGAGCATTATCTGGAAAACGCTCGGCATATAACGCAACAGCATCGTCAATATTCCTCTTACATTCACCATAAATAAGAATCATTTCGATTTTTTCGGGAACTGTAGCAGGATTCATTTTTAACTTGCAATTCGATTTAAGCAATGAAGGGTAGACAAAAAATAGTCACGTAAACAGAAAGTTGTTATTCTAAAAGCAAAGTCACCTCCGACCGAATTACTACCAATACAATGGACATCAAAAACAGTCTTACACTGAGAGACCGTGAATACTACATTTTAATATGGGGATTAGAAAGTCGCGATATCCATTTACTTCCCTTCAGGAAAGTAGAGAAAAATGTAGGTGAACTGGTTACGTGTGACTCAACTTATGTATAAAATGATATGCTACTTTATTTTCGAGTTATGTCGCCCTCTAGCGTTATGTAACAGAACCGGCGCCGGTGATGGCCGAAATGCAAGCGATGTACATGTATGAAACCACGTGAGTTCTCTCGGGGTCCGGTAGATGGCGACGAAATCCCCAAATGAAGTAAGAGTTTCGTTTTGTTTAATAGAAGCTGGTTTGACCGTCAATGCTCAGCTTATTTATTCTCATTTCGGAAAAAACATACAGAGAGAGAATGAATGAGCTGAGTCAAGGGACATGACGCGTTTTTTAATGGAGTGCGTGATGTCCTCTTTTTGTTTATTAAATAATAAATTTAAAACCTAAAATGTAATTTTATTGAAGGTAGAAAACTTATTTATAAAATTGCTTTCATATTGTATGCACAATTTTTATGTAATCAGTTTTGATTTTTAATATGAAGAATATCAATTATTCATAATCTTAATTTTTCGAATGGACATTATTAAAATTTCATATTCAGAATAACAATTTTCGCAATTGATATTACTAAATTCTAATATTAAAAATTCTAATATTAAAATTTTCATAAAGGGATCAAATTGTCCCTATTTGCCCCCTGGATGCCCCCCTTCGTGTCGAACAACTTTCATCCGACAACTTTTTTGATTCTGTGCATAGTTCTCGAGATATTTCAATGTCTTCAGATAAATTTGGATTTTTATCGATTACAGCGCCACCTGTGAACCAAAATGCAATAGCTCCTAGGTCAAATTGGTGTACTTTTTTCCGGAGAATCCAAATCTGCAATAAAAACTGGGGGTTCCTATTTAAGTTTTATTGTTTTTGCCCCCACTCCACCCCCAGGGGATGGGGGAGGGGGTAAATTTAATTATCACTGGATGCCCCCCTTCGTGTCGAACAACTTTCATCCGACAACTTTTTTGATTCTGTGCATAGTTCTCGAGATATTTCGATGTCTTCAGATAAATCGGCCACCCTGTATATATATATATATATATAGAGAGAGAGAGAGAGATGGGAAAAAGTTCCGGAACGGTTAAATATCTCAGCGAAAGTGCATTTTCGGGTAAAATGCTTCAGACAAAAATTTAAAGATTTTCCCCTGGCTATTTAATGGTACCAGTGAAATTGACCTTGAACATGACCCTGTAGGTTATTTCAAGGTCAAGTTTGTTTTTTTAAATGGGAACCCCTATTTTTTTTTCATGGATTCTGGAAGAGGGGAAAATTGTTCGTCCGAATATGATATGATCGATTTTTACGGCAAGGTCATTTCCAGCTCAAACTTAAAGCACGTGTATCTATTCAGTCTTTTCTAACAATACCGTCGGCATAGCATTACCCTAAATGTACTGCGTGATGGTTGCACGATCGGGTTCGAGCTTGGAATGTGAAGAAAAGAGCCACCTCAGCAGAAATTCCTAGGGCCCCTCCACCAATGAGTGCACCGATAAATAGGCCGACCAAGCCAACAGGACGTTGACCGCCTCGAAACGGAAGCCATTGGGAGGGAAACTCGAGGGAATATCCAAGTTGGCGTCGAGATAGGGGAGGGGAAGTCCCTAGAGATTCGGGACGACCTCCGAAAGATAACCGGATGCCACCTGGATTGGGATCACCGGGAATCAGTGCCTATTATTACCGTCAGGCTGTAGGACATCGGGCCGCGATACGCCCTAGCCGTCCCTGCTTTACTTGTCACCAACTAGGGCACAGATCGGCTGAGTGCCTTCATCGCGTATGCTTTTCGTGTCAACGGCCAGGACATTCTGCATATGCCTGCCGGATAAAACCCTGGGGACCCCCTCGTCCACTTGAAAAGTGTCAGGTGTGCGGAACTTCGGGTAACCTTTTGCGTAATGTATACCCTATACTCCTCTACGTGAGAAATGGGGAAACGAGAAAGCCGGAGGGCTATACACCCCCTTGTCCTCTACGGTCAATTAACAGGGTTAGAGAAAAAGAAAACAGTGAGCATAGAGGAATAACAGTTAGCGACTAGAGAGAGAGAAGTGATGATACCGTCGGAGATAGAGCTAGAATCCGAGATAGCGACAATAGAGAGCAGGTGTTTTATAGAGGTGAAAATAGGGGGAAGTACAATGCTGGCGATGCACGATAGTGCAGCAATGGTTCCCATTATCGGCCCTATTCTGGCCGATAAATTCAAGGCTCGACTGCGTCCTTCCCAGACTGTAATGCGCAGTGTTTCTGGCGAGGTGACGCAGATGGAAATAGATAGGCGCGTCAAAGAAGTCAAATTCCGAGCAACCGAAGCATTAGTCTTAGGGAAGCTAGTACAAGCCGGATTACTAGTAAATAGCTACAAGTGTGAGTTCGGGTGCTCGCGCGTAGCATATCTGGGTTTTGTGTTGGATAAAGGGGGACTACGTCCAAACACCGATAAGGTAAAACCGGTGTTGGAATATCCGGTGCCGCGCACCGTGAAGCAACTCCGGAGATTCCTCAGTATGATAGCATGGTACTCCCGCTTCCTAGACAAGGATGCGGATGTTAAAGTCCCTTTAGTGAAAAATGACTACGAAAGGGACAACCGAGGAAATGGGAGGAAGAGCAGGAAGAAGCATTTATCCAACTCAAAGCACAGTTAGCCCCAGCTCCCGTGTTAGCAAGACCAGAGTTCCGGGAGCCATTTACCGTTCAGTACGGATTTGCCTTAGGCGGGGTTTTGACGCAGGAGCACGACGATGGGAAACATCCAATCGTCTACATTAGTAAAGTACTAAGTACTCCGGCGAGGAACTATACTACCACCGAACGAGAATGTCTTGCCGTGCTCTGGGCAATCCGCAAATTCATGCCTTATTTCGAAGTTTACCGTAATTTACCGTAATAACGGTCATAGCGCCCTTAAACGGCTTATGACACGTCCGGAACCCACGGGTCGGCTAGACGGTGGACAATCGAGCTCCAACAATGGAATTTCGAAATTGTGCATCGCAAAGGCGCGTGGCATCATGTGCCGGACGCCGTCTCCCGAATGTGGGAAAACGAAGAAGGAGGAGCAGCATTTGAAACCATTGAGGACCCCGAATATCTCAAGTTGAGAGACCAAGTAGTAGCAAGTCCGGCTAAATACCCGGAGTGGCGACTAGAGGAAGGTATTCTGTATAAGTGGCGATGAGATGAGTTTGTTAGACCCGATAGGATGGGACGAGTAAGGATGGAAATTAGTTGTGCCAAAGGAGTTGCGTAAGAAAGTGATAACAGATGCCCGTGAAGAAGCACCCTCGCCCTAAAGCCCTTAAGGACAGCAGATGGTAAAGCGCTTGTCCGGGCCCTGGAGGAATTGATTGTTTTTAGTTGGGAAACACCGGATTTCTTTCTAACTGATAATGGAAAAGGATTCGATAATAGACAAGCAAAGGGCTGTTAGAGGAATACGGGATAAAGCATGTAATAACCCCTACGTATCATCCTCTCGCCAATCCGATGGAACGTAGTAACCGAATTCTGAAGACGAAGATAGCGACATATGTAAAGGTACAGCATAGAGATTAGGACAAACATTTGCATGAATACAGACATGCAGTCAATACTGCCATCCAATCGTAGACAATAGTATCACCGGCCTTAAATTTTGGTCGACACCTCCAACCGGTAAAAAGTTAACGACGGGAAGTAGAGAGGAGAGGACCCAAGATACAGGTAGATCCTGCACTTTGGACAGATAGAATTCGGAGATTATACGCCTTAAGAGAGTTGGTAGCGACACATGTAGATAAGGAGCGAGGAAGACAAGAGCGAGCTTATAATCGGGGGAAAAAGCAGGCAATGTTTAATATAGGGGATCGGGTACTGCGGAAGACCCATATATTGTCCAATGCGGCCCAACACCCTATATATACCTATTTTTATGATATACAATATAAAAAATATGTATATCATAAAAATAGGTATCAGATATAAAACGATACGTACCTCCCCGGAAAGGGAACGGAAAATAGAATCGTAGTAGCGTCTAGTATTAGGGTAGCGACAGGAGGAATAAGAATAGGAGTAAACGTTAAACCGCTACGTTTACACGTTATTGTGTCATCTGTGCAGTCTGTATCGTCAGTGAAGACAGTAATGTTGATAAAAAAAATACAATTAAATAAGGGTTCTTTGTTTATTAGAAATGGCTCAGAACTTCAACTCCTGGACGGATATGGCGGAAGAAGAGCTGGCCCTGGAGTTGGCCGAGAGGGCATTGGCGAGAGAGGAGAGGGAGAGGGAAAACCGCCAAACCCAGCAAGCTGCCGTCGAGAGCGCTGCTGCCGTCGAAGAGTTGTAGGAATTCGTAAGAGCCACTGAAGGGAGAGGGGAAGAGGGGAACCTGAGGGGGAGGCGACAGCCGCCGTATATACCGAGCCTCCTACCCCCCCCCCCTTGAGTTGGCGGCACAGTTGGCGGAGGAATATCCCGCCCAAACGGATAGCTCGACGGGAATTCTCGAAGCAACCCGTGGTATCGGATCGGTAGATATGCCTCGAGAGAAGTTATGGAGGGAGGAGGAGGACGAGCAACCGGTGAGTTCTCGCAGGAGACGTCGTCGGAGGGCTCGTTACAACCCTCGGTGACAGTTGACTGCGGATGATTATGAACCAAGACCCACGCCTCCTACTCCGGCTCCAGAAAGTCTCCCGCAGGTACAGCTGTCGTGTCCGGTCATTCGATCAGTCGTGGTGTTGCCTACTCCATAGGTGGAGTTGATTCCGAATACGGCGGTTCCACCTTCTCCTAACCCGGAGCTCCAGACCCGTCGCATATGTCCTACTGCACAGAGCAAAAGACGAACGGAGGGTGCAATGTTCGACGGGCTGATATCGATCCCGTTTGATCCCCGGATCGATCGGCCTAGTCGGACGTGCTTTAATTGCTGGCAGGAGGGGAGGGGCACGGACGAGATGTTCTTCGACGAGCTGTGGCAAGATACTGCCATAAGTGCGGTCATCGGGGGGAAGATCTTCGATCCTGCCCTTGTTGCTCCCAACCACACCGGGAGTTCTTGCAGCGACAGAGGGCGGAAGTAACCCCGTCCGGCTTGGCGGAGAGGGAGTAAAATCGGGACCGCGAACATCGCCCACTCCCAACATCGTGTCAGGGGAGAGACACGGGGAATGATGCCCTGGGTACGGTTAACCCCCCACCATAGACAGGTCACCCCACCCAACCAAGGACCTGGACAACCTTAAACGGGCTCACCAATTTTTGAACCGAATCCAAAGCCTATCGGCAGAAGCCCAGGAACCACTCATCCGGTAGACGTTTGAGACGACCACCCGTCCCGGGCATCGACTCGATTAGTGCAGACATGGAGAATAGACATAAGGAGACCGCAGTTGGTTCTCCTTCCCTATAGCGTTTCATTGGCGATCAGTGTCGGAGTACGTATGCCTATATATGCTTGTGACGTCACGATGGACGTCTCGGGTTATTTCGGGTTGATGCGAGGTTTGACTTCGGGAACGTCCGCTTCTGTGTTTACGGGTGCTCGCAACTTTTACCCGGTTTGTCGTGTGGAGTTCAAACCACCAAGAACTTTTATTTAATTATAATCCAAGTGCGATGAATTATGACTTATTGTGATAAATTTGTACTAATATTACTGCTTTTTAAATATTTTTTAATTTGAGAGATTAACAATTTCATGTGCCTGAAGTTGAGTCGACTTAAAGTCGTTTTTTTCCTTTATATTTTTACCGTGATCCGACAAGCTTTTGAATAGTTCATCAGAGTAGGAACTTTTATTTCAAAATTTTAAAGCAATTCGAGAAGTTTTTATTTTAAACCAAGGCATTGGCTATGGTTTATAAAAATTTTTTTATATTTTTACCGTGATCCGACAAACTTTGAAATAGTTCATCAGAGTCGGATTTTTTTAAATTGGTTTAAATTAAAAACTTCTCGAATTGCTTTAAAAGTTTGAAATAAAAATTCCTACTCTGATGAACTATTCAAAAGTTTGTCGGATCACGGTAAAAATATAAACAATTTTTATAAACAATAGCCAATGCCTTGGTTTAAAATAAAAACTTCTCGAATGGCTTTAAAAGTTTGAAATAAAAATTCTTACCCTGATGAACTATTCAAAAGTTTGTCGGATCAGGGTAAAAATATAAACAATTTTTTATAAACAATAGCCAATGCCTTGGTTTAAATTAAAAAATCCTCGAATGAATTTAAACGTTTGAAATAAAAATTCCTACCCTGATGAACTATTCAAAAGTTTGTCGGATCACGGTAAAAATATAAACAATTTCTATAAATCAGCTACACTGAAAACATTGAGAATGAATTTTACAAACTCTTGGTAATTTTCATTGTATATAAATTTGATAATATTACCACGTGTAACATAAAACCTTTAACAATTGAGATCAAGGATTGTACAATGTTGTTATAAATTTACGTGACATTACTGTGATTTTAATATATTATTCTAAAAACAAAATAAATCTTTACTTCTAAAATTTTCTTTTAGCAACGTTAGAGTTGAGTAATGGCAAAGTATTAATTTTGGTTTCGCATTAACAGTTTTATCTGTTTAATTCATTTTACACTATCTTTAAAGGTCTTTTGATTATTTCCTACATTAATGAAGTACGTGTTAAATGTTTATCTAATAGAAGAGGTGAAACTGTCAGTGCGAAACCAAAATTAATAATTTCACACTAATCAACTCTAACTTTGCTAAAGGAAATTGTTGTAGGTGAAGATTTATTTTGTTATTATAATATTATAATACACAAATCCAAATGCAATTATGTAAAGCAAAGTATGTATATACCTGTAAGAATATGAATATTGGTATCGCATTGTCAGTTCTACTGTCAAGCTAAAACTGGCTGGGTGTTGAAGCCCAAGCAACTGTTTTCAACGGCTTAACTGAATCCGGCCATAATAGGAATGGCATTCGAATGGTATTGCATAAATTTTTGCCATAAGCATTTATGAAATTAATGTTCATTAGCGACCGACTAATTTGTTTTATGCTACATATGTAGTATGTTATGTTGACTAGTGTCAAAACATGTATACTTAAATACTAAATATATGTTCACATGAGAATTACCCTTATTCGTATATGCATGCATTGCTATTAGGCGACAAACATATTTTTGAACATTATATTGACTAAATGTGAAGTTACTCAGTGGGGATCTTAACTAAATATTGAGGTAAAATAAATAATCATTTAGTTATATCGTTTTATTTTACCTTAAGATTTAGTTAAAAGAACTAAATGTAGTTGGATTAACTAATTATTTGATCCTCACTGGCAACATCACATTTAGTTAATATTACCAAGTTTTTTTCACTGTGTACTAATGCTCGATTTTAATGACGAAGGAAAAATGTCCAAATACTTAAAAAAGTTACATAACAGATCTTTTCAAGACTTGCCCGCGTACAGGTTATTCTTGTTGTTCTGTACGTTCCACAATTATTGATTATAACAATTTAATACATTTTAATGTTAGCCCAGTAAATGAAATGAGGAGAGAATGATTCAAATTTCAATTCTTTCAATTGAGTTATTTAACCATTAATACTCAAATATACTGAAAAGAATAGAGATTATGAACTTATTTCTACGTTTTTATCTTTCTACATAAGTTATTTCAAATAAGTATAGAAAATCATAGGAAATATACATTTCCTATTCATTATAAATAATTGCAATGAATAGATAAGAATCCATAACTGCATATAGTAACAGGAATTCAAAGCATAAGCGTCTACTTCCTTTAAATGAAATTAAAGAAAGTGGGAATAGAAAAGAATTGCAAAGTATCAAATAACTCAATTCAGAACCTGAAATCTGAATTGCATTTAATACATCTCAATTCTTTTTCGTGTACTGGGATCTTTTATGCGTTCAGAATGCTTTAAATAATAACGAATTTACGGATTTCTATGCTACGGTATTTTAAGAAATACGGATACACATGTACTGTAAGGCATTATAAAAAACAATGAGCTACCTCATTTCACAATCGATCAAATAGATTTACAAAATCTTGTAAGGATACTGAGTATTTTTTAATAATTGGATGAAAATCGAAGAAAATAGTATTACATATATAATTACACGATTTTGCAATTGCGGAGACAACATGATTCTCTGAAGTAAAGTGACGACAAATGTTGCTCCGAAATTGACCAAGTTCCATAATTTGTTCGAATTGCGATGGGGAAGTTAAAGTCAAATACCCTCCACATTATTGGATTGATGATGTTTGGTAATCAACTAAATTAACTAGAAACGTAAGGATTTTCATGTAAATTTAAATTAAACAATAGTCAAATAACTTACAGAGCCGAAAACGTAAAATTGAAAATATGAATTTGGAGATTACGACTATAAAAAATTCCAGTACCTATACTATCAAGGAAATATTTAATACGATTATGTAATACTTACATGGAAACATTATTTTCCGACGCAGTTCAAAATTAGATTATTTTAATATTGTGCATATTGTTATATTATACTATTAATCATTAATGCATATAGAAAACTTTGTTATAATAAAGATTGGTGTCATTAAAAGACGAACACAATGCAATCTACAATTAAATTTATAATTAACTATTGGAGTAATATTACTTATTTTTATATCAAAATACATAATCATAAATAATTGATATTAAATAATACAGAATTACAGTGGTTTAAATACAAATAATGCTTTCGCTATGTCTATCTATTACGGCAGTTTAAAATACCCGCGCGGTCAGGCACGTGGCCAACGTACACCTCGGTTAAGTTCGACTTCGTTCGTGGGCGTAACCGAGTCGTCCTTATCGATAGTAACGCCACCATGCGGAACTTTTGACGTCCTTTCCTTCGACGGATTACGCGAACGCCTGCAAGCCCCAAGTGCGGTCTCCTTATGTCTATTCTCTATGAGTGCAGATATCCAAAGGGATAGAGGAGGTGGGTGGGGGGACGAGTTGCGGCAGAGAGAATAATTGGCGACGAGATGGAGGCTGCGACGTCGAATAGAAACGGTAGCAGCAGCAATAGCGATGTGGGACGGGAGGAAGGACGAGTTGATGAAGCACGAGAGAGAAGACAAGATGAGGTAAGCCACATCCTGTGTGTTGTGTTGTGACTGATTAATTGGGGGAATAATCCGGTTTATGGGAGGGGATTTGTGACGTAGTCACAAGAAATAAAACACAAAAAAAGGGAGAAACTTAATCAACATTTCTTAAATTAATTAAATTAATGATCAGAACAAAATACAAATGTTGAAGTTTATACAAATCAAAATTTGAAAACCGTAGAGAAAGACAGAGAATACGAACGATTAGCGGGTCGCGGTCCGGCGATCAACAACTTTTCGAATTGTTTACATCTCCGGCCGTAGACTTTTGGTGTGCGAGTGATTGATTGATTGAAGACTTATTTATTAGTGTCCCGGCCACTACGATCCGTGGACACATCAACTCAATATCCTGCCGTTACAATGTTTCGGTCAGGATGAGCGATACATAATACAACTTAAAACTATATAATCTCTGCTATAAGGCGGTAAACACATTATACATCTTTATATATACTACATTGTAAATAAAAAATAACAAAATTGCACTTGAGCTACACGTAAGTAGTAAATTTGATTAGAAGACGCTCGCATAGTTAAAACATTAAAATAGAAAACGCAACAAACTTACGGTTGATCAGTCCTAAGAAGATATGTTAATAAGTAATTACGAAATATTGCGAGATATGTAAATGTGTGAAGACGTGGCAGGGAGTTCCAAAACTGTATGGCTGTGATCCAGAAAGAGTGAGCAAAGATGTTGGTACGAGGAATTGGAAGTTGATATTGAGATGATTGTAAGTGAGAATATCGGCGAATGGAATGGTCTATAGGAATGAATCTGTCAGCAAGGTAGGAAGGTTGGGAGGTATGGATGATTTGATGAGTGGGGCTACCGAGAAAGTACTGTCGCCTAGATGTGATGGGTAGCCAGTTGGCTTTCTGACGATACGGCGCAAGTCTTTCATCCTGGCTGGCGCAGGCGATACTGTTGGGATATAAGGTACATTTGTATTACTGGTATGAGGCGCCACCTTGCGTTCATGATTGTTAGCGCGTGCGAGCATGGCGCGAGCGCGTCAGTCGCCACTTGATTATCAGCCTCCGCACCGAGCGGTTGTAAGAGAGTTGCTAATTCAATTACACGAGTAAATAAAACTTATAGTTATATAGAGCCAGTGAATTAGTTTATTGCTGCCCTTTTTCAACCTTCGTACTACAAATATTATAACATGGTAGCAGAGCGTGGTTCTCTGTGCACTTGATCGACACACGGGTGGCGAAGGGACAGCTAAAGCGCATGCACAGGAAAAGTGTTTAAGGACAAAGGAAGCACATGGCAAACAAAAAAGGAAAAGAAGAAAAAAAGGCACTCGAGGAAGAACAAACCAACAGTGAAAGTGAGGACGAATTTGTTGATACAGAAGAAAAAAAGGTGAAAAGTGAAAGTGGTCTAAAGTCAGCTACCGGCACATGCGAAATGGCGGCTTCCGAGAACAAAGGAGGATTCACATTACAAGTATTTCACGGCACACACTATGACAAGTGGAAGTACAAATTGATGTTATTCTTGGAATTTAAGGAATGTAACGAAGTTATTGAGAACGAAGAAAAACCGGCAGAAATAACGGAAGCTGACTGGAAAAAGGAAGAAATAAGAGCGAAAAATTATATTGTGAACAGTATGACGAATACGCAACTAGAATTGATTATTTCTGAAGAAAGTACCAAGAAAATGATTGACAAATTAGACGAGAATTATTTGGTTAAAAGTAGTGCAGTGAAACTATTGTGTAAAAGAAAATTACTCGATTTGAAAATGGAAGAAAGTGAAAACCCGACAGACTTTTATAATAATTTTGAAAAACTTATAAACGAACTGAAAAATGCAGGAGAAAATGTAACAAAGGACGATAGATTAAATTATTTCTTATTAGCACTGCCAGAAAATTTATCGCATATAGTCGATATCGTAGACGCATTACCGGAAAAGGACAAAACAGTGGAATTTGTAAAATCAAAATTGGAATTAGAATTCAAGAAAAGAAATGGTGATAGTGAAAATTTCAAGTCGAATGCTTTTGTTTGAGAAAGGAAGAAAAGTAGAAAATCGAAAAACATGCTTTGTATGTGGTGGTATAGGACATATACAATACGATTGCCCGACGAAAAACAATTCCGGAAATCGCGCGCCACAGCGAGGAGGCGACCGGGAGAGTCGCGCGCCACAAAGAGGAAGGGGAAACACCAGAGGCTACTCGCAGCAGCGAGTCGGCGCACGCGGCGGGCGCGGGAGCAGCCAGCATCGTGGAAATTTAAATCGCCGTGGCGGCAGCGGCTACGGGCAACGCGGCAGAGGCATGAGAGACAACGATGGTATCCAAGGTCAACATACGGACAACAACAGTACGGCATTTAGTGCGTCAGTGCAGGTTAATTCTACGAATAATGAGAACGGTAATGTAAATAGAATTGATTGGATTCTAGATAGTGGATGCTCGGACCACGTAATAAACAACGAAAATTATTTTAGCGACTTTATTGTATTAAAAGAACCGATTAACGTTAAAGTAGGTGATGGTAGAATCTTGAAAGCGACCAAAGTAGGACATGTAAATAGTAAATTTGAAACTTTTAAGGGAAATGTAACGAATATCGACATGAAAAATGTTTTTTTGTGAAAGATATGGATAGGAATTTAATTAGTTTTGCAAAAGTAACAGAAAATCATAAAGCTGTATTAATTAGAGAAAATGCTAAAATTTATAAAAATAATAATTTAGTCGCAGTAGCTTGGAAAAAGGATTGAATTTATAGAATGACAAGTTATATAGAAAGAAATATTGAGTCAAATGTAGTAAGCAACGATAATAAAAAAATGACATCGAAAGAAAAATGGCATAGGACGTTGGGACATGTCAATTTTAGTTATTTAAATACTATGTGCAAAAATCGTACATTGATAGGTTTACCTAGTGAAGTAGAGTCAGAGTATTTTAAATGTGCGACGTGTATCGAAAATAAAATGCACAATATACCTTTTGAGAATAATAGAAAAAAGGCCAGAGAAATTTTAGGAATACTACACACAGATTTAAATGGGCCTCACTCTGAAGGTTATAAAAGGGAAAAATATTTCCTTACTTTCATTGACGACTACAGCAAGGTTGCCAAAGTTTTCCCTATTAAATCTAAAGATGAAGTATATGATAAATTTGTTGAGTATATAAATTTAGTTGAGAATAAAGTGGGAACGAAAATAAAAAAATTGAGATGTGATAATGGAACCGAATATTTGAATAAACATATGTATAGATTATTTAAAGAAAAAGGAATTGAATTAGAGCCATGTCCACCGTATGTACATGAACTGAATGGTACTGCGGAAAGATACAATAGGTCAGTTATGGATATCGCGAGGTGTTTATTAGCCGAGGCTAAATTAGAAAAGAAATATTGGCCTGAAGTAGTTTGCGCTGCGGTTTATTTAAAAAATAGAACGATTGCAAATACGATTGAAAGAAACAAATCTCCTTATGAGATATTTTTTAATGAGAAGCCAGATACTAAATATTTGAAAATGTATGGCAGTAAAGTATTTGTTCGAGTGCCAGAAAATAAAAGAAACTCAAAATGGGATAAAAAAGCTGAGTTAGGAACCTTGGTAGGTTATGATGTAACAGGGTATAGAGTTTTGATAGGAAATAAAGTCATAGTAGCAAGACATGTTGATGTTATTGACGAAAACGTTAAATGCATAGGTTTAAATGAGGAATTTGAGAGCGAGAACGTAAATGAAAATTTGAAAGAAAATGACGATGAAAATTTACCTTCCAATACTACGAATCTCGAGTCTAGTAGTAGTAGTAGTGTAACTGAGGAGATAGAAAATGAACCGGAACTAAGAAGGTCTAAACGAGCGATTAAAAAGCCAAGTAGATTTGATGAAAATTATGTATATCACGGTTACATTTACGTAAACCATTGTAGTGTAGATAGTCCTGTAAGTTTTGAAGAGGCAATTCAAAGTAATGAATCTAGTTTTTGGATTGAAGCTATGGACAAAGAAATGGGTAGTTTAGATAAAACTAAAACGTGGCAATTAGTTGAAAAGCCAAAGAATGAAAAGGTATTAGATTTGAAATGGATATATACCAGGAAAAGTGAAAATGTATATAAAGCGAGAATTGTAGTAAGAGGTTTTCAACAGACAGAAGTGATAGACGATATATATTCTCCAGTAGCTAAGACTCAAACATTAAAAGTATTATTGTCATATTGTTGCCAAAATGGATTGTTAATAGAGCAAATGGACGACGAGACAGCGTTTTTGAATGGGAAGGTTAAATCGAAAGTTTTTGTAAAGCAACCAAAAGGGTATGCTGATGGTACTAATAGAGTGTGCTTACTGAATAAAGCACTGTATGGATTGCGTGAGAGCCCGCGAGCATGGTATGAGTGTCTCGATGACTATTTAAGTAAATTAGGTTTTACAAGAAGCGAACACGACTATTGCTTATATATGTTAAAAGAAAAAGATGAGATTATTTATCTAATTATATTTGTAGATGATCTGTTAATTTGTTGTAAGAATAAAAAAAATTTAGATTTGATTAAAAGTTTGTTAAAAGAAAGATTTCAAATGAAAGAATTAGGTAAGATAAGTACGTATTTAGGTATTAATATTGAATATGACGAAGAGAAACATGAAATGTCATTAGATCAAAAAAGGTACATTGAATCATTAGCTAGAAAATATCAGATTGAAGAAGTGAAATTATATGAGACTCCAATGGAGCAAAATTTAAAATTAGAACCTGCGGAATACTTAAACGAAAATGTAAAATACAGAAATTTGATAGGAGCACTATTGTATATAAGTTCAGGAACAAGATTAGATATAAGTTACGGTGTTAACTATTTAAGTCGTTTCCAGAACAGCTTTAATGAGACGCATTATAAGTATGCTATGAGAGTATTAAAATATTTATACTTAACTGTAGATTTGAAATTAAGATTTAAAAGAAATAACGAAGTAAATATCCTTGAAAGCTATGTCGATGCCGATTGGGCAGGGGATTGTGTAGACAGGAAATCGACGACTGCTTATCTTGGAAATTTGTTCGGAAATATTATTCATTGGAAATCAAGAAAACAAGGAAGTGTAACAAAGTCTTCGACAGCTGCAGAGTATGTAGCATTGTCAGAAGCAGTGAGTGAAGTGCTAGTAATAAAAGATTTATTAAGTGACTTTAATGTAGAGATTAAAAAACCTATAATTATTTATGAGGATAATTCTGGCGCAGTTTGTATAGCGAAGTATGGTAATTTTACGAAAAGATCGAAGTACATTGAGGTACATTACCATTTTATAAATGAAAATTACGAAAAGGGAGTAATAGATGTTATAAAAATCAGTTCAGATAAAAATGTTGCGGATATATTGACAAAACCACTAGGACGAGTAAGATTTGAAAAATTGAGAAGCTTGTTGAATTTAGGTTAAACGAATACTGTAATTGCGAAAAATAAAAATGTAAGGAGGCGTGTTGGGATATAAGGTACATTTGTATTACTGGTATGAGGCGCCACCTTGCGTTCATGATTGTTAGCGCGTGCGAGCATGGCGCGAGCGCGTCAGTCGCCACTTGATTATCAGCCTCCGCACCGAGCGGTTGTAAGAGAGTTGCTAATTCAATTACACGAGTAAATAAAACTTATAGTTATATAGAGCCAGTGAATTAGTTTATTGCTGCCCTTTTTCAACCTTCGTACTACAAATATTATAACAGATACACATGCCTCAGGGCGATGTTTTGGAGGCGTTGTAATTTAGTGTTAAGATATGCTGTTGAATCGGCTATAACTAAAGATGCGTAATCGAGGTTTGGGATGACTAATGCGTTGACGAGTGTGAGTTTGATTTGCGGTGGAAGAAAAGCACCACGAAATTTAAGCCTGTAAAGAACATTATGTACTTTAGATGATATGGTACTAACATGGCGATTCCATGTTAGGTCGGATGTTATTATAACACCAAGATCTTTTACTTCATGTGAATAAGGTATTATATCCGACCCGACAATAATTTGTGGTATGGTGAGATTTTTCATAACGGCTAAATTCTGAGGTGAACCTAGGATGATGGCCTGAGTTTTACGCATTTAAAATGAGCCCATAATCATGGGACTACCTCACACGCTCAACAATGTCACTGTTAATATTGCGTATTGTTTCATTTAGATAACATATCGGGGTCGAGAGATACCATTGCGTATCATCAGCAAAGATGATGGTAATGTGTCTGCAGTATTTAAGTCTCGTGAATAAGGTATTGATAACAATAATGAATAATATGGGGCCTAAGCTCGAACCTTATGGAACGCCGGAAGTTCTTTTTTTATAAAGATTTCTGAATAAGAAGAATTAATGATTCCAAAGTTAATCAGCAAAAAAAATATGTTAAAAGAAACGGAAAATTCGAATTTTGTAAATTAATAAACATTAATTTTTCAGATGCAAATTAAAATAATATATTAAAGGATAAGAATAACGTAAAATTATGCTACGTTACATTAACAGGGAATATTGCATGTTACAGGTGGTAAGCTCGGTAGAGGAAAAGAGACATGAGATGATAGCGAGTTGCGGCCCGGTGATCGACAACTTTCCGAATTGTTTACATCTCGGGTCATAGACTTTTGATTGTGCTAGAGAGAGAGAGAGCGGTATAAGAGCGCTGTGCATGAGACAACGAAGTCGCGAATACGATTGCAACAGAAGAATTGTTAATGCCATAGAGCGATAAAAACCATAAAGGACAACAAAGAAAGCACTATCGTATACGGTAATACGGTGTATGCGCGATAAAAATAGCAAATTAGTATAGGTGTTTAAATAGCGCCTATCAAAATGAAAATTTTGAATCGCCACTGCGTACGCCTCAATCTCTTTCCAAGGAGCTCTCCGTCAACTCCTTGTCTCGAGAATGGAACACAGAGCTCTAGAGCAATTTATTGCGTGTCTGAAGGGTATGGTGGAGATCAGCGTTCAGCATCGGGTGCCGACAACGCTCTCGCAAGTGATCATATACGCGAACGAAGCGGAACGTAAATACCTAACCAAGGATAGCGCGGAGGAAGCCCATCGAAAGCATCGAGGAGGTTTTGAGCGACCGTCCACCGCGTTACTCGTCATCGCGGATGAAGAGTACCGTTGCGCGGAGACGTGTCTTGCGGACGAATAGGACACACGGAGCTCGAGTTTCTGATTCGGGCGTATAATGAGATCCAGTGCGAATATTGTAGACGGATCGACCGCAATAGCAACCGATGCTATACGCGGTAAAAGGAGGAAAATGAGAGACAGGATTCCGACGGCTCCTCGTGAAAAATCTAGCAACCACTCGACAACCTCTCGCGAAGGAAACCACCGCGAGGAAAATAGCCCGCAGTTGTCGGGGCGGGGAATAATCAAAGCTCGCACCGAGGCCAGCAGTGCCAAAATCGAGAAACATCGGGGCATCGAAATCGGGGTTGTAGCACGAATAATAAGCACGAACAAAATTTTTTAAACTCCCAGGACGCTCGGAACATGGCTGGAGTATCGAACGCTTCGCGGAACCAGCCGGAAAAGCAGTTCTTGGATCTCGCTGGTTATTACAGGCGGTTCATGAAGATTTTTCAAAAATCGTCTACCCACTTAATATCCTGCTACTAAAAGTAGTCCCCTTCGAGTAGAAGGATAAACAGACTCAGAAGTTTGAAACGGTGAATGACAAACTGTGCAGCGAACTTATTTTGCAGTTACCAGATTTTACCAAACCCTTAATGGTGAGCACCGATGCGTCGGGCTATACGCTCGGAGCAATCTTACCACAGGGAGAAGAGGGGCTTGATTTACCCTGGCCTACGTTTCCAGAAGTCTAAGGGGCGCGGAGATCCGATATCCTATGGGGGATAAAGAGATGCTCGCCGCCGTATTTGCGATAGAACAATTTCAATCCTACCTTTAAGGACGAACGTTTCGCATCCTGAGCGATCATAAACCACTGAAGCATATTAAAACTATGAAGAATTTGACCATTCGCTATCGCTGCGGGCTAAAGCTTAGGAAGATCGCGTGTCCTAGAACGCCTGATTTGAGCGGCCAGCTGTCCGTTGGACGATGGCGACGGCCAGTCCGACGATGAGGACAATGACTCGTTATTGAGTAATGGCGAATACAGCCAGCCCAGCACCTAGCGAGGGTTCGGCCGGTAGACCTTTACCTGATTCGTCCTCCGACACTCAGGAGGAATCCGAGTCGGAAGTGCCTGATAATGATGGGAATGCCTCCAGATAGGGAAATAGGCAAATTAATGTGGGAAAAATCAGAGAAAATGGACATAACATCGTGCATAAAACAGCTGTGCAAAAAGGTATTCGAATCTGAAGTCAATACGATATATCTAGGATACGATTTTTACATGTTCTCAAAACAAGTTTGGCTAACGATTTCGGGAATCCTTTAAAGGGAGATTAAGTAAAAGATAAGTGATCTTTAAGGATTCCCTAGCTGTACCCGCAGATAGCGAGCGGTACTGAATAATTTGGGAGTTTCTCGGTTCAGCATTCGGCGGCCATAAGAGTATAAACAATACCTATCGCTGCATGATCCGCATGCATTATTGGCAAAATATGCGAAATGATATAGCCGGGGTTATCAATCGCTGCTACGAATGTCAGCAGAAGAAAACTGATCGCAAAAAGACACGGATACCAATGATTATTACCGACAGTCCCGCCGAAGCCTTCGATAAAGTTGTCATGGACATTTGGGGTCCTACGACAATCTCGAAAGACGGTAACAAATTCCTCCTTAGCATTCAGTGTCTGCTAACCAAGTACTCGGAAGGAGTACCCATGCCGGATGCTACTGCGGACACTGTCGCAGAGGTAATTGCTACAATCTTAATTTGTTTGTTCGGCACTCTGAGAGGGATCCTAACCGACCAAGGCCGATGCTTTTTTCAGCCGTATACGACAACTTGGTCCGATTACTTAAAATACGGAAGCTTCTCACGTCCGCTTATAACCCGCAATCAAACGTAAATATAGAATGTTAATTACCATGTCACCATGGCTACCGTCCAGCGTTCCATCTACGGATCACATACTGACGTACCCGGAATATGTCGAGGAACTCTCAAAAACGCTAAGGCAACTTCAGACGCTTGCTGGATTCAACCTTAATCAAGCGAAACATCGGTCCAATACTGGAAATTTCTAAGTCGGACAAACGGTCATGCCAAACAACCTCGACATAGGAGGATGGACGACACATTCGTAGGCCCTTACGAAATTATTGAAATCGTAATACCTCGGGATGTACGTCTTTAACTGGGCGAAGTAAAAACGAAACTAGACCATGTTGATAAGATTATGAAAGGACACGACCCAGTAATCTTCGAAAAATGATGAGTCATCCTCTGGATCATCGATTGTCGATGATCTATAAAAATCAATCTCGGAGCGATCAAAGAGTGCGGCAAAGAGTGAGTAATCGGCCTCCTCTTTGTGCAGTGATTCGCACCCAACCGCCTGCAAGGCCTCACGGAACGATCGAGGGGCGCGGGGAAGAGTGAGTATTCGGTCTTCTCTTTGCGCCGCCGTTCGCGTCACTAGCTATTACCATAGCCTCTAGATATACCTGGTGCGAACGAGAGAGCTGGACACAGGGAAGCCCATGTTAACGTGAGCGTGCTTGTGATTGGTCAATTCCTTACGAAAATCATCAATGACATCGATCAATAATATCATCTTAGGGAGTATTGACATATCAGATAAGTTTTTATTCATGTCACTAAACACAAATTACTTTTTCTTAACCTTGCTTAATAAACTCCGGAAGCCCTGTTATTCCATTTTCGTTACTTCGGATTGTCTGAAATGCATGCGTCTGAAGTTACGGGTACAGTTACATTCATCACCTTATTCTTAATATACTCCGGAAGGCCTACTGTCACTAATTAGCGAATTGAACATTTTCCTGGTGTCATTAATTGTCCTGAAATAAAAAAAAGAGCAAACAATGTAACGCGTATCAAGTTACAAGAAATAATTTTATGAAGTTGATAACTTATCTCATATGTGAACACTTCCTAAGATGTTATTATTGAACAATGTCATTGATGATTTTCGTAAGGGTATTGTTCCAAAATTGCTTCTTGATCCTGAATTTTCTTATTTACTGCAGTAAATTGATGTTGTAATTTTAAATGATTGATGTGGGACTGGAGTAGTTGCAATGAGAAACGTGACATAAAAGCAACCTCACCTATCAATTTTTTTTCTAATTCTTACCCAGAAAATGGTTGAAAGCTTTCCAATTATGTTTAAATTAGATTAATTAACATTTTTCATGATAAAATTTATATAACTACATGTCGCGAACACGCGTAGGACAATGGCATTGAAATTCACTAGCAGTGTGTTGTAACCAATGGCGATAGATCGTAAGCATCCAGGTGCCCCGAATTGACCAATCACAAGCGCGTTAACATGGGGTTCCCTATATCCAGTTCTCCCTTTCGCACCCGGTATACAGGGTGGACCTCGGCTGGCGGGTCATAGGCATCCCATCTTAAAGAAGTAATTAGATCATTAGTCGATTAATCCCGTGGTAATTAGGGTTTGCTACAGGATTTTAATTTCTCACAATGCATATCAAAACAGAATTAAGAATTGTAGCAAAGCCGACAAGTTCTAAATACCGCGTGATTAGTCGGCTGATCTAGTTACTTCTTTAACATGGAATGCCTATGACCCACAAGCCGAGGTCCACCCTGTATATCCTATACATGTACCCTGCTAAATGGCAGTGCATAGCTAACTCATTTACTTGTTATTATACGGCAGTGTAAGATAAAAGACATCTTGTAATTTTCATTACGTTTCAGCCTGTATAGGGAAAAGGGCGAGACCATTTCTGTCCTGCCCTGGATAAAGAAAATTAACCAATACTTTATTAACGAGAAGTGCAAATGCGAAAGGTCGCATATGAGATCGAGACGGCGCGGATTCACCGGCAGCGAACAACATTTTCCAAGTGCTGAGGTCGGCGGTTCCCATCCGCGGAAACTGCAACTCGGCGTTTACACTCCGGACCGTCTTCGACGTCGACCATTCTCGAGTCCACAGGTAAGTCTAAAATCTAGCGTCACGTCATCGACAAATGGCAGAAGCTACTCGGGTTCATTATCCAACTGTCCATGAGTCGTTGTAGTCGCGAGCCGCTAAGTTCCATCGGAACCGAAAACTCACAACGCTCGTTAGGTAGCCTCTCAAAGCCATCCGACCTGTGGCTTCCGAACGTCGGGAAAAATCGAGTGCGCTCTTCCGCCTTCGTCTAAATACGCGCATAAACCTGAACGGATGCTGGTCGGGAATATTAATAAAAATACTGCACTAAATTTCGGAGTTAGATAAATCCCAACCTAAATCATTCCTGCATCCGTAACAATATCCAGTTGAATACAATAACATATAAACAAATAATAACAAATTCTATTTAAAAATTTATGTGCGTGTGCGCGCGCGCTTACGAGTGTGCTATTTGAGAATCTTCCAAGTCATAATTTTGTGTAATAAACATTACTTTTTATCTAGCCTCAAAGGAAATAATCGAGCGGCTTTAAATCAGGTGGTCTTGCCGGCCACTCAATCGACTCGCAGACCTCTGGTCTGCCAATTAATCGATTTAGAAATATCTCATTTAGAGAGTTGCGTACTACTACACCGTAAAGCGGATGAGCTCCAGCCTGTTTCAACCACATATTATCGACATCGTCAACGGCAATGTCAGTGATGGATGATGTAATGTTAATTTTAAACTTTCAGTGGCGCGAGTGATTTGAATTTCGTGCGCGATCAGTGAGCGTATTCAGGCATTGCTCGGGATACAGCTCGTCTCTGCGTGGTTTGAGTGGGTGTGAGGCGGTATTTGTGATGACGGTTTTCGTGAAAGGAAATGCGATTGCGTTGCCGACGGAAGTTTTTCACGAATTTAGGGAAAAAAAGTATAAATACGCGTGAGAAAATGGGGTTGCCCCTTTTTTCCTTTTCGTCAAAATACCGGGAGCACGTAAATAGAGAGATCGACGAACATTGAAGAAAAACGTGAAGTTACCGGCGAATGCGATTTGAGCCCGATTTGGGTAAGTTTTTAGTAAATCAAAGCGTGAAGTGTGTGCGATTTTTCCATTTAATGTGGATTATTTTCATAACAGTTTGCCTTCGGCCGACATATTCGCATTAAGATCTTCGCGTCGTTGTGCACATTTCGAAAAATGATGAAGACATTGGCGATTGCGCCCTTCCGAATTCCTGACCAAGGTCAACCTTCACCTTCCAGGGAACCATCGTATTGCAGTTTTTGGAAAGTTTCCTATGTCGATTTATCGTCATATACTGAAATAATCTTGGTGAATGCCAATTTCAGTTTTGGACTCGCCTTATGAAGGTTATGGATTTACTGAGGAGCCGCTTCGTGAAGGTTTGATCTTATTTTCAATTGATTATTATACTGCTAATTGGATACTAACGCTCCACTCACCGTAAATTGTGCCTCGAAGAGAATCTTCAAACGATCATTACAGTGAAGTAGATCTTTTTTTGTATAATGCTCCTGTACTCCATTAAATTAAAGACATTTCTGGAATTGATTCGCTTCCTTAAATTGTTAAGTGACAAGATAATTTATTTGGCAATACTCGTACAATATTAAAAATTGATGTATTTTTGGAAATGTGCGATAAATGAGCAATTTTAACTTCTCATCATTCAGTGCATTTATTACCAGCGTGGTTCGTCGGTCCATGCAAAATGTATTATCTCGGATAATGTAAATTATATATATAGTTTTATTCGTATCATTTTGATTAATTCTGTTGTATAGAAACGAATGAGTTCGTGAAAGAATTGATCTTTCATTAATTTTGTAAGAATTAGCTGTGGGTTTCAACTGCGCGTGAGAATTGTAATTGAGGAAGTCGTGTTTACGTGCGAGACTCAATTTTGAATTTAGTTCGCGAAGTGAACGCACGAATATTCAATTGCTCAGAAAGGTATGTATGTAGTAAGTGTACAGTGTGTCTGTCTCGTTGATGTTTAAATATGTATAATCAATTATATGAATAGTTAATTCGAAGTTAATCATAGTATAACATTATATTAGAATAAATAGCATCTCTGTAATTATAAAACTGACAATTGAAATTATTTTAAGTTTTCGTCATAAAAGACTTTTGATGTAGTGTTTAAGTGTGTAACCAGGCAATAGGTCAAGAAAAGACACCTGTTTGCAAGTACGTGGACAACAGGAAAATCCCGATAAAGCTGCGCAGTGGCAACTTCGGTGACCTCTTCTAAATTCAAGGTCACGTGGATAAAAACCCTGAGGCTAGAGCATCATTTTGATTTTACCATCCCAATGCTTGTCTCTTTCGTTTTAATTTCCCGTCTTATTTCCTCCCACCTTCCATTACCTGTTCGTCAACTGCAAGTCAAGCAATTGAATGGAAATGCCGATTGCGCGTAAAAGCATCTACTTGTGTGCAAATATTTCCGTCGACAGTAGTCACTCAGCAAATCTCAACGGCATACGGTAAGTCCCATGATCTGATGGCAGCCGTCACTCCAACAGGAGTTTTCATATCAACAGACGATATTCCGTCTGTCTCTCTCCAGGACACGGAAATCTCCGCCGCCACCCCCCCCCCTCCGTCACTCTGAGACTTTTCAACAGTGCGCCTCTCTCTTACTTATTAGGGAATGTAATTACCTTCTTCGTACCTCTTTATGATGACAAGTCCCGTTACGTCACTCCCCCACCATTTTTATTGCCGCCACAGCTTTCCTAATTTCGTCCGGTATCGCTGTCCTTTTCCGTCAGAATGCCTCTATTCTATTGCTGTCCTTGTCCTGCTTATCCACGATACTATACGCCGATGGAAAATTGGCAACACCGTGCCCGTAGGCACGAGCCTCGCAAATTTCGGCGAGAACCCGGCACATTCAGTCCGGCGATCTCTAGGCGTGCGGTGACCATATCGAGTGGTCCAAGATTCCGAAAAGCGCCAACCGTCAAATACAATTACACGAATGAGACAATTGTGAACCATAAAACTGTGATTGTGGAGTTCCCCAAAGTAGGTCGTGTCAACAGCGGAAGAGTCTAGAAATTCCACCACCAGCCACCTAGAAAGCAACGTCAGCAGACCCCAGCGGATGATAACCCCGCTGCGTGCCCCCAGAATTTTTGGGAGTACCGCCGTCTCCTACACTTTTGTATCTCTTCGTTGTTTCCGCTATAACTGGTCAGAGACACGAAATTATCCCTTATCGTGATTTGCGAACTTGACCCTTTGTGTTTTCCGCCGTTCTTTTTGTTGTCGCGCTTCAAAACTTATGTATAGCTCCCTTTATTTTGGCGAAATATGAGAATTAAGTTGAGTTGCGTAGATTTGTGTATCATTTATTATAACACCATTTTTCCTATCGAAATTAGGGTAACAAAAAAAAAAGAAAAAGGACGATTATTGTATTCGCAATTGCGCGTTCTATTGGACGATGTAATAGAATAGTGTGACATGTGCATAATAAATAAATAAATGACATATGGAAATATACAATGGGATTATCTGATTTCTTAACATTTCTTCGTAGCATTCAAATGACCATCTATGAAAAATGGTCCAATTAAACTTTTGCATCACTGTAGGTCTCTCAGAGACTCGCCTTTTATTCGCTACTTTTTTACATTTAAAAATCAGTTTCTTATGTTTTGTACGTTGTGATTGATTTTCTACGTAGCTAATGCATTTATTGTATGAATGAATGATATCACACATATTATAGTTTAATTAATTATAAACAAAAATATACCAACAAATGACCATTTTTCTTTATTAAATCGTTTGTGACAAATAATTCCTTACAAAAATATACAGGAAACTTATTATTTATACGTTTTTGAGGTCCCTGAATACGAATCTGATGTCGGATTTCAAAAATTCAAAATTGCGGATCCAGTATGGCGGACAAAAAATTGAAAATCAGCTGAATACCCTTGAAAAAAAACTACTCGGGGGTTTACAAGATCACTGAATACGAAAATGAAAATAGATTTTGAGGATTCGAAAACCCTCCACTAACATTTTTCAAGCGAATACAGTCGATTTTCAGTTTTTGTCTACCATATTGGATCCGATATTTTGAATGTTCAAAAACTGACGTCAGATACGTATTTAGCAACCACGAAAACCCTCGATTAACGAGTTTCAACCAAATTCAGTGAAATGAGAAATGGGTGAATGAAAGATTAAAGTATTATCATAAATCCCGGTCCGCACATTCAGTCTGTAAGGATTGTGAGTGTGGGCCTCAAGAACTCAATGAGAGATAACATCAGTCCATAAACGGCAATTTTGACGGTTCAGCCCTCCGTTGAGTGTAAAGCTTGCTTCAACGATATGGAACAAAAAATCAGAGTGCTAGCCTATCCGGATCATAAGCATGTCAGAAAATTCTTTACGGCGATCATAATCACCTCCATTTCAATTTTGCTGTAGAGGGCTGGTGTTTAAATTATGGCCAGTCCTCGCAATGTCTCATCAGATCATTTTAAATGGTACTCGCGGGGGCTGTTCCAAGCCGGACATTGGGGGAACCCTCTCAGTCATTTGTTTTGGACCCGCGCGGGTAGTGGTTTCAATATCTTGCACGCTGGTAGTATCACTAATATTTCCTCATTTGGACTACTGCTCAGCCGTGTTAGCGACATCTCTCAATCACGCAAAGATAAGTGTCAAAGGTTACTCAATCAATGTATCCGATTTATCTTTAATTTAAAGCATGATTGCCATGTCTCACCCTACCGTCGTCAGCTCAATTGGCTGCCAATCAAATACAGGCACCTACGCTTTTTCGGGTGCCTCTCATACGATAATATTTTAATAAGTAATTGATGAATTTATCGGTAATCCGAACCAAATAGTGTCTGAGTTTTTCAAATTTCGCGCGACAAATATTTTGCCAGCCAATCAACTTTGAAACTCATTTTAGATGGAATATTATATTTTATGAATATAATAATATAATAATATGATAATATTTTAAGGTATCATGAACCCGCTTATCTGTTTGCATTATTCATCCATCGATCGAACTCTATAACTCGCTCCACAGGAGAGAAATGATGATCATTTTACAGACAGATCGAAAAATAAGCCCTATTTCAAATCGTTTTCACTCACAGCCACCAGGTTATGGAATTCCTTGCCCATCAACATTCGTGAATCATCTTCACCTTCTGTATTCAAAGCATCTCTCTTTAACTTTCTTACATCCTTCGACACTCAAAATTCTAATACCTCGTTCCTTCACATTTATTCGTATTCATTCCATATTTTACTCACCGTTGTGCTGCTTAAAATTACGACCAGTGTTTAGTATTTTAATGAAATTACTGTATTTATCTCAAATTATCGTCATACATATCTGAAGACATCGAAATATCTCGAGAACTATGCACAGAATCAAAAAAGTTGTCGGATGAAAGTTGTTCGACACGAAGGGGGGCATCCAGTAATAATGAAATTTACCCCCTCCCCCATCCCCTGGGGGTGGAGTGGGGGCAAAAACAATAAAACTTAAATAGGAACCCCCAGTTTTTATTGCAGATTTGGATTCTCCAATATTGACAATTTTCGCCCGCGTAGAGGATATGGAATACGGTCATTCTAACAAAGCCGGGAAAAAATACATTTAGCGTTACCCAGGAACAACGACGTGGACGTAGTATTTTTCTGTTCCCTTTGGGGTGCTTGTTTTACGTGAGTCCCCTTGCCTCTCACTGTCTCACTGTTTACTTACTTGAGTAAGTGTTCGAAATGTTGACCTTCCACTTCAATGCATTTATTTATTCTTTCTTCAAATGACTTTATACATGATAGATATCTGATATCTGCAGAAATTTCTGCGCAAGCAGTTCTTATGCGTTCCACCATGTTTTCACGAGTCGTTGGTACTTGCTCATAAACCTTACCTTTTAGGTAACCCCATAGGAAGAAATCCAGAGATGTTAGATCAGGTGACCTCGCAGGCCAATTAATGGGGCCACCTCTACCAATCCACCTACCATTGTAATCACGGTCTAGTATTTCCCTTGCTACTCTTGAAAAATGTGCTGGGCAACCATCATGCTGAAACCACATTGTCCGTCGGACGTCCATAGCAACATCCTCAAGTAGTAATGGTACTTCTTGTTCAAGGAAATCTCGATATTTTGTTCCATTCGAATTACCTTCAATGAAATAAGGACCAATGAGTTTATTTCCTATGATTCCACACCAAACGTTCACCGACCAAGGACGTTGATGATTAACTTGTCGTAACCAATGGGGATTTTCTACGCTCCAATAATGCATATTATGCCTATTGACGCCACCATGGTTCGTGAATGTAGATTCATCTGAAAATAATACATTAGCAAAGAAATTGTGGTTCGTTTGCATTTTTTGAAATGCCCATTCACAAAACACCACGCGGTTATGAAAATCATCGCCATCTAGTTCCTGGTGCAGTGAAATGTGATATGGGTGAAACTTATGACGATGCAATATTCTTTGAATACTGTCTCTGGAAATGCCGGAATCGCGATGTAATTGTCGTGTGCTTACATGTGGATTTTGGTGAATAGCTGCTAGTACAGCTACTTCGTTAGCTTCTCCTGTAACTGTTAATCTTCGCTTCCTTTTTTTCATTTGTACGCTGCCATCAGAGTGAAAGGCATTCACAACTTTGTAAAAAAAAGAACGCGAGCGAGCATTATCTGGAAAACGCTCAGCATACAATGCAACAGCATCGTCAATATTCCTCTTACATTCACCATAAATAAGAATCATTTCGATTTTTTCGGGAACTGTAGCAGGATTCATTTTTAACTTGCAATTCGATTTAAGCAATGAAGGGTAGACAAAAAATAGTCACGTAAACGGAAAGTTGTTATTCTAAAAGCAAAGTGACCTCCGACCGAATTACTACCAATACAATGGACTTCAAAAACAGTCTTACACTGAGAGACCGTGAATACTAAATTTTAATATGGGGATTAGAAAGTCGCGATATCCATTTACTTCCCTTCAGGAAAGTAGAGAAAAATGTAGGTGAACTGGTTACGTGTGACTCAACTTATGTATAAAATGATATGCTACTTTATTTTCGAGTTATGTCGCCCTCTAGCGTTATGTAACAGAACCGGCGCCGGTGATGGCCGAAATGCAAGCGATGTACATGTATGAAACCACTTGAGTTCTCTCGGGGTCCGGTAGATGGCGACGAAATCCCCAAATGAAGTAAGAGTTTCGTTTTGTTTAATAGAAGCTGGTTTGACCGTCAATGCTCAGCTTATTTATTCTCATTTCGGAAAAAACATACAGAGAAAGAATGAATGAGCTGAGTGAAGGGACATGACGCGTTTTTTTAATGGATTGCGTGATGTCCTCTTTTTGTTTATTAAATAATAAATTTAAAACCTAAAATGTAATTTTATTGAAGGTAGAAAACTTATTTATAAAATTGCTTCCATATTGTATGCACAATTTTTATGTAATCAGTTTTGATTTTAAATATCAAGAATATCAATTATTCATAATCTTAATTTTTCGAATGGACATTATTAAAATTTCATATTCAGAATAACAATTTTTGCAATTGATATTACTAAATTCTAATATTAAAAATTCTAATATTAGAATTTTTAATATTAAATTTTCACAAAGGGATCAAATTGTCCCTATTTGCCCCCTGGATGCCCCCCTTCGTGTCGAACAACTTTCATCCGACAACTTTTTTGATTCTGTGCATAGTTCTCGAGGTATTTCAATGTCTTCAGATAAATCGGCCACCCTGTATATAACAAATAATTATTTCTAAGCGTCACACTCACGCCAAAATGTTCAGATTTGCACGTTTCAAGCTGAAATTTACTAGAAGTCCTTCAGAGCCGCTAATGAAACTTAACAGCCCTGGCAGACAAAATTGAACAAATTTTCTACTATTATTCATAACAAATAATTATTTCTAAGCGGCACATTCACTCTCATCCGACGGAAGTATTAAGCTTTGTAAGTGCATCTGCAGGACTCTGGCAAAATTTTAGCTTGAAACGTGCAAATCTGAAAGTTTTAGAGTGAATGTGCTAGTTACAAATAATTATTTGTTAAAAATAATAGTAGAAAATTTGTTAAAATGTCACTGCCGCGGCTATTAAGCTTCATAAGTGTCTCTGAGGACACAAGAAAAATTGCAGCTTGAAACGAGAAAATTTGAATGTATTTGAATGAATGTGCCGCCTAGAAATAATTATATGTTATAAATAATAGCCGAAACTTCTTAAATTTTTTTCGGCCGGAAATATGCAGCTTCATAAGTGGCTCTGAAGAGGTTTAGTAAATTTCAGCTTGAAACGTGTAAATCTGAACGTTTTGGCGTGAGTGTGACGCTTAAAAATAATTTTTAGATATGTGCTTATTTTACGAAATATAACTATATCGTTAGAATGATCAGCGTTTTTAATGATATCGAACCTTCATAGCGGCATTCTTATGGAGAGCCGGAAAACGAGTAAAGCCGAAGAAATATCCAAAGCGGAAATTCGAACAATTCTAATAAAAATTCTAATAAAATATAAAAGATTACAATTCGGAATTAAGACACTTTGAGAATAAATAAAGACGGCTCCTTGCAATGCCGCTACCCTGTTGCGATGCTCGTCTACAGGCAAACAACTTTGAGACGAAGGATAGTTTAACATATAACAAAAAATATATTTAACAAAAATTAATCATACAAAACTTATTTAACATTTATCAAACGGAGACGTTTGGCGCGATTATGCCATTTTGTGTTTTTTCTGCAGCGTGATCTTGCTAGCACATCCTGCTCGGTGCAGTCTATTTTTATGATTAGATCAGGCGGAATTGGTTTTTTGACTAAGAATACTGATGTATAAAAAATAACAAAAATTAATTAAGCTATACGCGAAACACTGACTCTAATAAGCCTTGCGCAGCAGGCGGCTTAAGATATAAAAACGTGTAGCAGCGAGCCAGTCAACAGGTGGCAACAGAACGCAGAACTTGAAAAACCGGTTGCCTACCACACGGGTGGCAATTACCGATTGTAGCAGACCTCCTTTGATTTATGTAGTCCTGTAACACCTAACAGGCGGTACGTAATCTGTGCTTAGAAATCTATCGAAATGAAGAGACTGCACTCAACTGGACTTGAGAAGATGCGTCGGAAGCTGTGAATAAAAAAGAATTACATAAGGTAGCCCTGATAAGAACTGAAAAGGGATGAATAAGTTAGCCCCAAGTCGGATCCTAGAAGGTGTTTCAATTCCAGCTCCAGATGATGCTGCGGAAGAGCAAAGACTAATATGAGGATGCTGCAGTAACTATCCAATCCAAAGCAATGTTGTCCTCTGGTATGTAGCCTACTTCTTTTGACTTATTCGTGACCAGGAAGATGTCGACGAATATATTATTAACTTTGTATAGCGATCGAAAAGAACATTAGAGTGTCTATGCCATTGGAAAGGTCGCTTATTTATACCCTGTACTATCCGTATTGTACTGTATTTTGGGCCTATTTGTTTGGCCAAAAGTTCGAAAGAGGGGTTAACATGCCTCATACCTTAATTTACTAAAAAAAAAAAAAGAAAATTCGACTTTTTTAGCTTAAAAATGCATTCTTATCTCTTCATATTAGAAGGATAAAACTTTATAGAATTAAGATAATTAATTTTTAACGATAAAAAAATGTTTAGAGAGATCTCCTAATATATTAATTTTTATGATATCTCCTAAAGATTATATAAAAATTCCTCGTACCAAAGATGCATAGTTTCTCGTGCCTCTGTTGCAGGCCAAAAAAAATTAAATTTTAATTTAATATCTTATAAAACGAGTATTCGTAATTTATCAAATAGTTTTGGGCTTATATTGCTCTCGATAAAATTTTACGAGGTCCCATAGCATAATTATGGTGTGCCGGTTGCACTCAATTGAACTCGGTTCTTATCTCGCCGATCTCGCTAAGAAATATCAAATTAATTTCTTAAATGCTCTAGTAACGAAAAAATTAATTTGAAACATTTAAATAATCGGAATCTCCTTATTTCCGGAAAATACTCGGAAGGGCATTTAAATTTTTATTTTTCTGTTTCAAATTTAAATTATTAAATATGTAATATTTCTGCCACTTTAATTCACTATGTTTCCCGGATATTAGTGGATTATAATAATTCGGAATTGAAAATGATTTCGAGTGACAAATTTCGGCCACTTTTATTACTTATATTTTCCCGATATGTTATAATAATAGTTCTCGGCTTCCGTGCGTATTTTTTTAAAGGGGCCGTATCCGCCACAAATCATTTGTTATAAATAATAGTCTAACATTTTTTAAAATTATTTCTGTCAGGGCTATTAAGCTTCGTATTTGGCTGTGAAGGACTCTAGCAAATTTCTCCTTCGTATGCTGAATTCGAAATTCCACACACGCATACATTCCAAAGATGTCTCACGTACATAAATCTTTATCGCTTAATTACGCGCTTTATATGCATCATATCAAAAAATGCCTCAGGTCTTTTCGTTTCAGTTTTTTGTGTTCTACTTGACCTGCAATTATTATCCGCGGTCACACGAACACCCTGTATAAGCATTGTACTTTTTATATCATATTCTATCTCTGTAATTTTCTTGTAAGTAAAGCCATAAGGTAATGCGACATTCGCAACCAAGGCGTAATCAATAAATACAAATACAAATACAAATATACGCTGGATTAGGAGCAATTTGTAGGACTGCAAGTCCCGCTTGTCCAAAGGTCTCGCTTGCTCGGGTGTGTGAGCAAGACAAGTTGGGTGCGTCCCTGCAACCCTGCAGAGTGTCGTAGGGATTAAAAAGGTCCCCTCCTCATCGAGGAGTTCAGGAAGTCTTGCCGCTTTAAGTTAGATTGGTAGAGACTACCGGAAGAAGGGGTCTCGAGTCGATCCGGGCGTATCTCGGCCCGGCGCCATGGGGACCGAGCCTTAGAGCCTTCAGGCGGGTAAGACTCGGTTATCAAATTACGAGGTGACTGAATACCATGAATTAAAAATTCGCCATAAAATAAAAATAATTTTAAAAAATACAAATGGAGCACAGTGGTACAAAATTGTTATGAAAACACAAAATGATTTTTTCATGCGTTTATTATTATTATATTCAATTATAAATATTTGTTTCAAAAAGTTCAGACTTTTCTACTACAGTGTAGCAAATATAACCCAATTCCGGTAAAATTCCGCCGAGCTATAATTTTCCGAAACAAAGTTTGTAAAAATTTCATATGGCCGCCATTTGGAAAATTTTCGGGATTTTGAAAAATCCCTTTTACCATCATATCCCTTTTACAACATCCATATGTATGCCAAGTACTAGCTATTCTGTGATTTTTAAAAAAGTCGAAGATGTGATATCAGATCGTGATCAATTTGACGCAGAATGACTCATATATATGTTTTTTGGTCATTTTGAAGACGAAATTTTGTTTAGGTCAGTCATTTCGCGGACGGTTCGCGAAATGGAAAGATGTTTTCCGGTAATTTTGCGAACATTATTTTTACACAGATTAGTAATTTCGTAAACTCAATGTGAATAATAGGGAGAGTCATACAGGCAGGTTTTAGGTATATTCTGAGTCACGCAGATAGGTTTTATGCAAGGTTCTGTGGGTAGTAGTAGTAGTTTTTTTTCCGGCGAGGTGGGGGAATGCATTACGCGCCATAAGGAAGTCACATGACTTCCCCGTGTGTGGGACTATCCTGGAACAGGCTTACCCACTGAACCTCCACCTCTTATCACGTCCTGGCCGACCCCGGTACTGCTGAGGTAATGAAGGCTTCAGGGTGTAACGAGCCGTTTAACTCGACCGCGCGGAAGAGAAAGAGCGGTGGAGAGAAAGAGGGCCATTACAACTTATATCCACGCGAGTAATTAAGAAAAATACAAAGGACGAGATGCGCGCTTTTCCCGGCCGGTTGGCCATTTTGGATCCCAAGCCCACGTGGGATCCGAGCGCGCATCAATGGACATGCTCGCGAAATCACATGGCGCTGGCGCTGGTGCGCCTCTACCTGCGCAGAAGAGGTGCAACGGCGCCCTGGCAGCGCAGCATAGAAAGTGGGCAACAAACGGGCCGAGTTCCGAGTTCGGAGCGCATGTGTCGCCGCAATGGGGCGCAGGCGCTCCAAATTCAAATGAGGGGCGGGCTGTCAAACTCAAATTAAGCAAATTAGATTTAAATGTTTGACAGTTCCCGTCCCGATTCTTAGTAAAAAAGGAACTAGGCGACTTAACTGGACATAGGGATACTTACCGAGGTATTATAAGACCTGGTAAGTGTCCCTCAAACGCTCTCTTCCATTTGAACACTCTCTTGCATTTTGGACTCTCTTCTTTCTGGACTTCCTGCAGGCATCTTCGCCTGGACGACTCGCTGCCTGCCAAACAATTTTCCGGAGGTACTGGCTGCTCCGACGACGAAAAGTGGGCCCACGAAATTCGACAGCCAGCAACAATTCATGGAGGCGGCGAGGATTTTTTAAGGAAGAAGACCTCATAATTTGACGACGGCACTCCATTCGTCCCGTCAAAAAATCAACACGAGGCTGCTTAGAATTTGCTCCAGTGTGACTGCAGCCGACTTCCAAAAAAGCACGAGACGGATGGAAAAACGGAACCAGAAGAGAATGGACACCAAAGGAAAAAGTGACGCAAGCCTCTTTCTCTTCCGTCCGTATTAAAATAATATAATAAATATGTGCGTTTATTTTATGTATACGTGGTAACTTATTTATGTGTATTAATGTATGTGTATGTGAGTTTATATGCAAAGTATGTGTGCTCGCGTTTCCGTGTCGTTCATTTAATTTATTCGGCGTAAGTTATTTCGTTGACGATATGACTGATATTTTATATATTACGACTTCACACAACTTACCGACGACTCGATAATGTTTTTAATCCTGACTCTTATTTATTTATATGCGAGTAGACTTCGAGTATGTTGTGTATGTGTGTGATTGTTTTTCATGACGAGTTCAATTATTTATAATATTCAAAGATAAATATATTTTAATTGAATGACAAATAATAATGACGACTTTTATTTCGGCACCAGCGATTCCAATCTATGTTTTATTTATTTATTTATAATAATTGACTATAATTTGACATATATTTATTTTTATGTTTGGACGATCAGAGGATTTTAGTTAATTGACTCCGATTTGTTACAAGGGTCGGAGGAATTACTACTCTTAATGGTAGTCCAGCTGCCAAGTGCTCTTTCGTGTCCTATGTAGCACGTTACATCGGAAACATGCCAAAGAGTCCTCTTTTGAGCCGGAGCGTCTCTTCAATCCATGTTGCAACGGCGTTCCACTTGTTTTCGTCGGTTAGCATCACACCAATTATTGCATCCTTGCTCATCTGGATACCATGGTCACTTTCCATCGCTTCCCTCAGACTACTCCACCTTTCGCACCGAAAGAGCGTGTGAGCTACGTTGTCGACCACATTTGGACAATAATCGCAATACGGGCTGCTCCTCCTATTAACCTTAAAGAGGTAATCATTGAAGCACCCGTGACCAGAAAGGAACTGGGTTATGTAATAATTTATTTCGCCAAGGGCCCTGGATATCCATGTTTGAACCTCGGGAATGACCTCGTGAGTCCAAGCTGCTTTCTCATTGTCACGCCACCGACTTTGCCACAGGCGGATAGTCGCTTCCCTCTCCTAGTTTTTGACTTCTCTCCTGTTGGCTTCAGTTCTCCTCAGGAAGATGCGCTTACGCTCATTTGCTAATAATTCAATAGGGATCGTCCCCGAAATAGCTAACACGGCGTCGTTGGAAACCGTGCGTTAAGCTGAGGCAACCCGTAATGCGACCGACCGCTGTACCGCAGCCATACGCTGTCTGTAGACCGAGACCGGGAGTTTATCCGCCCAGACCTCCGCTCCATACAGAAGTATTGTAGTGTACCACACTAACTAACACTTTCCTCTTTGCTGCTCTTCGGCCCTCCGTATTTGGCATTAACCGAGTGATGGCTCCTGCATCTCTGGAAGTTTTGCTAGCAGCTTCTCTAATATGAGTGCCGAATATTAGTTTCGCGTCGATATGGATGCCAAGGTATTTAACAGACTGCGCGAGATTAATTATCTGGCCGTCAATAACGAACCTTGCCAGGGCTGGGTCACCGCGCTTCCTCGTAAGAAGAACAACTTCCGTCTTGTTTGCAGCCAATTCGAGCCCATGGCCACTGAGCCAGTCGCTAACGCAGCTAATGGCGAATTGTATTCGGGGAGTTAACTGTGTTACAGTTCTCGCAGTTACGATTGCTGCCAGATCGTCCGCGAATCCCTTGATTTCTATTCCGTTCGGTAGACCGAGACGGAAAACACCATCATAAAGCACATTCCAGAGGTCTGTACCTAGTGTGGATCCCTGAACAACGCCCGCACTGATGCTTTTTGTTCGCGAACCTTCGGAGGTGTTATAGGAGAGAATTCTCTTGTCGAAATAATCATCCAGGACAGCACAGAGGTAACGGGGGGCCCGACACCCCCTCGACAGGATCCTCATAATGTTGCTCCATCTTGCGGAATTAAATGCGTTTTTCACATCAAGGGTGACAACCGTGTAAATGTCCCGAGACCGATGGTTGCCTTCCCATGCGGTTTTAGCTCGCTCAAAAATTTCACTAGCAGCACTCACTGTCGAATGCCCAGACCTGAAACCATGCTGAGCGTCGGAAATGGCTCCCGCTTCTCGAATGACATTCCGTATCCTAGCACGCAGCAACCTTTCTAGCAATTTGCCAGCCTCGTCTATCATAAAAAGGGGACGGAAAGATGAAGGAGTAATTGGTGGCCCTTTCCATTGTCCAGCAACACCAGTCGCTGCAACTTCAACCTATCTGGGAAACAGCCGGCCGCAAGACATGCATTAAACATACGCAATAAAAGCCGAGGTTGACACGTCGCAACTTGTTTCAGGACCTCAATGGGGATACCGTCGGGGCCCGGAGCCTTCTTTTTCTTAGCCAACTTGATGGCACATCTCAGCTCTTCCACGGTAAAGGGGGGAATAAATTCATCCGTTGCAAAGGATGACCGCTCCCTGCTCTCGTGCACCGGGAATAGAGAATCCACAACTTCAGTGGCCATCTTCGAGTCAAGCGGGCCAACCGGCTTCAGATATTTCAAGCGCTTGGTAACTATGCGGTAACCTATTCCCCAAGTGTCGTTGTCGACCTCCCGGCACAGGCGCTTCCAGCATAACAATTTGCTCTTTGTTATTTCGTGCTTAAAGTTTCTCCGAGCTTCCCGATATCTTGACGCTTCCAGGGTCGCATCGCCATGTCTTCGAATCCGTTGAGCCTTACGACGCACAGTGGGCCGGCGCGTAGACTACAGACGGCTTTTGAGGACAAAAATCGGTGCGAGGTGCAAAACACCTCCAATCGATCTGATTTTTTTTTTACAAGAACTTGAAAGATTGTATTACAACGTTGCGTTGCATAAAATTACTTTTTTAGTTTCTAAATTTTGGAAAAAAATAGCGAAATTTGACTAGTCAAAAATTGCATTAAGGAAACGGAGTGTCTCATTAAATTTATAACTTCATAATTGAAAAATATGTACTACATTTGGTATATAAGGTTTTTCGGCATCGCTGATTAAGAATCTGACGTCAGATTTCAAAAATTCAAAATGGCGGATCCAATGTGGCGGACGAAAATATTAAAATTCAGTCAGATTTACTTGAAACTCGTTACTCGAGGGTTTTCAAGGTCGCTGATTACGAATATGAAGCAAGATTTCAAAAATTAAAAATGGAGGACCCAATATGACCGCCAAAAAATTTGAAAATTAATCAAATTCGCTGGAAACTCGTTACTCCGGGGTTTTCGGAGTCGCTTAACACGAATTTATATTTTCAAACGCTGAGACGCGCTTATACGTAACCCGTGATGGAAGTGGGTTTTCGGTTTTCGGAAATTATAGCTGCAATTTATGTAGAACGTATGAGAGAACTATGATACCCTTGATAATTATTATCTATTTTGGCGTTTATTTCTTTTCATTATTCGTAGAATTATAATGGAATATAAAATTAAGCATTTGGAATTATGTCATATTATATGGAACAGTGAGCCATCACCTAAAAGTAAAGTAGATGTAATAGTAGACAGTATTAACTATTCTAATTCTTTTTAGCCGATCAAATACATATAATTCGTGAAAAACTGAGAAAATCTTTTGTACCAACATTTAAAAAAAAGGATGGAAGCTGCACGGATGAAAAATATTTTTCTTGAAAACTGTAAACAGCATCTAGACAGGGAGTTCTCTGTCCAATTTAATAGGAACAGAGACACGAATGACCCGAGTTCGTCAAAGAAAACATCAAGTTATCAAAGAAAAGGTCGTCCGCGTGTGGAATTTGAACAAGGAACATTAAGGTCCAAGAAAAGGCGTATAGTAGAAATGGCAAAGAGTTGTAACCATGAGCAATTATTACTGGCTTATGAATTGTCGATTTTAGAAAATCAGAGCACATAAGAAAATGAAACTTCTGTAAATGCTCCATTGTCGATGTCTCAAAGTCAGAATGCAGATGAAGCCCGTTTAGCGCATAGCCGAATGACAAACCGAATGGCTATAAATGAGGATACTTTAAATCACCTTTTGGTGTACACGGATCCCCTGATAAGTTCTTTAAGATTCAAAGCTAAGAATAAATCACTAGAGTTAACAGTTGGCGCTCAGCAATTATTGAAGAGGTAATTCCAATTTTCCTTTAAATTAGGACTATAGCAAGTAGCAAAAAAAAACACAAGAGCGCAAAAAATTTAAAAAAAAATGGTATATGTATGTTAAAGTCCCTAACAACTGTTACAAACTATTTGAATATTGCGAAGTGAATTTATACCATTTACGTACTAGGTGCTACTGTGCGCATATGTACTATATTTACCAATTACTTGATATTATCGGATAAAAATTCATATCTTTAATCACAATTAACTTAAATAGACTCACAACCTCGGAAATTAAAGTATGATTGTCCTACCATAGGACTATGGACTGGAAATTTGTGTTTTTCTTCCATTTATACGCATTTTTTTATCCTAAAAATGGATAAATTTTCATCTATTGTATTGATTTTCCTTTTAAGTTGTAAGTGTTTCTTTTAAAGGTACAAAATGGCGGATATCTCGAAAAATGTACAGTGATGAAAAAATTGTATACACGAATATGGATTAAGCACGAAAATTCGTAAGACTACATTCGTATCTACGATAATTTTTTGCTGTTAACCAGTGTTATTTTTGCAACCAGCGTTTGTTGCATTTTATTCTATAGACTTTTATGAACAGTTTTATGATTATAAATTTTCACTTTTTAATTCATTATATTCCTTCAATACGTGAGAAGAAGATGATAAACAGTGACAATTGATTGTCATTAGTTGTATTGTCTAGGGGCGATTTTTCGAAAATACGCAAGCCCCTTCACCGCGACAAGGTTACAATCAAAAAATGTTTTTTTTAACTTTTTTTTCATTTTTATACTTTTTTTTTCATTTTTATACTTTTTTTTTTACTTTTATTCATTTTTATACTTTTTTTTTACTTTTTTTCATTTTTATACTTTTTTTTTGCTTTTATATTTTATTCAAATTTTTTTTGTAATTTCTTGCGCTCTTGTGTTTTTTGTTTACTATTTGCTAACGTCTTAATTCGAAGGAAAATTGGAATTACTTCTTCAATAATTGCTGAGCGCCAACTGTTAACTCTAGTGATTTATTCTTAGCTTTGAATCTCAAAGAGCTTATCAAGGGATCCGTGTACACCAAGAGATTATGTAAAATATCCTCATTTGTAGCTATTCGGTTTGTCATTCGACTATGCGCGAAACGGGCATCTCGAAAGTTTTTGTTGTTTCCTTCTTGACACTCCTCTGAGTACCATCCAATAGGTAACAGGAATTTCTTCACGATTTCACTTCCGTAAATCAAAATTTTGCAATATGAAGCATGAATTCCAAACATGTAATCTGGACAATCCAAATTTACAGTTTTCTTCATGCCATTTGAGTTCCAAGACGTGATCTAAATTATTGATTTCAGAAGGTCCCACGTTACATTGTAGATTACAACGCGATGATGCTTTTTGTCCTGTAAGCGCATTACACACTTTGCCATCAATCATGGTGCACTGTAGGTCAAAACTTACTTCGAAGTTCATGTCTTTATAATTAAAGCAGTATGTCCTAACTTTATCCAATAAATCCGAATAATGCTTATAGACCTTTTCGATACCCTCTACAGTTTCTTTCATAAACTCAAATAATACAGGTCTACAATAGTAAATAGCAGAAGCGGTTTCATTCTGCAAAACGATACAATCCTCAACAAGTAACTGAATTGGAGCAAATGAAACTAGGAATACGGACTTATCCGAACGACTGTCATTAGCTAACATACCTTCTTTCACATCAATATTGGTTTCTTCGTCATTACAATCACTATTATCAGAGTGAAGAATTTTGACATCAGCATGATTTTTACCTTGATTAGACCAAGATTGTCTGGTGGTTTGCTATACAGAAGCACCGTCCATTCCCCATTTTCCCTGTTTTTTGTCTTGTAAATTTACAATCTGTTCTGTATCTAAACTCATAATTATACGTTTAGTTGTATGAGCTAGTAAGGAAATAAAGTAAACCTTAGCTCCTGATTCGGTTACTCGAATATGATCGGGATAGCACTCGTTTTTAGCAAGCTTAATTTTTTTATATCTAGGATATTTAGTACAATACATCTTTTCATTGTGAAATTTAAATTATGCATACTTTAATTTTGTGAAGTCTAAATCAACATATTGCGCTAGTACGTTATTTATGAAAAAGGGATCATTTACACGTGAAGCTTCATTTTCTTTTGTTTGCTGAATTTGCGAAATCGACAGTGAATCATTTACAGAAGTTTCATTTTCATCTGCATTCTGAGTTTGAGAAATCGACAAGGGAGCATTTACAGAAGTTTCATTTTCTTGTGTGCTCTGATTTTCTGAAATCGACAATTCGTAAGCCAGCAATAATTGCTCACGGTTACAACTCTTTGCCATTTCTGCTACACGCCTTTTCTTAGTCCTTAATGATCCTTGTTCAAATTCCTCACTCGGACGACCTTTTCTTTGAAAACTTGATGTTTTCTTTGACGAACTCGGGTCGTTCGTTTCTCTATTCGTATTAAATTGGACTGAGAAGTCCCTGTCTAGATACTCTTTACAATTGTCAAGAAAAACATTTTTCATCCGTGCAGCTTCCATCCATTTTTTTAAAATGTTGGTACAAAAGATTTTCTCAATTTTTCACGAATTATATGTATTTGATCGGCGGAAAAAGAATTAGAAGTGTTAATACTGTCTACTATTACATCTACTTTACTTTTAGGTGATGGCTCACTGTTCCATATAATATGACATAATTCCAAATGCTTAATTTTATATTCCATTTTGATTCGACGAATAATGAAAAGAAATAAACGCCAAGATAGATAATAATTATCAAGGTTATCAAAGTTCTCTCATACGTTCTACATAAATTACAGCTATAATTTCAAGCATAGTATTAAATACAGGCCCACCAGAGAAGTCCTTATTAACTAAGCGAAAACCCACTTCCATCACGGGTTACGTATCAGCGCGTCTCAGCGCTTGTCGCTATTAAACGCACTCTAGTGAGTAAGATAACAACTAATCATTCCGGGGTTTTGTACATGTAACATAAATCTTAGATATTTCAAGCGCGCTTAATGTTGATGAACGTGATAAAATTACGTTTTTGGTAAATTTATGAAAAGACTCCTATCATGGGTATTTTTTATTTAACACAGTTGTAAAGCTTGTTAAGAAACTTTAATGCACACGGCAAAGATTCATTGTGGCACTAAATTTTTCTTATGGTAACTCGTAAAATAGCAATGGAATAAAAAATTAAGTACGTGGAATAAGGAAGTATATAGTAATATCACGAATAGCGTAGTAATATATGTAGCAGAGAACCGAGAATATTACGTACAAGTAAAGTAGAATTTTAAAAAATAAGGAAATATTATTTAGCAAGTTATACCAAAAAATTTACTCAAGCTGCACGGATGAAAAGTGTTTTTCTTAAAAAATTTAAACGTGAATGGAGAAATTGGAGCCCGTCGAAGAAAACATAAATTTTTACAAGAATTGGTCGCTCACGTGTGGAGTGTTGAACAAGAAACATTGTGAGCAATTATTACTGGCTTACGAATGAGCAATTTCGCAAACTCAGAGTGCAGAAAAAAGTGAAGCCTAAAAATTTTAAACATTAATAAAAATTAAAATTTATTTATTTTGATAAATATAAATTTGGATTTATAATATTTTATAAAATTACAAATCAAAATTTCCTCGTTATTATACACTGTTAAAGGAAATGCTTTAAACATACAACGCGACTGAAATATCGAGTAAAGTAAAATGAAAATTTATAAAAACAAAAATTGTTCATAAAAGACTATACAAGAAAATGCAATACATGCTGGTTGCAAAAATAACACTGGTCAACATCAAAAAATCGTCAGAGATACAAATGTACTTTTTTGACTTATTTTTGTGTCCATAGCTGTATGGTAGGACAATCACACTTTAATTTCCGAGGTTGTGTGTCTATTTAAGTTAATTGTGATTAAAGATATGAACTTTTATCCGATAAGTAATTGGTAAATATAGTACATATATGCGCTGGTTGCAGTAGCACCTAGTACGGGACTGGTTTAAATACTGCACTTAGCAATATTCAAATAGTTTGTAACAGATTTTAGAGTCTTTAATATATCAAATTTTGTTATAATATGTATTCATAGCGAATTGGATTTTATTTTTCTCAATTCGAAACAGTGAAAATTTCACTGTTTCAATCAGTACACGAATACCCCGCTGCTGAATCAGTGGTATCCTGTCTTTTGATAGTAGAAACAGTGCAAAATAGTTACACTGGCCGCCACTAGTCGCGACCGTGACCAACGTTTTTATCATAACCTCGGGGAATGCACCCGTTACCGAAGTGGGTTTTCGTTTTATACATATGAGAGCTTCCAGTCACGAATCGTCGCGAAATATTACTTCATATTATTTGGAGACATGTACCGATATGATGTTGGTATATGTATATTTTGCAAATTGTAGCTTTTTTTTATAAAAGACTGATGTGATTTCGATGTGTTGTTGATCGATTTGTCACATATTTTTTATTTTTTTTTTATTATTGAATGACTTTCAATGTTTTCCGATCGAATTTAAAAAATAATGAAAACAAATTTTCTTAGAAAAAAGCACCTCGACTTTCTGTGCATACCCAAAACTTTTAACCTATATATATGAAATTTATTGTTCTAAAAATAAATGTTAATAGATAATGAATCACTGAATATAACAGTAATATTCACTGAGTATATCAGCGAAATTTCACTGTTTCTCCGTGGCGCCTTTTTAATTATCGCAGTCAGTGACTATTCACTGATAATCAGTGAATTTTCACTGTTTCGAATTGAGAGAGTACATATACTAAGTGTATATTATACGAAAAGGAGGTAGAAAAATGTTATAAGTATATGACATATACGTTTAGGGGATATACGTCTATAAGACGGTTGTATAAATTACAATATTACACGTATAAATATAATTTATAAAATATACTATTATGGTTTACATACATAATACCTACAAAAATCACGTAATTTTCCATTTAAGAAGACGTATATCATAAACGTTTGTAATTCTTCGAAATAGAACAAGCCAAAAGCATGTATATACTATCTTTATTATCTGAATATATTAAACGTTAATAAAAGGACTAACATATGTCATATTTATTTTAAAATAATATATCCCTCATTTCTCCCTAAAAGAATAGAATGGAAAACGTAACCGTAAAATAGTAATTTTTGAAATACTACAGAAAAATATGACAATAATGCATATAAAAATCGTATACAATATTGATTTAATATAAATATATTTGATACATAAGGCCAGGGTTGTTTCATATACGCGTGTATATTATATGAAAATGAAGTAAAAAAATTATATCATTGTAACATATGACATATACGTTTACGAAATATATTTTATATGGCTTTTATTAAATGTACAAATTTTATATGTGAAATATAGTATTGCATTTTACGTATAAAAAATTATTTATTTCTAAGCATTAAGCGCTTCATTTCATTTCAGATTAATATATTCTGAAACGTTTTCTGAAATAAAAACATTAATTTTTTAATGCCATACAAATATTTATGAACATAATGCGTACAACTCGTACCGATTTGATAACAGTGTATTTGATAAATTGTATTAATATATATTAAAAAAGGACTGGTTTGAAAATATCAAATTAGATTATTTAAAAACAATATTGTGTTGAATAAAAGAGCAATTATGTGCTACATTTATACTAGAACTCGTTCAAATTATAAATATTTAATAGTATTCATTTTATTTCACGTAAATTTATCATGAATATTTAAATAACGTTTATTTAACGTTTATTTGTAGTTATTTTCCGTTAATTAACATTTATTTGAAATAAAGTTTCTCAATTACTTATTGTTGTCAATACAATATTGTTTTTTTAAACCTACATTATTTGCAATATAGTTATAATATTATATAGGTGAAATTCTTTCAATAATGTTAGTAATGATTTTCAACTAAACCGCCATCTTTGCAGTTATCAATAATCACTCGGGAAAAAATGATTTGATCCAAACTGTATCGAATTAGATCAAAGCTCTGATCAGGATTTTGTCCTGATCAGAGCAGATATCATTTCTCTTTATCTGTTTAGATCAGATTGCATATATTTAGATCTGAGGTTTTGATTCGGCAAGAATCAGCAGATCAGTCACTTTCTCACAAGTGGTTGAATCTACAGGAGTTACTATATAAGCCCGGTGGACTCTTTACACCTTAATAATAACTTCGGTCGCAGTACCAAATATAATTGATCAATATCATCTATAATATATAGTATCTATATTGAGCTACCTTACGATATACTTCTTTAGTAGTGAAAAATATTATATATGAACTTTGATTCAAATTCAGATATAAGTATGGACAGATCTGATTTGATCAGAGGTTTGATCTGATTTGATCAGAGTTTTGACCTGATCTATTCAGATTACACTATTTTTCACGGGCACGTAGTGTAGTCTAGTGGATAACTATAAAATTTATAAATTACCTAATAGATCAATGTATATAAGTTAAATTATAGTAATATAAAAAATAAAAAAAAATTTTGTTAATTAAAGCAGTATTATAAACATTTTTCATATGCGAATATTTTGTATTGTATTGTATTTATTTTACTCTCATAAAGGGATACAGTCCTGTTGAGGAGGGAGTTGCGAAAATTGCCTCTGCATTAATCATAAACTAAACATATAATTTTTTTAATACAATAAAATCTCAGTCGCCTAACAAAAACGATCTTCTGACAAAAGTCGCCCTTACAAACTTTAGAAGAAGCTTCGCGGATATATGGTCGGGGTTACATATTAGTACACAAAGGAGGTTACTGGCGTCCGGTCGGGGCATTGACACACGTTTGGTAAATTCACGCCTGACAGTGGTCAATAAAGGGCACCCGGTGAGAATGTGCATAAGTGTTTCGGGGGCATTCATGTTGCATAGCGAACAAGTACTATGCGGGTTATAACTAAAACATACACCGGTAAATAAGATCGAGCGCGAGTAGATTGTCGCAAGTCTAACTTGAATTTTGGCTCTGAGGCAGGGCAGAGGGAGACGAGACGGGTACAACGCGTACGGCGAGTCCGTGAGCTGTCGAAATATCGGCAGCTGCGAAGTGCCGGAGTTGAAATACCTCGCTAGATCATTAGCTCTGCAGGATGCGGCGTATTTAGCGACTAAGTCCGGTCCGGCGGCAGCCCATGATCCCGCAGTAAAATCGGTCCACAGAACGTCCGACTCCGACTTGTTCAGGAGCGACATGATCTGAGAAAGCCAGTTTCGGGGGTCCTGCGATGGTACCCTGGATGACAGTTCTCTAAGACGAAGAAGTAAACTTTTAGGTAGTCTGGAGTCGGGCAGTCCGAGAGTCTTAATTATCCATTTTATCGTTCTGTCAAGAATTTCCACCGCGATCGGTGGAATGCCAAGTTCTAAACGGATCAAGTAAGCCGGAGTATTTCGTGGTAGATGTAGAAGCTTCTTAAAAAACTCAATCTGCACTGACTCCAGTCTATCCAAATGCCGGAGGGCCCAAAATGGAGCCGCATACAAATGGACCGAAGTGATCATGGCTTTATATAATTTCAAGTACGCGTTCCAATCGTCGATTTTTGCGGAGTTTATTATCGCTAAAACTGCAGCTGTGGCTGCCGTTGTACGAATGATAGCATCCTGGGTTGGTTGAAGGCCCGATGCTGAGGAGGAAAAAACTATTCCCAAGAATCTGTATGTATTCTTGACCTCAACCGGAACATTTTCGTATAAAAATCCCCTTGAACACTGGTCAAGCGGACCTGCCCTCCTGAAGCAGACAATCTTAGTTTTGTCCACATTAACGGTGAGCTGGTTGCGAGTACAGTAGTCCGAGAGGATTCCCAATTTGGCACGAAGGTCGATGGGAGAAAATGCGAGGATAGCAAGGTCAGCAGCGTAGAGAAGGATTAACAAGTCTGCTGTTCTGGTGACATCTGCGCCGCGCACTTTATGCTCACGGAAAAAAGACACTATATCAGAGAGGTACAAGTTGAATAGTAGGGGCTTAAAATCTCGCCCTGCAACACCCCCGTCGTTACTTCATAGTGGGACGCTTCTCCGCTTTCATTGCGGTAAATGACTGACGTAGAACGGTATAGTGCGTTTAGTACTCTAACAAATTTAACACTAACGCCAAAACTGAGGAGCTTACGTCAGAGAAGAGCTTGAGGAACAGAATCGAAGGCACTTTTAAAATCTACGAATAGGCTATATATTTTTCCTTTAGTGCGCCTGAGAGCAACTTGCACAGCTGCGAGAAGGCAGAAAATATTGTCCTCTGTCCCTCTTCCCCTACGGAAGCCGGATTGCTCTTCTGGGAGAATACCTCTCTGCGTCACCTAACTAGTCAGGCGCGTGGATAAAATCTGCGAGAAGATCTTCGCCATAGCATTCGTAATTGCTATCAGACGGTAATTCGATGGGTTGTCGCGCGCGCCCTTCTTATACAGGGTAAAAATGGTCGAGTCGGCCCAGCCTGAGGGAAAAGTTTCCGCCGAAAAGATACTGTTAAAGAGCGAGTGAAGGAGAGAAAGCCACTGGTCACCCATAAGTTTAAAAAGTTCAGAAGGAATGTTATCTGGTCCAATGGCTTTCCCCACCTACAGAGAGTTCAAGCTGCTTTTGAGTTCGCTCATAGAGAAAGGCGAATCCAGTATGGGGTCGAATGTACCAAAGTATATGGAAGTTCCGTCTACGGAAAAAACTGTTGGAAAAACGCGTTCCAGACATCATCTGTCACTCGGGTCTTTAGGACGGGTTTCGATCGGAATTGACGCACAGCACCCCAGAAGTCCGCTGAGGTGCAGGAATCCGCGAAGCTGTTAGCGATTCTGGTATCGAAATTAATTTTTTTCCGAGATAATAGGGTAGTGTATGACCTTCGTGCTGATCGATAAGAATTTACCGAGGTTGAGGTGTATCCGACCCTTTTCATATTTCTTAAGGTTCGGGCAAGCACTCTCTTCGCCGAGAAACACTCTTCGTCGAACCATTGCTTGTAAAAACGCGGATTGCTACGGAAACGAGAAACACAGTCTTTTAATAGGCAAGCAGTACATGCCGAGTCGCGAACTGAATCTAAAAAATACTTATACAGTGGGACAAATACATCGGTGTCTAACCTTATACAATTTTGCATACAATTCGATAACTGATAGCGGAAGTTCATAAATACGCAGTTTTCCCCAAACGGGGGTCTTTGATATCGTGTCACGTTACGAGTTTCATGGACGCCGGCGTTTGGTTTCGTTACGCAACTATATTCGGAAAGATAGAGAGCCGCTGTTACTGGCAGATGGTCAGAACCGAAAAGATTATCTCCAATATTTAAATCGTGAATATGGTAAGTGCGCTACAGAAACCCAGACTAGATCAACGACGCTGAAACCCCTCTGTCCGAGAAATGTGAAGTGCGCCGGAAAGTCACTCGGCGTCCGACCGTTTAATAAAGCAAAATTATTTGATTCCATAAATTCGGACAAATGGGTGCCGCGGCGATTAAGTGTTTCGTCATGAGATCGTTTTCGAACTCGCACGGAGGAGCCATAACAAATCTGTGGTAGATCACTAAGAGAATCTGAGGAGCCGACTCGACAGTTGAAGTCGCCGCCTATAATAAAAATGCAATATGTATAGTGGACAACCAGAGTGTCTAAGATAGGTTGCAGGGAGGATAGTATAGGTTCTAAGTCGACGGTGGGCGGAAAATAAAAGGATCCAACGATTAGGTTAAGCGGAAGAGTGTCCAATTAATAAAATAGCCAGTGAGGAGACGAGTCAAGGCATAGAAACTTAAAATTAGGGCTGATTAAAGATAATAGGCCTCCACTGCAGCGACCATAGTTGCTAGAGCGGGCAGCTGGAAAATCAATCATCATATGACTAGTAGACAGATACTCCGCGCGAATTTCAGAGTCACGCCAGATTTCTGAAAAGTTTAAAATTCCATATGACGAGTAAAACGAATTATTTTTAATGTTGTAAAAACCGCGTGCGTTCCAGAAAATTATTTTAAAAACATTATTAGAACTTATGGACTTAATGCTATCGGACGAAGATGCTGCTGCTGTTGCAGATGACGAAGACGATGAGACGAAGACCTTTTCTTGAGGACGGAGACGAGTTAAAAAACCACGTTGTTTTCTGAGGCGAGGGCGTCCGTTTCCATGGTCACTGGTACTTTTCCTGAGGTCCTAGGTGTAGACTTGCCTTGGGTTCTGTTTGTCACTGAAGATCGGAGTGGAGCAGGCTTTCTACCCATCAATGGTTCGGAGCATGGAGTTTTAAAATCTTGGTCCTGTTCAAGCCATTTAAGCCAGACATTATTGGTGGCTATGGCGTCACCTCTGCTTTGGAAAGATGCGCCGCGAGCCTGAGCTGTGCGACGAGCTTCTCTGACCTTAAAGGCCATGAAGTGCTCCCTATCGGTATAATCGGGGTTGATATAAACCTTTGATGACTGCAGCACCGTTCTCTTAGTTGACAAAATCAGGGACTTGTCATCTTCGAGTGTGAGCTCAGCTAGATATGCCGGTTGATTGAACCGAATCTGTCTGGCTGCAGTAAGCGATGGAGTGAGCTCAGCTAGATATGCCGGTTGATTGAACCGAATCTGTCTGGCTGCAGTAAGCGATGGAGTGAGCTCAAATTTATAAGAGAAGAAATTGTATATTTCCTCTCTCAAAGGCCCCGACCCGGGAGTAAAACCGGAGAGAATAATATTTTTCCTCCTGTGGATTCTTTCTTGGGTTTCAAGTTTAGCCACGAGTGTTTTAATAATTGAATCCTGGGAGTCAATGTTTTACTTCTGTTGGTCTATTTTTTGCTCCAGCAGAGCTAAGTGCGTCGTAAGGTCGAAGTTAATCTGATCAACCGTCTTTTTCACTGACTCAATAGAATCAGTGACGCGATGCGATTCTTGCTGAATCGCTGCTAAAAGCGACTGTTGTAGCGTTTCAAGTGTCAAATGCATAGTTGCTGGAGACGACATGCGGACACTCTTGCAAAATTTGCGAAGACGGTAGCTTTCGGTGACGAGTTGGTTGTAGATCGCTCGGATCGTCCGATTCGGGCTGGGAGTCTCTTTTTCGTTTGGAAAATCCAAAGTTTTCCAGCGAGCTGCAGCTGTTAGAGCGAAGCGAATTCCACCTAGATGCTGTTATGGGGCGGCCGCAGAGAACGGCCGGACGTAAGACGGATTTTGGACGCTCCGATTCTTCGACAGTAGAAATGATCGCGGATGGAACAAGCGATTGAGATTTGCAGGAAGGCGAGTTAGAGTCTGCCATGGGCGGTATAACGGACTCGTGTCCGAGAATTTTTGCTTTCTGGAGACTGAGCTAGTTAATATTGTTTAAAGCGGTTTAACACAGCTGTAATGGCAATCAGATATTCAAGGTGCCGAGTATGACATATCGTAGATCATTTCAACGTCGTCGTCTAACACAGAATGACAGCTCCCAGTGTCTTATCAGTGGAGAAGCGAAGAGGGGCACGTGAACCGTACGCGTCCATCTAGTGCGCAGACGGAGTGCCGAATACGAGAGTCTATGTGTATGTCGCACTGCTGAGTATCTTGGCAGTAAACACCGTCTCACCACTACAGGCTTGTAACACTAACACTGCCACAGACAGTGCACAGATATATGCACTCACTCGAGTAACTGTATAATTATCCAAAAGTTAACCGAAAATTACTCGAAAATTAACCGAAAATTACTCGAAAATTAACCGAAAATTACTCGAAAATTAACCGAAAATTACTCGAAAAGAGTGCTCGTAAAGAGTGCGATGTTAGTTCGGTAAGGCAGTGGAACAAAAAAAAATTTGCAAAACCTTTATAGTTTCAGAACAGCAAAACTGACAGAGTGACGTGACATACGTCCGAACACGACAACAGTCAATTTTCAACTCCAATTTTCATATGCGAATATAATACGCATAGGATTAATGTTTAATATACGTTCAAAAAATTGTATATGAAAACGTTTTCTAGACGACCATGTAAACGAGAATTATACCTAACTTATAAACGTTTTTTATCCCGGGTTACTACCATATGTTTATACCCGAATTAAACCTTTATTAAACCATCAAGTTCTGTTTGGGTTATGAAGTTTTGTATCGTATGCACTATTCTTTTCTGTAGTAACAAGTGAGCTATAAATTTCTTGCATATACTTTTTCATTTTTGTTCGTCTACATTGACTTCTTGACTAGCCGCGTTTGGTAACTTTATCATAAGCTAGCGAGCCTCACCTTTTTCAAATGGGGCATTCCATGTGAGATCGCCAACGTTTCGGAGTCAAGTTTCAGATCTTATTCAAAATTGAACTACGTTTAGAATGCGTAAAGATAAGCCTATCCTATAAATTTCAGCTCAAAGTATTAATTTGTTCAAAAGTTATTGATAAAAGTGTAAACGACAAAAATGAAATTTTTAAATTTAAACCATTTTTTAAACGGCCATATCTCGAAAACTATTATTCAGAGAAAAAAAATGTCAAATTCGAAAATGTGCAGAAATGCCTAAATTTTTTACTGGTGTGAATGATATAAACAAAATATTATTATTTATAACAAATTTTCAAGATTATTTTGTTTGTAACTCAATTTTCGCTCCATATGCCATTTTTTTTTCTCGTGACATGAACAAAATTTGTTCGCAAAAATATTTTCTTTAATTTGGCAAAATTTCAGTTTGTCATCTTTGAAACTGGCTTTGTAATGTTAAGAAAACCGAGCGCATGAGTGTCCGCACGCGCCGGCCGGGCCGCTAACAGGTACGGACGACCCGGCCGTATCAGCGCTCTATCCCCCTTTCCAGGTACATGCAGTATATGCCTTACTGTGTGTTTGTAAAATTGTCAGGTATATAGATGGTGTTAAGTAAATAGGTTTACCCCGATGGGATCAGTCTTTAGGTTACTTTGGCACTGAGCACATCAGTTTTTAGTTATATTATCCAAAAGACAATTCGATAATTTTTTTAAATCTGCGTTTTTATCTCGACAAATGCCGTTTAAAGAGTGGTGTAATCCATTCAAAACACATATTACTCGTCGACTGAAGGTTTTTAAGGTAAGTGGTAATTTACTTAATCATCAATTGTTAAAACGTGGCGATTTTATTTGCAATAGTGTCGTATTCACTGTTACGAGGACTTAAAAGATTTGCTTTCTAATAATTCGGAATGCTGTAATGATGAAACGGTATTACAACGCGAAAATATTGAAGAACCGTACTGCAATGTGAATGATGCTGTTGAAGACATGGATTACGAATTATCACACGATGATCTAAAGAAAGATGCCATTCAAGCATTAAACAGATTATTTCAACTATTTGGTCAAAAGGAAATTGATGGAGTTGATCTTGAAATTCCTCATATAATTGAAAATTCGATAGATTCTCTTAGTGCAACATTAAAGAAAACATTAATCAATAATTACACAGCACAACATGCGAACGAAAGGTGTTTTCAAACAGAGATATTAACGGAACTTCGACAAAAATATGAGCAATCAAATAGTACTGCAGAAAAAATGCATCTACTTACTGTTTTACCTTTGACTTGGAGTTCAGTGGACATGAGAAGAGAAATTGAGTGCACTGAATATTTAGCAAAGGCTGCAAAAAAATTACGTAGAAAAAGGGGAATTCTGTCATATCCCGATTTAAGACGTGGAAATAGTGTATCCGAAGATATAATTACTCTTGTGGGAGAGTTTTATTGCAGTGATGATATCAGCCGCATGTGCCCTGGCCAAAAAGATTTCATTACAGTAAGAAAGGAAGGAAAAAAATCACACGAGCAGAAACGTTTATTGTTGCATAATTTGAAGGAAATCTACGCATTATTCATTGAAGATCACTCTGACATAAAAATCGGGTTCTCAAAATTCTGTGAATTTCGTCCTAAACAATGCATTTTGGTTGATAGTACTGACGGCTCCCATAATGTTTGCGTTTGCACATATCAAAATACAAAAGTAATGATTGCGGGTGCTAAATTATCAACTCTTTTTGACGAGAACAATACAGAAAAGGTTCCTATCACGTATCATGATATATTAAAACTTATGATGTGCGAGTGTACTATGTATGAATGCCACTTTAGAAAATGTCAACAATGTCCGCGATTTATAAAAATATATAATCAATTGGAAAATATTTTTGATAAAAACAATATTAACGGGTTTGTATTCAAGGAATGGAAGTGTCTGAATAATCGATGGGATTTTGTACAATCTGAATAAAACAGAGAAGAATACTTGAAAGAACTTGAATCTCGAATATTTAAACTTCAGATTCACGATTTCATAGCCCGAAACCAAAGCAATTTTATAAAAATGAAAAAAGAAAATCTACGCTCTGATGAAGTGATGGTAGTGGGCGATTTCTCAGAAAATAATTCCTTTATAATACAGAATGAAATTCAAAGTCATCACTGGTCTCAGAATCAAGTTACAATCCATCCATTCGTAATCTACACAAAAGCAAATGACGCAGATAATATGATTAAACATAAAAGCTTTTTATTGATATCAGAATATCTAAAACACGACACAAATGCCGTGTACTTATTCCAGACGAAACTGATTAAATATTTGAAAATAAATCAACCAAATATTAAGAAAATTATATACCTATCTGATGGTGCAGCATCCCAATATAAAAATAAATATAATTTCATAAATTTAGCTTATCATTATGCAGATTTCAAAATAGAAGCTGAGTGGCATTTTTTTGCAACTTCACATGGTAAAAGCGCATGCGACGGTGTTGATGGTACTGTAAAGAGATTTGCAAGACGCGCAAGTTTGCAGAAAGTGAACGACGGGATAAATAGCCCAAAAGAATTGTACATCTGGGCAACACAGAACATAAAAAGTATACAATTTCAGTATTGCACTCATACTGAACACGAAAAAGTAAAAGAAGATTTAAAAAACAGATTTTCAAAAGCTAAACAGATTAAGGAAACCAAAAGTTTTCATTCGTTTATACCAATAAATGGTATCGATCCTCCGACAGATATTTGTGTAAAATTATTTTCGAATTCGATTAATTATGAAATTAGAAAGATAATGTAAATGATTGACACATTTAAAAGCGTTAAATGTAAGTTTTAGTTTTAAAAATGACAATGACTATTACAGTCAGCTTTTAAACGCGCCAGAACGCAAATCTGCCAGTCCTAAGCCTGGGCAAAGCGTGAAGAAAAATCGATGTAATTAAATTGCATACTTTCAGAATGTTCAAAATTTCAATGTACAGAAAAGCATTTTGTAAAAAAAATATATTTTCATAGAGATAAAAACATAGATAGGAATGTAATGTATACCTGGAAAGGGGGAATAGCGCTGATACGGCCGGGTCGTCCGTACCTGTTAGCGGCCCGGCCGGCGCGTGCGGACACTCATGCGCTCGGTTTTCTTAACATTACAAAGCCAGTTTCAAAGATGACAAACTGAAATTTTGCCAAATTAAAGAAAATATTTTTGCGAACAAATTTTGTTCATGTCACGAGAAAAAAAAATGGCATATCGAGCGAAAATTGAGTTACAACAAAATAATCTTGAAAATTTGTAGAAACAATAATATTTTGTTTATATCATTTACACCAGTAAAAAATTTAGGCATTTCTGCACATTTTCGAATTTGACATTTTTTTTCTCTGAATAATAGTTTTCGAGATATGGCCGTTTAAAAAATGGTTTAAATTTAAAAATTTCATTTTTGTCGTTTACACTTTTATCAATAACTTTTGAACAAATTAATACTTTGAGCTGAAATTTATAGGATAGGCTTATCTTTACGCATTCTAAACGTAGTTCAATTTTGAATAAGATCTGAAACTTGACTCCGAAACGTTGGCGATCTCACATGGAATGCCCCAAATGTGCGAGTTTCAAACAAATCTAATTGATTTTTAATTTGTTCGTTCGCCATATTGAATCCGCCATTTTGAATTTTGCAAATCTGACTTCAGATTCGTAATAAGCGACTCCGAAAACCCCGGAGTAACGAGGTTTAAGCGAATTTGATTAATTTTCAAATTTTTTGGCGGTCATATTGGGTCCTCCATTTTTAATTTTTGAAATCTTGCTTCATATTCGTAATCAGCGACCTTGAAAACCCTCGAGTAACGAGTTTCAAGTAAATCTGACTGAATTTTAATATTATCGTCCGCCATATTCGATCCGCCATTTTGAATTTTTGAAATCTGACGTCAGATTCTTAATCAGCGATGCCGAAAAACCTTATATACCAAATGTAGTACATATTTTTCAATTATGAAGTTATAAATTTAATGAGACACTCCGTTTCCTTAATGCAATTTTTGACTAGTCAAATTTCGCTATTTTTTTCCAAAATTTAGAAACTAAAAAAGTAATTTTATGCAACGCAACGTTGTAATACAATCTTTCAAGTTCTTGTAAAAAAAAAATCAGATCGATTGGAGGTGTTTTTGCACCCCGCACCGATTTTTGTCTTCAAAAGCCATCTGTAGTCTACGCGCCGGCCCACTGTGCGCCGCCCTGTGGTCCTCTTGGCGACATCTCCAGCACTGCTTAGATCTATCTGGGTCTCTGCATTTTATTGCTACGTGCCCAAAACCATGGCAACGATAGCACCGTACTATAGTTTCTTTTCCACGGATCCTACAGTTTACCCAGCCTATCTTGATGTGCGATTTGGCTTCCAAGGTAATTGCGAGCTTTTCGTCTAACGCCATAAACGCTATTCTGCTTCCCCACCTATTGGGCTTAGAGAGATTGATCTTAATCTTCTCCTTTTCGCTTTTCTCACCTATAGCCTCGTTTATCGCTGTCATGACTTCAGTTTCATCAGTAGCCGCGTCCAGGTGTCGGATCTCTATCTGGCTTCTCGGAACCAGTTCTCGAACGTTACCATCCGAAACCACTGCCTCCGAGATCTTTTGGCCAAATCGCTTCTTGTCTTCCCTTGATGCTGTTAATTCCACAAGAACGTCGCCAGTTATTGTATCCCGAATTGCCTTTACGTCCACTCCGAGCTCTCCCGGGTTGACTTTGTTTCTGATTTCCTTCAAAATGTCGGAATATTTTTTCCCTTCAGTCGGTTTAATAATTACAGCCTCGGATTTCGGTCTTCTCGGTCTCCGCTTTGGAGTCTTTGAAGCAGCCTCAGGAGGATTGCTCCTTGGCTCTTTCTTTCCTTTCTTACTTTGGACGAGAGTGAACTCGGTTGCCTCGGATTTTAATGCTTGGTTCTTTGCTGGACCTCGGCCCTTGGGCTCGGAGTATTTTCCTCCCTTTTGCATATCTCCTCCGTTCTTGGGGTAGAAAGACCGGAAGTAACTCCTGGTGGCAATTGTCTGGGACTCCGTTTGGGTGCTCGGGCATTCACGATAGACTGTTTCCGTGCTAACCGGCGACGGCTCATATCATACAGCAAGCGCTCTGCTTCGTACAAACCCTCTCGGATGTCGACTGACATGTTTTTCTTTGACTTGCAGTATCTCATGTTTTTGACACATTTAACCAAATCTGCAAGTAATGTGTCCTCCTCCTCTCTCGAGGCGTCTGTGATGACAAGACCCTCGCCCTGCGTCTCCTGGCCTTCTACTGGGTCCAAGGAATACGACTTTTTAAAAGCCGAGACCTCCACTACCTCACTTGTAGCATTGTATGACGTGGTGGCCAAGTCAACCACCACCACTATCTGGTTTTGGTCCGCGCCGGTAGTAGTAGTAGTAGTAGTAGTAGTAGTCTCGTGCGGTGTTGCTGGTCACCCATCGGGCGCCTCCCCAGGTGGCGGATAGGGGAACGCTCGCCAGATTAAGAGGGTATCGGAGAAATAAAATATCCGGGGCGGACCAAAACCAGATAGTGGAAGGCTACCACGATAAAATAACCTAGGGGAAGGCACCCCGAATATAAAACCACCTATGGAGAATTCCAAATTAAAAAAACCGTTTACGGTGCAGGGGAGGGATACCCCAGTACCGGCGCCGACGGGGAGTGAGCATGCGGGCTCCCGGGCGTCGATATCCGGCAACCGCAGTGACGTGGTAGTGGTTGACTTGGCCACCATGTCATATAATGCTACAAGCGAGGGAATGAACGATGCGATGGATTCCACCTCTGTGGACGAAAAAACGGAAACCGAACGGAGACATTCCTCTGTACAAGAGGTGCTACCGGATAAGCAGGAGAGGAACTTGGCTTCGATATTCGAGAATGCCATTAAGGGGATTAGGAAGACTATCGCAGATGTTGGGCAACTAGCAAACTGTGACTCGATCAGAATGGAGCTTGAGGAAACAAGAAAAAGAGAGGATGAACAGCTCGATCTCCTGAAGGCTGTAGTCAGTAAGATGACTAGTTTCTGTCGAACAAAGAAAAATATGTTCAACGACATTAAAGATGGTCTCGAGAAGGTTGAATCAATGGTGGATCGGCAACGTGATACGTGGAATAAAGCTTGGACTAGTTTAACAAGAGAGGTTGTTGGACTGTCGATCCAGCTACAGAAGGCCAAGCCACCGTTACAGATGGAAGAACCGAGACGTGAGTTAACTTTAACTCCGAAGTCGAAGAGAAAAAGAGGGGCAAATACGCCGAGCCCCCAAACGGAGGAAGGTGGTAGACCTAGGAAGATCGTACCATCAGAAAGCACTGATACATGGACTAGGTGGTGGATTGGTAGTGACGCGACGTGCAAAGCAACCGAACGTTTTACTGCCTCATGGACCTGTAGCAGCTGCTTCTAGGAGTACGATCACGAAAGTTAGGAAACGTACTCCAGCCATCCTTATACGGCTGAGGAAGGGCATAAAATACGTGGAGGTTGTGAAGATTGTTAGGTCGTCGGTGAAACCAGACGAGTTAGGAGTGGTAGTGAAAGGCATTAGATAAACTATGATGGGCAATGTCCTTGTGGAGGTACTAGCGACATTGGAAGATAGGGAAAAGCTTGGAGTCGAGCTCAAGAAAGCTATCGGGGAAAAAGGTATCCGACAGCTGGTGCCAAGAGCTGTGGTGGAAATTAGTGATTTAGACGCGGCTACGGAGGTCGACGAAATCGAAGCAGCCATTATATTTGCGACCGGCATATCTTCATGGCCACTTATGGATCAAGATGATCCTCAAATCAAGATTAGCCTCTCGAAATCTACTCTGAGGGGAAATCGAAGAGCTTTTGTTGAACTGGAGGAACAGAGCGCGGCTAAATTAATAGATGCTGGCCATATCAAGATAGGTTGGGTGCGCTGCAGGACGCGACGGAAAGTGGATGTACTGCGGTGCTTCCGATGCCTCGGTTATGGACATGTGGCAACGATCTGGAAGGATAAAGACAGGACTAACTGCTGCAGAAAATGTGGTAAAGATGGGCACGTAGCCACAGACTGTGTCAGTCCGAAGCGATGCTTCCTATGTGAAGAATTGCCGGGAGAATGTAAGTTGGATCACCAACCAGGGTCGGCGGTATGCCTGGTATTCCAGAGAGCCAAAAAACGATCGTAAACGTTACGCAAGGCAATGTGGGTAAGCGCAGGTTGGCACATCACCTCCTACCTCAGGTTGCCTTTGAGCATGGCACTGATGTTTTCATAATATCTGAGCAATATGGCAGCATCAGCATTGGAGGATGGTACACTGACAACTCAAACAGAGCCGCGTTATGGGTAACAAACAGGAATAGAGTACAGGTAGAGAAGCATAGCAAGGCTGACAGTTTTGTCTGGATATATACGGAGGGAATCACCTATGTGAGTGTCTACCTCTCCCCCAACGAGGAAATTTCCGAGTTCAAACGTAAAATGAATGAACTGGAGGACTTCGCTCGGGATCTAGAAGGCGATATATTGATTGCTGGCGACTTCAATGCCAAAGCGTTGGAGTGGGGCATGGAATGGACCTGCAGGAGGGGGGAAGTAATAGTGGAAATGGTAGCGAGATTAGATTTGACGATCTTTAACTCGGGCGGGTCGACCACATTCAGAAGGGCGGGGTACAGACAGACCATTATTGACATTTCTATGGCAACACCCAGTCTGACGAGTTGATTTACCGGTTGGAATGTAACAGAGGAATTTACTGGTAGTGATCACCAGTATATTGATTTTAGTATTCATTCCTTTATTGGTGAGAGAACGGAATTGGCTCGCACTCCAAGGGAGAACAGATGGATCAGCACCAGATTGGACAAAGAGAATCTGATCCGCGAAGTGGCTAGGAAGAATTGGCATGATATGGACATGGGACAAATTGATGGCAGAATGACGAGGAGCCAAGTGGAAACCCTCGTGGATCGTACCTCACGTTGGATCGTAGAAGCATGCAATGCATCCATGCCTAAGAGAGGTCAAAATCGCAGAAGGAAGCCGGCATACTGGTGGACCTCTGAGATTGCTGAATTGCGTAAGGAGTTGCTGCTTAGTAGGCGAATAGCCCAGAGACATAGGAACAGGAGAGATGCAAATGTAGCTCATACCCTACATCTGGTGGCCAGGAAACGATTGCGTAATGCCATTATGGACAGCAAGAGGCGATGCTGGAAGTCGCTGTGTCAAGAGATAGATACTGATACATGGGGTATGGGGTATCAGATTGTCACTCGAAGACTTGGGCTGCAGGAATCACCAGTCCCCCGAGAAACCGTAACGGCGGAAGGCATAATTAGAGAGCTTTTCCCAGAACATCCTGTTAGGCCATCAGTGTATGTTCCCATATCTGAAATACAATTGTTTAGTATTGACGAAATACAAGCAGCAGCAAAGACAATGCGTAATCGTAAAACCCCTGGCCCAGATGGCATACCTGTCGAGGTCGTGAAGACCATAGCGAAGGAGCGCCCGCTACTTCTGCTTAATATGTACAATGCTTGTCTCAAAACAGGGATATTTGCACAGAGATGGAAGAAACAGAAGCTCGTACTGTTGCACAAGGGAAAGCCACCTCCGATCACCCCATCCTCATACAGACCACTATGTTTGTTGGATAATATTGGCAAACTGGGAGAGCGACTGATTAGAACGAGGCTTAGGGTTGCTGTCGATAATGCGGGAGGTTTATCATCAAACCAATATGGTTTTCAAGCAAGGCGCTCAACGGTCGGGGCTATAAAGGAAGTGGTGGATGAGGCTCATAAGGCTTGGCGGGGGAGCAATAAATCTAGGAAGATGTGTGTGTGTGTGTTTGTAGCGCTGGATGTCAAGAACGCATTCAACTCCGCGAGATGGTCCGATATTCTGGGTTCAATGGAAAACACGTTTGGGGCACCAAAATATCTACGGCGGGTGATTAGCGACTATCTGTACGATCGAGAACTCATATACCATACAAAAGGGGGAATGAGAAGTAGAAGCGTCACGGCAGGTATAGCGCAGGGGTCGGCATTAGGCCCCGACCTTTGGAACATCATGTACGATGGAATTCTGAGGTTAGGGGTCCCTGACTTTGCTAGGTTGGTGGGATTCACCGATGGCATCGCCGTGACGGTGACTGGACGGGATTTAGAGCAGGCCAGGCGGAGAGTCGAACGAGTTTTGCTTGGGGTGCATGAATGGATGAACCAGCATGGGCTGAAGATTGCGGCTAGTAAGACGGAGATGGTTGTATTAACGCGGCGGAGGGTTTTCACAACGCCATTAACCATCAACCACAACGGAGTGAATGTTGAATCGACGGCTAGCGCTAAGTATCTGGGTGTGATCTTGGACTCCAAGCTCACCTTTTGGCCTCATATGAAGTACGCGGCAGACACGGCTACGAAGGCTACGGGGCAGCTCGCTAGACTAATGTCAAATATCAGTGGCCCTAGAGCGAGCAAACGGCGTTTACTAATGGGCGTGATACATTCCATACTACTCTACGGTGCCGAAATATGGGCAGAAGCCGACGAGTCTCGCCCAGTCCGGCAGGTCCAGCTGCAGGATATCGTCGTACATCATGTTCCAGAGGTCGGGCCAAGAACAGACCCTTGCGCCACACCTGCGGTGACTCTCCGTTGTCGAGGGCCCTCAGTTGTGTCAAAAACTAGTTGTCTATCAGACAAGTAGTCGCTGATCAACTTTTGTAGATACGCCGGTACCTTAAAGCGTTGGTTTGCTTCGAGAATATCTGTCCACCTCGCCGAGTTGAACGCGTTTTTCACATCCAGGGTAACTAATACGCAGGCGAGTCTAGACCTGTGGTTACCCTCCCAAGCCATTTGCGCTATCCCAACGACGGAGTGTAAGGCCCCTATCGTCGAGTGACTCACTCTAAACCCATGTTGGTTATCAGACAGATCCCCGGCCAGTTGTACTGCGTGCCGGAGCCTGTTTCTGATAAGCCTCTTCAGCAGCTTCCCCGCGTCATCCGGCATGCATAGAGGTCTGAATGACGACGGGGCACCCACTTGACCTTTTCCTGGTCTGGGAAAACTACGGAAAACCCAGACAGATACAGTCGACAAACTACTTTATCATCAGGGGTTTCCCTCTGATGGTAAAGCAGCCTTGTCTCCCACTCAGCTAGCGGCCTGCTATCTTTGCCGTAGCGGGCGCAACGCTCGTTTTTTTATTTTTCATAGTCACCTTCCAAGTATGGATCCCTATCAGGAACCTTTCACCTGAAAGAGCGACTGTGCGTCGCACCGACCACAGGGCAATTGCTGTTGGTTTACATTTTAAAAATGTTAAAATTTGGCATTTTTTTCTTTCGACTTTTAACACTGACAAAAAGTCTAATAAATTTTTCTATACATTTTCAATTTATGGCTAAATACTATAATTCAAGAGCTTTGACGTAGCTCTTGTAAAAAGTACATACGATTTTTTTATCAGAGTTACTATTTTTTTGAGTGATGAACTTTTTGCCTTTTTCCAAAGAATTCTGACAAAATGAGGTAAACTGATAATTTTCAAAAAATCATAACTCAGGAACAAAAAATCGTATCGACTTTTCACAAAAGCCATTTTAAATCCCTTGAATTGTAGTATTTAGAAAAAAATTGACTATATGCTGAAACATTATTTAGACTTTTTGTCAGTGTTTAAGTCGAAAGAAAAAAATGGCAAATTTTAACATTTTTAAAATTTGACAACTACGAAACTATAACGTCCGAAGTAAAACTAAATGCACCAATTGAAAGCTTTATTTGTGTACTTTAAAAGACATCATATGAGTTTTATCATTATCGTTAACGATTCAGAGATAGAACGCATTATTTGATGATTTAAAAAATTCAGAGCGTTTAAATAACAAATACAAAACAAATACTAATACTGCAGTCGACGCACAATATTATATGTAAAATTAATAAATAGGTACATACAGGCCGCAATGAGTTACAAATTAATACTAATAAAAAAAATACTAAATCCCGTACATGTAACAGTCATTCTAGTTTCGATACGACCCGACCCTTATCCTTATCATCATTTAACATAAAAGTGTGCAACTTATTTTTGAAGAGTTAATTCGATATAGTACAGCGTATAGAACTATGTAGGATGTTCCATAATCTAGATGAAGTAATTATAAAAGAATTCGAGTAGGTTTCATTTCGAGGTAGTGGAATACGAAGTACATTATGACCCGGTCTCAACGTTATCGGTGTGCGCGTCTCTCTCCATTTATATTTACAATACAAATAATCATTTCTTGTTGGTAGCCAGTATTTGGTGGGTTAGTGATTTAATTATATGAAGTCTACGGCTGGCGCTAGTCCGTCAGCCTAGCTAATGTCTGTAGGGACTAATGTGATTGTATCTTCTGAGGCCGAAAATAAATCTGATATATTATAGAGCATTATGTATTCTTTCAACTCTCAAAATCATGACGGAATCGAGGTCATTATAAACAGCCGCACAATAATCGAGGTGCAGTATTATGAATGTCTGACATAATTGGATCTTGAGCGGGCTCGATAAAGCCATTGAATTTTGCCTGAGCGTACCATAGACCTTACGTGATATTTCGGCTACCTGACCACGCCACGATAAACTACTATCAATAATCACTCCTAGATTTGTTACATTATTTGACCAACATATTTCTTGGCCCCTGACAGATAGTTTCGGGATGGAATGTAGATCAATCTCTCTGACTGCTCTCGCTGTTCCGACAGTTATAGCTTTTGTTTTAGTGACATTTAATGTAAGATAGTTTGCTAGTGTCCAATTTACAAACCGACCGACATCGCTGTTGATCATTCTAATGCCATCTTCAAGCTCATCTGGTTTACATTGCAGCGTTATTTGTATATCATCAGCAAATATATTGTGACGCGTAGATTTTAGCACTGATGGAAGATCATTGATGTAGAATGAGAAAAGTAAAGGGCCTAGAACTGACCCTTGCGGTACTCCGGAAGTGAGAGTAAACCACTCCGATTTTTGCCCATCACGTTCGAATACACATTGCTGACGATTAGATAAATAAGAAACAAACCATACAATGGGATTATTCGAAAGATTTGCTTCACGAAGCTTAGCCAGCAAAAGAGAATCGTTAACCGTATCAAACACTCTACTGAAGTAAAAAAGGAGTACAATACTAACCATACCATATGGGTATAGGTTAAGGTAGCATCCCCCCCCCCCCATCCCGGAGTAGGCATTTTCTGATAGCCATTATTGTTTTTGAATAAGTCCGTGAAACTACCAATCCGTAGGATTATTATGTATAGGTTTGCGAAATGACCGAAATACGTGTGTTTATACAGGGTGGCCGATTTATCTGAAGACATCGAAATATCTCGAGAACTATGCACAGAATCAAAAAAGTTGTCGAATGAAAGTTGTTCGACACGAAGGGGGGCATCCAGTGATAATGAAATTTACCCCCTCCCCCATCCCCTGGGGTGGAGTGGGGGCAAAAACAATAAAACGTAAATAGGAACCCCCAGTTTTTATTGCAGATTTGGATTCTCCGGAAAGAAGTACACCAATTTGACCTAGGAGTTATTGCATTTTGGTTCACAGGTGGCGCTGTAATCGATAAAAATCCAAATTTATCTGAAGACATTGAAATACCTCGAGAACTATGCACAGAATCAAAAAAGTTGTCGGATGAAAGTTGTTCGACACGAAGGGGGGGCATCCAGGGGGCAAATAGAGACAATTTGATCCCTTTATGAAAATTTAATATTAAAAATTCTAATATTAGAATTTTTAATATTAGAATTTAGTAATATCAATTGCGAAAATTGTTATTCTGAATATGAAATTTTAATAAGGTCCATTCGAAAAATTAAGATTATGAATAATTGATATTCTTCATATTAAAAATCAAAACTGATTACATAAAAATTGTGCATACAATATGGAAGCAATTTTATAAATAAGTTTTCTACCTTCAATAAAATTACATTTTAGGTTTTAAATTTATTATTTAATAAACAAAAAGAGGACATCACGCAATCCATTAAAAACGCTTCATGTCCCTTCACTCAGCTCATTCATTCTCTCTCTGTATGTTTTTTCCGAAATGAGAATAAAAAATTGACGGTCAAACCAGCTTCTATTAAACAAAACGAAACTCTTACTTCATTTGGGCATTTCGTCGCCATCTACCGGACCCCGAGAGAACTCACGTGGTTTCATACATGTACATCGCTTGCATTTCGGCCATCACCGGCGCCGGTTCTGTTACATAACGCTAGAGGGCGACATAACTCGAAAATAAAGTAGCATATCATATTATACATAAGTTCAGTCACACGTAACCAGTTAACCTACATTTTTCTCTACTTTCCTGAAGGGAAGTAAATGGATATCGCGACTTTCTAATCCCCATATTAAAATTTAGTATTCACGGTCTCTCAGTGTAAGACTGTTTTTGAAGTCCATTGTATTGGTAGTAATTCGGTCGGAGGTCACTTTGCTTTTAGAATAACAACTTTCCGTTTACGTGACTATTTTTTGTCTACCCTTCATTGCTTAAATCGAATTGCATGTTAAAAATGAATCCTGCTACAGTTCCCGAAAAAATCGAAATGATTCTTATTTATGGTGAATGTAAGAGGAATATTGACGATGCTGTTGCGTTGTATGCTGAGCGTTTTCCAGATAATGCTCGCTCGCGTTTTTTTTTTTTACAAAGTTGTGAATGCCTTTCACTCTGATGGCAGCGTACAAATGAAAAAAAGGAAGCGAAGATTAACAGTTACAGGAGAAGCTAACGAAGTAGCTGTACTAGCAGCTATTCACCAAAATCCACATGTAAGCACACGACAATTACATCGCGATTCCGGCATTTCCAGAGACAGTATTCAAAGAATATTGCATCGTCATAAGTTTCACCCATATCACATTTCACTGCACCAGGAACTAGATGGCGATGATTTTCATAACCGCGTGGTGTTTTGTGAATGGGCATTTCAAAAAATGCAAACGAACCACAATTTCTTTGCTAATGTATTATTTTCAGATGAATCTACATTCACGAACCATGGTGGCGTCAATAGGCATAATATGCATTATTGGAGCGTAGAAAATCCCCATTGGTTACGACAAGTTAATCATCAACGTCCTTGGTCGGTGAACGTTTGGTGTGGAATCATATGAAATAAACTCATTGGTCCTTATTTCATTGAAGGTAATTCGAATGGAACAAAATATCGAGATTTCCTAGAACAAGAAGTACCATTACTACTTGAGGATGTTGCTATGGACGTCCGACGGACAATGTGGTTTCAGCATGATGGTTGCCCAGCACATTTTTCAAGAGTAGCAAGGGAAATACTAGACCGTGATTACAATGGTAGGTGGATTGGTAGAGGTGGCCCCATTAATTGGCCTGCGAGGTCACCTGATCTAACATCTCTGGATTTCTTCCTATGGGGTTACCTAAAAGGTAAGGTTTATGAACAAGTACCAACGACTCGTGAAAACATGGTGGAACGCATAAGAACTGCTTGGGCAGAAATTTCTGCAGATATGATTCTATCATGTATAAAGTCATTTGAAGAAAGAATAAATAAATGCATTGAAGTGGAAGGTCAACATTTCGAACACTTACTCAAGTAAGTGAACAGTGAGATAGTGAGAGGCAAGGGGACTCACGTAAAACAAGCACCCCAAAGGGAACAGAAAAATACTACGTCCACGTCGTTGTTCCTGGGTAACGCTAAATGTATTTTTTCCCGGCTTTGTTAGAATGACCGTATTCCATATCCGCTACGCGGGCGAAAATTGTCAATATTGGAGAATCCAAATCTGCAATAAAAACTGGGGGTTCCTATTTAAGTTTTATTGTTTTTGCTCCCACTCCACCCCCAGGGGATGTGGGAGGGGGTAAATTTCATTATTACTGGATGCCCCCCTTCGTGTCGAACAACTTTCATCCGACAACTTTTTTGATTCTGTGCATAGTTCTCGAGGTATTTCAATGTCTTCGGATAAATTTGGATTTTTATCGATTACAGCGCCACCTGTGAACCAAAATGCAATAGCTCCTAGGTCAAATTCGTGTACTTTTTTCCGGAGAATCCAAATCTGCAATACAAAATGGGGGTTCCTATTTAAGTTTTATTGTTTTTGCCCCCACTACACCTCCAGGGGATGGGGGAGGGGGTAAATTTAATTATCACTGGATGCCCCCCTTCGTGTCGAACAACTTTCATCCGACAACTTTTTTGATTGTGTGCATAGTTCTCGAGATATTTCGATGTCTTCAGATAAATCGGCCACCCTGTATATATATAGGAGGAATACCGACACATTGTAGACCGTGCCAAAAGTATAGGTATATTCATGTTTTACTAATTCCGTATATATTTTGCAACGTGACTAATTACGTGCCTCATGGGATATAGCCTCCGGGAAGCTTTCCGGATGAAGGTTGCGCTCGAACACCAAAGGATATGGGGTTCCACACCGGGATGCAGGCAAGCCAAACTTTTTATTGGCGATAGCTGGCCCTGCAGATGGAAACCGGTATTCCTGAATGCCAAAAGATCGGTGGCCAAAGATCTTGTGGCAATGATCACTGGGCAAGGGGATCTCCGGGGACATCTCCACAAAATAGGACTGTCAGACTCGACGGCCTGCAGGTGCTGTGGAGAGGCGGTAGAAACCGCCGAACACATTCTTTGCGAATGCCATGCCACCACTAGACATAGAGTGGAAGGGATGGGCAAACCTGCACTGACAAGGCAGGATATCACCTCCATGGAGGTAGCGACCATGGCCGCGTTCTGGATGGGTATGCGCCGTGCCATATAGAAGGAGGTCATAGGAGGAGTGCAGAGGGACTTCCCAAGCACTCAGGTTTTCGGTCTGTGTGACCAAACCAACTCAAACTTTAAATTATTTATTTAATTCCGTATATATTTTGCAACGTGACCAATTACGTGCCTCATGGGATATACCCCCCCCCCCCGTTGCTAATAATATCCTAACCTACCAATCAATCCGCTTAGCCAAATCTATATACATGGAGGTTGTTGCAATAGCGCATGGGAGATTTACCCTGATGAAGATTTTTTTTTGAAGCCGATGCAGCAAAAATTAATTTTCAGCAAGGTATGGTTCCTTTGAAAATTGAATTTTAAAGTTTATTTATTTTAGGGGCATCCTCCCCAGCGAGACAATTGGTGAACATGTGAATGTCGACCGCTTCACACTGAACATGTGGTCCAGTGACAGTTGAAAACCCAAATCGATATTGCCTGGAAGGATGTTTCGAAAAAGTCAGATGTTTTTACTCGAATAACTGGACCCTTGCGGATGAGGTTAAAATCATCAGAAATTTCGAACGTTCGGTAAAAACATAAAACTTAAAATTATCAATGTTGGCAATTATTATGCAATGAAATACAAGCTGATCTCGATAAACAGTCAAAAATAATGCTAGTACAACTTAAACAATAACCTCAGTATACATCTCAGAGAACTACATATACTACTAAGTAGTTGATATATACAAATGATAATTTTAACTTGCTTAAAAGTAGCAAAAAATTATTAAAAGGTAATAAATTACGATTTTTTTTAAATAGCTATTTGACTAAATATCAATCTGTATTTTCCCAAATCGTTTCATAAAGAGATACCAGTCTGCAATGTAATTTCTTTTCTGCAGTATCCTAATGTAAAAAATTTATTCAATTAGATATGGGATCATTTAAATTCAGACTAGAATCTCAATTTTAGTGTCTAACGTCGAACTCTAACCTAACGAATTCTCTCATTTCAATTTTGAATCATTTAAATTCAATTTGCATATTCCTTATTGCGGACGACAATAACCAAACAATACTTGAGAAAAATTGTTTCTGAAATAACAGATAAAAGAGAGGTCCATAAAGCTGCAAAGCCAAAGTCACCAAAACCAAACCAAACTAGTCGTAAAATTTGTTACTATTTTGTTGCTAATATGTTACCCAAGTGCGGATTTTGTTTCTCAAATATTTAAAAAAAATGGTAGGGTTTACCAGCTTAAGCTTAAGCTACCAAACCCTCATTAAGAAAACATGCATAGACACCTCGAAAGCAAATGGAAATAGGTGGAGTAATTGTTACTTTTTTGTTGCTCAGAGGTACTGCTAGGGCCGAGTTTGTTACTTAATTATTTATAAAATAAAACACTAAGCCGAAATACATATATAGCAAGAATCAAATAAAAATGCAATGGCATAGGAATTTGGTGCTCAATTGTTGCTCCCAGAAACAATAAAAATAAATGCCCTAGTACGCAGTACTGGTCGGGTACCAGTTATTGACCAGGAGTGCGCAACATTGGATGCAATGAAAACACCATTACACTGATGCCACAAGCAAATCACATTCATTAAATTGGTTTTGGTGGGTCAAAGTGTAGGTAATTCAAAATCACTAAAGAAATGCGTCTTTCGAAACTTCCGAAAAAACTGGAAAAAGTTATTCCGGTCTTATAAAATTAAACTTTGATTGTTTTGAAAAGGGCAGGAGCTCGTGAATTTTGCACCAGAACTTATCTCTTTCAATAAAGGGATGGTGTATCAATATTTCAATAATTTCCAGGAACGTCGCCGTTCGAGTCCACATGTTTTGCCTGGTCGTCGACGAGGGTCAATTCGTCAACGGAGAACGGACATTTTGCCATGTGCCGTTGTTGATCGGAACCATGTTTCGCATCACGACTTACGGTTTTCACGAGTGGATATCAGTTTCCGAATCATGCGAAAAACGTGGCCATATGAATTTGGAGTTTGAGCTAGGTGGATTTTTCGTGCCAATGATTGAGGTTATGTGCACCATGTTTTTCTTGGCTGCGACTTTAGAAATTTGGATATGCCTGTAAACAAGGTATAATATATATTGTTTTGGAAAATGGACAAAGGGAGATTTCCTGAATAAATTACAACGTTGGTCGACCAGTCAAGTAAGAATATTACGTTTCAATTAAAGTCAATTGTTTCAAGATTGATTATTCAGTATTCGATCCTTTTTGTTATTTACATTGCGTAACATTTTGTAATTTCCTTTTGTCGAATTACAGAAATCCTTTAAAAAACATGCAGTAGGTGGGTTTTCTGGAAATGTATTATGTTAATAAATTAATGTTTGATTTTAATAATTATCATTTAATGCCATAATGGTGCAATTGGATACTTGATTGATTCGGTGTGGACGAATATATGTTGATGAATGGCTACGGCGTAATATGAGAGATTTCTTTGTATTTTGTGTGACGATTCGACGAAAAACAGCTTTGATAAGTGGTTGACCGAATCGATTTGGAGTGTGAGATGAGAAAGACGAATTATATAAATAATACTGATTATGTAATATGTATTATAATAATTATGCAATTTTCATGTGCTACGACAAGTAAATTTACTTCAAATGTATTGTTTGGTGTTTATTAAATAATGCAAAATTCACTCGTTGAATTTAAATAAGTTTCTTTTATACAATCTAAATTGATCAGTGATATATTGATTGTTCTTGTAAAGGTTTGCTGTTGAATTTTGATTACAATGAGTCGGAATAATTTGTATTTCAGATACTCGTTGAGAATTATATATTTGCTAAATTTGGTCGATTAGAACTTTAGTAAATGAACGTCTGATATCTGATAATGCTGATTTACTAAAAAACAAGACAATTAATTGAAAAAAACAACAACTAATATATTATTTAAAAACGAACAGTAACAGGCAAGGTGTAGAACAACAATTATTTGCAGTAATTGGATATTGGAATCCACAGGATTTTTAATCATCCTTATTTCAATAATTTGTTTCTTGACCGCTAGTAATAATTAGTTTGAAAAATCTGTTAGAGATTTTTTCAAGAAGATTCTTGGTGAGGTCGGTCCATTAAAAAACAAATTAAAAAAAAACAAAATTTATGTGCGCCCTCTTCAGTAATCTACAAAATATATTTTACAATTTGAGAAAGATACATTAAATATGAAAAAAATAGATAATAAAAGTCTGACTCACATAAATTAAGAGTTTTTTAGTATGTGTGCAACAATTTTTGTACAGAAAGATGAATTTTGTTTGTGCTTAAGAACGGCTAAATGGTAGAATTTGAGAGCCCCTATTAATGCAAATAGAATGAATTTAAAATCAAATTTTGATAAAAGTATTTTAACACATTATTGGAAGACTTACAAAAAAGCCGGAATATGACTGGTGTCTTTGTCGATGCAATTGATATATATATACCGTGTGAGTCTTTTGCTCCCGGTCATAGGGGATCCCATGTTATTGCCTTCAGCCAATGGGAGACGAGCTTGGCCTTTAGGTCGGCCAATGGCGTGTTAGCAATACAGCCAAGTCAAAATACCTCACTCAGAAGTAAACAAATGCTTAATTATAACTATTATAACCGAATTAAACAAACAAGGAGAAAAATCCGTCACAAAATGTTGCCTGGATTAGATAAGTATTAAGTTTTCAGATTTTATATTAGACTAAAAAAAAACCTGACCCTTTGTGACATTTTATTCTTTTCAGGATACAAGGATAGAGGATGAACCTCATTTGTAGAGTCATGGGAAGTGCACAAGAACCAAGAGCTTCTGAATTTTTATCAAGAAGTATCAGTTGTGCAGAAGTGATGACAACGTTGTCCACATCAAGTGGTGCATCACACACTGGGTTCTTTCCTGTAGACGATGATGAGGGCAGCGTCCTTATTTCGTGTGCAACATAGTGAAATCGTGCGGTTATAATGTGCATGGCCCCGGTGTCTCTCGGTTTACCTCGGTAAAGCTAATCTTACATTTGTAAGTTTTGATTGGAATTTTTAAACGTGCTCTGTTCTCCCCGTTAAATTAAATATGACAAATTAGTCTCATTTGCCTTATTCCGTTGAAGCAAATATGACAGTGTTAATGCCGCTCCCTTCACTCGGATAAGTTAATTTTGATAAGTTTCATCACGCTCTCTTCCCCTCGGTTAAACATATTTGACAGATTTAATCTCACTCGTTTTCCCTCGTTAAAACGAATCTCACTCAAAAAAATAATCAGCAAGCATCATTTTCAAAATTAATAATAAATATTTGTAGGTATTTTGAAAACTAACCTGACTCCAAATAGTGCTTGTAAGGTATTCAATGGTACACCTTTTGATGTGGACAACGTTGTCATCACTTCTGCACAACTGATAATTCTTGATAAACATTCAGAAGCTCTTAGTTCTTGTGCCCTTCCCATGACTCTACAAATGACGTTCATCCTCTATCCTTGTATCCTGAAAAGAATAAAATGTCACAAAGGTCAGGTTTTTTTAAGTCTAATATAAAGACTGAAAACTTAATACTTATCTAATCCAGGCAACATTTTGTGACGGATTTTTCTCCTTGTTTATTTAATTCGGTTATAATAGTTATAATTAAGCATTTGTTTACTTCTGCGTGAGATATTTTGACTTGCCTCTATTGTTAACACGCCATTGGCCGATCTAAAGGCCAAGCTGGTCTCTCATTGGCTGAAGGTTATAACATGGGATCCCCTATGACTGGGAGCAAAAGACTCACACGGTATATATATGTAAATTTTAGAAATATTTCAAGCAGTCGAATTAAATATATTACAATTATATCAATCTTTATTAGGAAGAAGTAAATAAAATTACAATACGTTACACGAGAAAGAAACTTTCAACACAAGTTTTCGGTTAATGTATATGCCGGAATGATTAACAGTAATATTGTAAGTAACAAACAATCATATGAAATTTTTACTTGCTTCCACACCGTACGTCGCCCGAAGTATTGAATTTGGTTTGCTTCGATTTTTCAATTTTACCCATTGTTTTCAAGAAAATTGAATTGGTTACAAATTTCATAGACTCGTATTCTTTTAAATTCCCTTTTACTTTTTATTTAAGCCTCACATTTGTGTACCGAATATGGGGAAAATTTCCTGAAATGTCCAGGCCGAAAAAATGAAAGTTGTAAAACGTTCATTTTTTAAATTACCACATTTATAAGTAGAATGCACAAAAGTCCACATATAGAATGTGATTTTTAAAGGTTTTTTTTTTAATTCATGAACATCAAGCAAGTTATAAAAATTTGTTAAAAGTATAAAATTTTATCTTAAAATTCAAGGTTAAATTGAAATTGATTTTTCAAATTTCTTTAAGTTGTTTAAACAGAACGTTTGATTGTGAAGATCAAACTGGGACACTTAACAGATTTTGTTAAAATAACTATATTGTTATTGTCTACAAACCAACTAATCTCTTACTTTCTCAAAATTGACAAAACTCTCATCGTCACGTATGTTGTAGAAAAATAGTCAAGTTTCCGTTTAGACAATTAAACAAAATTGAAAAAAACGGATTTTAACATATACTGGTGATAGAAGCTTTTCTTTAGGTCTTGAAATTTGTGGAATTTTGAATCACACGTAAATAAAGCCCGAATTTTTCGTGGCATTCACTCAGAAAATTTTCACAAAATTAATCACACTACGAATACATCGTTCTTAAAACAGACATAGACATTCATGACTTCTTTTTCATTTTGAAAGTAGATATTTTATGAACAAATTTCTTCTACATTTTACCCAAAATGACAAAATGGATTACCCTGGATCAATACGCGATTGACGTATATTATGCGTTGAGATGAACAAATTAAAACTCGTTTGTATTGCCGTATAAAAATAGAACTATGACATCTGACATGTATTGCAGCATAACATATTACGAAGGTATTTCACTGAAATAGGTGGAACCATACATACTGCCTTCGCGACTAAATGCTGCTGCGTATTTCTCATTTCTAACGAGGGATTTGCCATTTTTGCTGGAAGAAGATCCTCAAGATATGCAAATGAATATTATTTTCCAGCATGATGGAGCGCTTGCGCACTTCAGAAGACAATTCAGAGCGCATTTAGATAGGGCCTTTCCTGGTGACTGGATCGGTAGGGGAGGTCCAGTAAATTGGCCAGCTCGCTCCCCAAACTTAACTCTGCCGAACTATTTCTTATGGGGTTACATACAAAATTATTTATACAAAATCACGTAAACACGGAGGAAGAATTAATGAAACGGCTCCATGAAGCATTTGCCACGCTCCAAGAGGTAGCAGTTCGAACACATTTTGAAAAGAAAAAGACCGATATAAATAAATGACATAAATTGATTTTTTTATTAACCAAAATATTTCATTAAGAATTTGTTTCATTACCTCTCTTTGCTTTAGATCAATAAAAATTAGACTAGCGTTTGTGATTATTTTTTAACGATGAAAGAAGGAACATTATAAATTTAATTTAAACTAAGAAACATTTCACACAGTCAATTATTTAGATCTCAGCCCTTTCGCGAATTTTCTTTTTATATTGCCAATAAAAAATTTCGGAACAGATTGGCACTATTATTAAACGAATGAACAATAAAAGTGCGAATTGCATTTGAATTATCCACTACTGAATTGAGAATATTTTTCATACTGATTTATTCGTTTATTGTAGCGTTTTCGAAAGGAATAAATTATTTTCCACTTGTTGGTAAGTATTGAAGTAACCTACACATAAATGAAGATAATATGTTTTCTTAAGAATTTTTCATTACTTCTCCGAACTTTAGATCAACAAAAATTACACTAGTCTGTGATTATTTTTAAATTATGAAAAAAGGAATTATGAAGGTTATTGTTTAAGTTGTACTACCCCTATTTTTTACTCGAAATATACGGTTCATATGCACACGTGAACAGGTGCATCTGCGGTTGTGAGGGTTACGGAGGAGGTGCTCCAGGTTGAGATACTACGTCCTCTGCTGTTTATTTAAACCTATAAAATAAGAATTGGATGTCTCCAATACTGTTTCTTATTTTCGTCAAAGAGCTGCAGAGGGGTGGACCTTACCCCGGCCTACGATCTGATTATGCTCATGTACGCTGATGATCTTATCATTTTCGCATTCTCGCCGGTGGATCTCAGGCGTAAATTCCTATTATTGGCTAACTACAGTGATGCTAACGGACTTTCTATCGCGGGTAAGACACAGATAAGAATTTTTAAGCGCACAACTAGAACATCCTCGGTGATACCTTTTTCCATTACAAAGGAGATCCTGCTGCAGTGGTACCACATCTCAAGTACCTTGTCGTGGTAATGTTCGCACTAACCTGGGAAGAGATGCAACGGAAGCCGTAATAGCCAAGACTGTTAGGGTGTTTGGCGCAGTTTTCTCCATATTGAGGAATGCGAGCGTAGATTGATCGGAGGAGAGTCATATACTTTACAAGTCGCTAGCTCACTCGAATTGCATTTGAACTAGACACTACTGAATTGAGAAAATATTTTACATACTGATTTATTCGTTTATTGTAACGTTTTCGAAAGGAATAAATTATTTTCCACTTTTTGGTAATATTGGGGTAGGGGGGACTGGCTCTGGGTGGGTGTTGTGTTGTATCTGCCTAGTTCTGTACTGTCTGTCCTGTACCTCGCCACCCGAGAGCCGACCCGCAAATAGACGATTAAATGCCATTAACGCAGGGGAAAATAACCTGTCCTTTGTCCTTTTTTTTTGTCCAGTCGATATTCACATGTTTACCAATTGTCTCGTTGAGGAGGATGCCCCTAAAACAAATAAACTTGAAAATTCAATTTACAAAGGAACAATACCTTGCTGAAAATTAGTTTTTGCGCCATCGTCTTCGGAAAAAAAAATCTTTCTCGTGGTATATCTCTCATGCGCTATTACTTTTAAGAGTGTCGAAAGGCACGGTTTAATGCAAGAAAACTTTCGGGGCCGTTGAATTGTCAAATCTGGTACCGAAACTTTTGATATTCCATAAATACATATCTGTAAGTATGTTTGGTATAGTATATAATTTTATGTTTGTAACAACCGAAAATTGTTACAAGGGAGAGATGCGATTCCTCGAAGATCGTTATAATTTACATCTGGAGCTGTTTCCTCTGTGAAGTCTACCCTTCCAGGGCGGACTTAGGTTTATGATATTTTGGCATATAGGGTTCAGTTTTGGATGATCCGTTTAGCATGCATGAACTCAGCATGGTTATCCGTAATATAAGTACGAGAAAGGCTCCAGGTCAGGAAGGTATTCCTGGTAAATTTTAATAAGCCTTCAGAGTTGACTGGCTCCTCCTGCTGAGGCGATTTAACAACCTGCTACGGTATGGAATAGTGCCCACTGACTGGACTCTTATTAATGATGCTACACAAGATAGTTCCAGCGAGTAACGCATTTTTTTTAATATTATTTTACACCGACTTTTGCGAACCCACATGGGACTAAATCGCGGAAGGACCTACAGTTCATAAGGTGAAATCCGAACCACCTGAGCTTTGGCGTTATTAGACACTTATAAACAAATACAGAGGTGTCCCGATGACAGATGGCAGAGGTCGGGATCGAACCAGGGTTTTCTGATTACGAAGCCGATACTCTACCAATTGAGGGACCGCCGCTCTAGTAACGCATTTAATTACAGAGATCCTGCTGTGTAAACGCAAAGATGTTTACGCATTTTCTCTATAACAGGTTATATTTGTGGACATCTGTACAGGAAATACCACCCGAGGAACAACCCAGTTTCCGAAAAGGCCACAGAGCATTCGACAATATTAGCTTGTACGCTACTGCTTAAATCACCAGCAAGCAAATGTACGCGTTATTTGTCGATTGAAAAAAAGATTTTGACTACATTCCGTACGATCTATTGTAGCAGAAATTTCATGATCTAGATGTTAGAGCTAAGCTATTTCGCGTACTAAAAGCCCTGTACTCGAAATATACGGTTCATATGCACACGCGAACAGGTGCATCTTCGGCTGTGAGGGTTACGGAGGAAGTGCTTCAGGTTGAGATACTAAGTCCTCTGCTGTTTATTTAAACATATAAAATAAGAATTGTATGTCTCCAATACTGTTTCTTATTTTCGTCAAAGAGCTGCAGAGGGGTGGACCTTACCCCGGCCTACGATCTGATTATGCTCATGTACGCTGATGATCTTATCATTTTCGCATTCTCGCCGGTGGATCTCAGGCGTAAATTCCTATTATTGGCTAACTACAGTGATGCTAACGGACTTTCTATCACGGGTAAGACACAGATAAGAATTTTTAAACGCACAACTAGAACATCCTCGGTGATACCTTTTCTCATTACAAAGGGGATCCTGCTGCAGCGGTACCACATCTCAGGTACCTTGTCGTGGTAATGTTCGCACTAGCCTGGGAAGAGATGCAACGAAAGCCATAATAGCCAAGACTGTTAGGGCGTTTGGCGCAGTTTTCTCCATATTGAGAATGCGAGCGTGGATTGATCGGAAGCGAGTCATATACTTTACAAGTCGCTAGTTCACCCCATCTCCTTCTACTATGAGCAGCTCGCATTTTTAAACCGATCATACTCAATTTTATGTATTTCAATGCATTTTTCCACATTCTTGAATCGTAAGTTCTTTTTAGAAGTTTAGGTCCTCTACGTTCCACATTCCCAGCTTTTTATCACAACTTCAAGTACTTATTATCATAAGGTAATATAGCACTACCGTACATAACATATATTTGTATATATATACATGTAATTGTATTTGACGTACTTTTCCACGCCTTATGACTTCCCTTGAAATATTTCAAATCTACATTTCACTTTTAATATTTTAAAATACATATTCCATGCAATATTCTCTACCATTTAATTATTAAGTAAACGAATCATTTTAAATAAGTACTAATGGATCTATATTAGAAATAATATAAGAATATTGCACACGAATAATCTTACTTTCGTTACAGCTTCTCTAAAATTGCATTGTTTATCAATTATCTTTATTAACTAACTATCTTTGTTAATTATTTTTATTAATTATTATTATCTATCAGTATAGAAATATTGACAATGGCTACGGGTGTTACATCCCATTTTGGGCATAATCTTAATCATTGCGTATACTTGAAATAATAAGTAATTATTCTTATCAATTAGTACTAATGGCATGAGTTACATACCCAGACAACATTGCGTCTCACTATGAAATCACACACGTGAATTCACGCGAAATGTGTTCATGAAATCGTAATGAGCTCATCACGAACGCATTCACGTGAGCTCACGTACGTGGTTTCATAGTGAGACGCAATACGCGTCGCATTACGCAGCTCTCATGAGTTCACTGCCTGAATGTTATCTGGGATATATTCTAGATTATTACTATTTATAAATATTAATATAGTCAAAGGGGTATATTTTTGTAAATAATGAACTGTGTTTACGTCTATCTTGGAATTGTTCACTCATTAATTATTGTAACGTAGTTCTAAATGTGTTCAACAAATTATTGTGATTAATCGCATATATTTCTAGTTTATAGTCAGTAATGTGTTAATTTATATGTTAAACAACATAAGGTTCGATTACACGGTAATAAATTTCTCTTTATGGGCTATTTTTAACGCCCACTCGTGAAGCTCACGCGTCCCATTGGATTAACCGAATTAACAGATATTATATAACTTCATTAAGAGGAAATAGGAAAATGATGTATCGCTTTAGTAATACATCTTGCTTGGGATAGAATTGAGGGAAAGGGTGACCGAGCTAACAGGTACATCTTCTTTCTTTTACGTGGGATTGGTGAAGAAGACGACCGAGTTAATAGGTATGCTCTCTTATGAGTGCAATTGGGAGAAAAGCTTTAATATATCGATGGAAATAACTTCGAGAGAGATGGTTGTATAAAAAAATGTTTCAATTAAAATTTGCAGGGTTTGGAGGGAGTCGTCTAACGACCTGGGCGTTGACATCGAGTTCAAATTTAAGGGTTATTTGAAGGTCTTATCGCGATTTTTAAATGGAAACTCCAATTTTTTATTATACAGATTCTGATTCTGTGACGAAAAATATGAAAGTTTTGTTCTAAACATTTTTTTCGATGCGTGACAGATGTAATCGGCAGTTTTAATACATCGATGCGAATATCTCGGAAAGTACGCATCTGATTGAAAAGTTGTAACGGGAATATTTGTTTGTTTAGATAGGGAAAATCCAACAAAGTCAAGCTCTGCACCCACCCCACCTCCGAGGGGGGGCGTAGGCCAAAATTGAAATTGGGTACGCTGATCTTTTATTACAAATTCTGATTCTGCGTTGAAAAATTTGGAAATTTTGTTCGGAACATGTTTTAGATTCGTGCTTGCTTACAAAAATCTTGATTTAGAATGTTTGGAGGAATACACATAGTATACTGCAAATTAGACTACTGTGGATAAATACGTTTAAAAAACCTTTTCATGAAAATGTTTATTCTACTTTTAGTGTTACCCGGGAACAACGAAGTGGACGTAGTAGAATCATGTTTCCATGGGGTGATTTTTTAATGTGAGTCCCTTGCCTCTCACAATTTGGAATTTAGAACTAACAACGAAATAAGGAAGACCGTTAGCCGAGTGGCTATCGACTAGCGATCTCCCAGGTTAAGCAGCATTCACCCCGTTTAGAACGAAGATTGGTGGTCTGACCAATAATGACTATTGTGTCTATTTAAATGCCCAGTGCTTTGGAAGGTGGTTTCGTCAGAGAAAAGAACGTACCTAAAGAATTGGTTATCACGTTGAATCATTCGCAAACCCCATTGACAGAACCGAAAGCGTGCTACCATATCAGCTGGTGTTAATGCTTGCAATATGGTAAGCATGATACTTTTATTAACATATGCATGATTCTAATTGTATTTGACGGCTACTAATATGGCGATTCATATGCACAAGTGCAAGAACAGTAATGGCACGTATGTCATTTTCATCCTACTCATGATGAGGGCGTTCATTCTCCCTTCTCGAGCTCTGGCAGCCAGATGGTGAATGGTGATCCTGTTTGAATGTCTCTTGTTCGGAACACGTTGCTCATAAAGTCGTGCAGCAGCTGCAAAATTATTTTGAGTTTCGCCTAAAATCATAACCATGTCAATAATTTCGGTAGGAGTATAATCCGACATGTTTACTTCAAAGAAATTACCTACGGATTGAAAAGTATGGCGACTATTGGAAAAATTATCGAGTTTTTCAATTAATGTTCGCAGTGAGAGTTCTTGCAGTGAAATTTGACCGCACTAATAGATCGATGTTCGTATTACGGCCACAAGCGCAAGCTTATTTCTTACCCGATGAAAAAAATTAAACGTAGAACGATGATCTGAAGCGTAAATAGATATTTTTCGGGAAGAAAAACGAATCGACTTGTTATTTTTGTTCATTAATGATTTTCATGGACATTTTCACTCGTTGATTTTGCCAATGTAAACTTTTTTGTATGGGTCAAAACCTATAACCTAAACCTAATTCGAACTTTCAAAACTCTTTGTCAGCTCAGGCATCGACATTACAAAATACGAAATAAATCGAATTTAATAAAAACGAATAATAATTCAGATTCTGTAGAAAAACGAGTAGCTACTATTTATAGTAAATTCATGTATAATTTATGTTTCTTTAATTCGCGAATTCTGTTTAATTCGGACATGTCCAAATAAGAATATTTACGGAATTGTTATGATCTCTCGTAATTTTCACTCATATTTCGTATTTTTCAATAGAATCTCCCTATATCCATTTGTATTTGAACTTGAAGTAATTTTTCAAGGTCATTTAAAGGTTCATCCCAGATTTGACCGTAGAATCGTCTTGTAAACCATTTCCGATTTGACCTTGACATGGGGTTTCAAGGTCATGTCAGGGGCATCCTAGATTTGGTCGTAGAATCGTTTTGTAACTCATTTTCGATTTGACCTTGACATGTGCTTTCAAGGTCATCCTAGATTTGACCATAGACTCGTCTTGTAAGTCGTTTTCGAGTTGATTTTGAAATCCCATTTCAAGGTTAATTAGGGACGGGTTTGATCTTCAGCATTGATCCCTGGAGGAAAGGTCGACCTGGGCGACAAAACGTGAATGCGCGATATATCGCACCCTATGGAGAAGTCGACTTTTACATACTGTATACGCTCAATGGCACATGTACACGTGATGTGTTTGAAAGCGATGGAAAATTTAGCATTGCAGACTCACATTATAAAAGCACCTCATGGGGACATGATTCTACTACGTCCACGTCGTTGTCCCCGTGGTAACGCCAAAAGTAGAATAAATATTTACATGAAAACATTATTTTTAAACTTATTTATCCACACTATTCTAATTTGCAGAACATGATGTGTATTCCATCGAGAAATTTTAATTCTGTAACGATTTTTTTAGCATTTTTAATTTTGTCGACTGCAACGACATTTGTCATGAATCTAAAAAATGTTCCGAACAAAATTTCCATATTTTTTTACGCAGAATCAGAATCTGTAATAAAAGATGGGGGTAGCCAATTTAAATTTTAACCCACACCCCCTCTCGGAGGGAGGGGTGGGTGTCGAGCTTCACTTTGTTGGATGTTCCCTATCTAAACAAACAAATATTTCCGTTACAACTTTTCAATCAGATGCGCACTTTCCGAGATATTCGCATCGATGGATTAAAACTGCCGATTACATCTGTCACGCATCGAAAAAAATGTTTAGAACAAAACTTTCATATTTTTCGTCACAGAATCAGAATCTGTAATGAAAAATTGGGGTTTCCATTTAAAAATCGCGATATGACCTTCAAATAACCCTCATATTTGAACTCTAGGTCAACGCCAAGGTCACCGTTAGACGGCTCCATTCAAACCCTACAACTTTTGTTTGAAACTCTTTTTGATACAACCATCTCTCTCGAAGTTATTTCCATCCTTAGATTAAAATGGACCACCCAGTATACATATTATAATTTTGTTCGGTTTTTGGTTTTCATATTATATTGCGTGCTAACAAATCATGTTCATATTCCAGTCTATTCCAAGTAACTGTCAAATCGAAATTGTATTAACTTTATAGTTATGAATATAATTTTTATCTTTTTCCTTTTTTTCTATTACCTTTTTACCTCGTTAATTTCATTACTAGTTGAGATTATATAAGTTTCGACATGTCCTAGCGTTTTGAGAATCCGTGCGATTACGACGCAAGGTGTTTGAAATGTTTAGAAATTTTCAAACTATAGCATTGTAACATCTATTATAATTTAGACATTACGTTTAAGCTATTAATTATGTTAATTTTTAAATGCACCAACGTTCAATTTATATTATAACTATATAAATATTGATTATTTCCTTTCCTAAAATCTCGTGCTTCTTAAGAGATCAAGACGTGGATTTTTCATTTATATTGGTCAATTTTTATTCCTTAATAATATATAAATTATTAATCCTCCATACATTGCTACCTCCCTGTCGTGACACTCCTCGGCAAGCTGGTGTCTTTGATATACAGATGATCACGAGAGGTCTTCATTGATGTTCTACAAATCCCTTTATTAACTTCATGCATGTACTGCTGACTACCTCATAGCAACTGAACTGAATATTATCCCCCTCCCCTATGTAGTCAGAATGGCTTTGCTCTGGGTCCATAATATAGTGGTAATGCCTGACGTAAGAATACCCACGTAGCTATAGTCGGCTTTGACCTCAGAGAGATCTTCTTCCACCTGAACAACCCGAGTCCCTAGTGTTTAACGCCATTTGGAAAACCGATTGAGGTTTGCAGATAATGAACGATTCAGGCATTCATCTGCAGTGAGAGGATTTCAGGACCACTATTCGCCAAGAGCTTCAATACATTTTCTGCGTACCAAAATGCAATTTCGAATTGCAACGGACACCCTTTGTGTGTTGTGCTTTGCTAATTTTTACTGCGTATAAAACCGAAGCGTTTCTCCCCCTACTGTATACATGGCCTAATAAGCCTAATAGTTTGGACATATTTTAGTGACCTGAGATGCGTCGGAGAATTCACAATAAAACTTCTTACGATCTGTATCTGACCTAAGGAATCTACCGTGTTGATTCCGCGAGCTTTTTATACTGCTGTCTAATAACTCTGCTCAGAGCACCTATATGTTTTTGCCTTGTAATGTAGTTTGTACTATTTGTTTCTCCCCTATCAGAAGTCTAGTCAAAAACTTCTCTTTCTTCGGTTAACCATGAAACTTTACTTTTTGACCAGTTACGGTCACAATGATCATAATGAATCGAAATACAATGGTAACTTAACCAGCATTTTGGAAAACCGATTGAGGTTTGCAGATAAATAAAAAAATAATTTTCTAAATTTATATCACTTCTCCATCCATTCATTTTGTCATCATTTCAAACTTCTGTACCATTGTGCATTTTTTCTCACAACTTACACCATTTTGTAATTTATTATTTATGATTATATATACAATTTTTTAGACTAAAATACCTACATTCCGAAGAGGACCAAAATTAAAGGTCGAAACGTAAAACATATACACTTTACGGGTTTTTATATAATTAACTGGTAGTTCAACACTTCCGTTATTCCAAAAAAAGAAACAAACCATTGAAAAGATCTTTCACTTACGAAACAGAATAAAACGGAAAAGAAGAGTTAATACAATTTATCCAGCATTACTTTAAACCATGTTCGAATTTGTATTTTCGTGTAAAACTATAATTTAATCACCAAAGAAATTTTAATTTGTTTTTGCATAGTGACGAACCCAATTTTCTGCTATTTCTAATAATCTATAAACGATAAAATCGTCAAGCTTACTTACAACATAATAATCATAAAACTGTCTCAAAGTATTAATAAATTTTTCAAGGAAATCGACGTATCTGTATGTAATTGAAATAATTATGTTTTTTTAATTAATGAAATCATTATTTATGTCACTCCATGGTTGATATGCATATAAAAAATAAGCTGGTATTACGAATTCGACTTACATACTCGTATTCGTGTTCCAGTATGAGAACATTTACAAAATCGTAATTCAGAGTTCCATGCAATTTTCCAATTTTTCATAATAGATATTTCAATGTATAAAAAGTTATAAATATGTACCTTTGATTTTTAACATTCCCAATGATATGTGAAACAAAGCGGTAGATCCTTCAAGAAGAAATAAATCCCAAAATCTCAAAAGAACTGGAATATGAACCACAGATGCAAATAATGTGAAAAACCAGTTGAAAGTTATTACGCCTATTTCAATATCGTGCAAAATAAGAAGCTCATAAATATCAGGTAAAACTTTCGAAATTAAAATTCGTATAACACGCTGATCTTCACGGATACCTGAAAATAAATGACTTAATGTTAGTAAACATGGCGCCTAATTTGAGAAATACAAGTTCAGCATATTTAAGGTTCATTATACAGGGTGCGTGCGTACGATCCGAACATAGGGCATGCCATGTTAAAGGTAGAGCGTTCCTGATTGGCCAGTTCTAGCCCGTACGGTTCTCCCCATTGGCTGCGAGAGAGCATGGAATGGCTGAAACTGGAGATTCGAGTACTGCCTTCACTGTTCAGTACTTTTGTCAGCCGCATTCAGTAATTCAGCCTGAAGTACACAATGAGTGCACGATAAAAGATCGTAGATGTAATTTTCCTACATTATAAAAAAAAGTAAATGTAAATAGCCTATTAATTGTGGTAATTTTACGACCCGTTGTAATTTTCCTTCGCTTAATGTTGTAAATTTACTACAAATTTACTACACCACGTTGTAACTTTCTTACAGACTTAAGTGTGAATTTACAACATTAAACGTAGGAAAATTACATCTACTACGATCTTTTGACTCAATGTTTACTTCAGGCTGAATTACTGAATGTGGTTGACTGAAGTACTAAACAGTGAAGGCAGTACTCGCATCTCCAGTTTCAGTCATTCCCTGCTCTCGCGCGGCCAATGGGGAGAACTGTATGGGCTGGAACTGGCCAATCAGGAACGCTCTATCTTTCACATGGTATGCCCTATGTTCGGATCGTACGCACGCACCCTGTATATGAGCTTTTAGTTATTTCTGAGCCTTATTTATTTCTTAAAATTTCAAATTGCGTAAAGTAATATAGATCGCGGTATCACAGGTACATTAAAAGCAGGACATAAGCATATTATAGTTAATTAATGAAGTTCAATGGTATCGACTTGTAATGTAAAATGCGTGTAGGATCTGATCATAATCGAAAAAAGGGAAATATACTATACAGAAAAGACAAACACATTCTTGTTTAGGTTGCATAATTTTGTTTTTTCTAACTGATTTTCCCCCGATGACAGAAATTCGTCTCATCAGAAATAATGCAAATTTTTTTAGAAAAATTCACAAATTTTGTTATGATGGTAAAAATGAAGATGTTGGAATGTTTTATAATTTTCGAGACTATTTAGGACTAGTGAAGTGGAAAGATTCTATGCATCTCTTTTAACCGTAGAGCGACCGAATTTGAACTTGTCGGGTCGAAATCGACGCCATATATTTCATAGGAAATTTAAACGCATAAGCACACGTAAATGGATACAACTTTTACCTTTATAAGTTAGTAAAGTAATTGCCTCATACGTTTTTAGTATGGGTACCTATACAAACGTATTTTTTACATACTGTAGCGCGAATCGTTGGTTTATTAATTATTTAAATATTTGAATTCGCGCTAGACTTCCTATCCTAGTGGGCCAGGGAAACGAAGGGGAAGGAAGGGGGCGACGCGTGCGATATACCGCGGTTTTGGCTACGCAAATTGTATTGTTCGCGTTATAAAAAAATATATTTTTGCGATTCGATCGGTGGCCGTAAATGCTTAGGCATTGCTGAGTTCGTATTTTGGAAATTATTGGGCGTGATTCCTGCTCGTCATCGGACGAATTCCCGGTGTGCGAAACGTCAGCGAAGTTTGCGCGCCCCCTAAGTACGGTATTCAGGCAAAATGTTTCCTTACGTTTTCTCGGTTATAATCTTGGAAGATTGTAAGAAATAGTAATAAAGATGAAATAAATGAACTTCCACGCATCATTGGAAGAATTCATTTAACTGACCACTGTTTAACGGTCAACCGTAATATTTTGGCGAAGCACCCCGGAAAGTTTTTACCGGTTCTTGCTTCATTTTTCCGCGAGTGTTATAAATCTCCTTCTTTCTCTCTCTTTCATTCTTTGTTGGGAATATTAACCCACGCCGCACAGAGGTCAATTGAAAAGTTTTCGATTAATTTTTTTTTAAAAAATCGCTCCGGAAGGTCAAAAATGAAGGAATCAAAGCAAATTTTTTTGACATGCTCATTATAGATTGTACTTTGACGTATCACTGCCTAAATTTCGAAATGAACAAAATTCAAAATGGCGGATCCAATATGGCGGACAAGTTTTTAAAAATTTTTTTTTAATTTTCCTGAAACATAGTATCTAGGGGTTTTTTGAGTCGCTGATTACGAATTAGAAGTCAGATTTTCAAAATTCGAAATGGCTGATCCAATATGGCGGACAAGTTTAAATAATTTTTTTTTTTATTTTGATGAAACATAGTTTATAGGGGTTTTTTGAGTCGCTGATTGCGAATCACAAGTCAGATTTTCAAAATTCAAAATGGCTGATCCAATATGGCGGACAAGTTTAAACAATTTTTTTTTAATTTGCATGAAACATAGTTTTTTCGGGGTTTTTGAGTCGCTGATTACGAATCAGAAGTCAGATTTTCAAAATTCAAAATGTCGAATCCAATATGGCGGACAAGTTTAAACATTTTTTTTTAATTGTCGTGAAACATAGTATCTGGGGGTTATATGAGAAAATACTAAAATTTAAAACTTGTTGGTTGCACTGAACATTTGAAAGAATTTCAGTGTAAAACTTTCAAATGGATTAATTCCTGCATTCAAAGAATTGAAACATGTTATAAATATATATTACCCATCTATGATTATTTATACAACAAAATTCAAAATATTTTCACTCGATCTCTATCGAAAGGCGAGGACGTGTCGAGGACATGATCCTATTTTTTTTTATCTATTTTTTTCATTTTTTTTTGCATTTTTAGATTTTGTATATTTTTTTTTCTTTTTAATATGTTTGTATTTTTTGCGTTTTTTACTTATCGAAATCTTGAGGCATTCTCGTTTACATTATTAATAAGCTTTTGGCATCGTCAGATAGTTCTTTAAAATCCCTATTTTGTACGAATCTGCGAGAGCTAATCAATGGATCCGAATAAATTAGGAAATGATGCAGAACATCTTCGTTTGATGCAGTTCGATTAAACATTCGGCTAGATGTTAAACGGGCTTGTCGAAAACGTTTGTTATTAGCCTGCTGGCATTCTTCAGAATACCATCCAATTGGTAATAGAAATGTTTTGATGATATTGCTTCCATGCATTATAATTTTGTGTATAGCAGGTAGCTTGTTGTACCATGGTCCAACAAGAACTCGATGGTTTAATAAACGAATATTATACGTAAAAATGGTATGAAAGTGGTATACGTATATGGTATATATGTTTATGAAATAAACGTTTATAAAATGGTAGCATAAAATAAGTTTATTGATGACACGTATTATTATATTTTAAACACGAATATATAATATGCTACGTTTATTAAACGTATAAATATAGTTTATGAAATACCGTATTATATTTTACGTATGTAAAACGTATATAATATATGAAAATATAACCGGTTAAAAACGATTGTATACTACGTTTGTTAGCAGAGGATATTATACAGGGTCATCGAAAAGTATCGGACCCCCCTAATATCTTCAGTTAGAATGCACTTAGGAGAAAATGTCCAATAGCAAAGTTGTATGGTTTCAAGCGGGGAGTAAGATGATGACCTTGACTTTGACCTTGACCGTGTCCTTCAAGGTCATTTCAAGGTCAATCTTATTTTTTTAAATAGAACCCCCTACATTTTATTGCATATTCTTATAGCTTATCTCGAGAGCTTTCCAAAACACTATACTAAAATATTTTTTTATTAAGTACTTTTTCAGTTATAAAGGTTTGAATTTAACAATTTTTTGACACAAAATGTAGATTATCTCGTAAAATATTATTTCGTTTTCAGTAATCAAAACCTTAATACTTTTGTGCGCGGAATAATGAGACCAATTAATTGGTTTAAAGAGAATACATTAATCGGATCCCCCTAATATTTTCAGTAAGAATGCATTTTGGACTTAACTTCAAACCTTTATAACTCAAAAAGTACTTGATAAAAAAATATTTTATTATAGTGTTTTGGAAAGCTCTCGAGATAAGCTATAAGAATATGCAATAAAATGTAGGGGGTTCTATTTAAAAAAATAAGATTGACCTTGAAATGATCTTGAAGGACATGGTCAAGGTCAAAGTCAAGGTCATCATCTTACTCCCCGCTTGAAACCATACAACTTTGCTATTGGACATTTTCTCCTAAGTGCATTCTAACTGAAGATATTAGGGGGGTCCGATACTTTTCGATGACCCTGTATATATATATATATATGTAAACACGTAATGTGGTCATTTCGCGGACCCGATTTTTTTATATATAACTCGTCTATGTATCGGTCATTTTGCGGACTTCGGGAAAAATTAAATTTGGTCTATTTGGATCTTATCAAGCTTAACTAGGCTGCGTGCGCTGGGGGGCTCTGCCCCCCAGACCCCCCGCTAAAAACTATCCTAACCCAACCCTACCAAACCTCGCCTAGACCTAGTTGTGCCTAAAGTTTGATGCGAAATTATGTTCCCTATAGCAAAAACATAGGGTCCGCATAATGCCCATCATGTATAAAAAAAAGTCCTCGAAATGACCAGAAAAATACTTTCTTTTCGCGGACGGTCCGCGAAATGACAAAAAGTCCGCAAAATGACCGATCTGTTTAAAAAAAAGTCCGCAAAATTACCACAAAACATATATATATATATAAAACATGTGACATATACCATATTTATATTAAAATATTAAGTCTGTTATTTCCTTTCACAGAATATAATGCGAAACGTTTATTAAACTTATAAAAGTATATTGAATTTCGAAGTTTAATAAGCGTATTTGAAAAACGTTTATAATCTATGAAAGTATCACCGGTTAGAAACGATTTTACGCTACGTTTATTATTAGAGGATATTATACGTATATAAAACGTGAGTTATATACCATTTCTATTTCAAGATATTAAGTCTGCTTTTTTCTTTCATAGAACATAATGGGAAACGTTTATCAAGTATTAAAATATTATAACGTATGAAGTATAACATTTTAGATAACGTATGTAAACCATGTAAAAATCGTGTACTAAACGAGTTGTATAAACGTATTTTGAAGAAGGTTTTAATTGATTGAAATTCATACATACATTACATACATATAATTGATTAAAATAAAAATGATTAAAGAACGCCTTAATAATACTTACATTATGAGAGGTTGTTAAATGTTAATGAAACGTTTGACATATACCGTATTTATATCCAAATATTAATTCTATTATTTGCCGATCAATAAAGTATAATGCGAAATGTTTAACTATAACGTACGTAATATCCCATTTGAGTATAGGTATATAAGATTCATAAGATTTGTACAATAGACAATCCTAATAAGAATGTGATTGAAGCATATTGGCATAATATATTAATTTAAAACCATACTTTTTCATAATCGTTTATATATATTACAAAATGTATTGTTGCGAATATAACCATATTGAACCCTTTAATGCTTTATTTCTATATACTACATACGTTGAAGAATTTCATTAAAAATATTTGTTAGCATCAATTTTATATTAATTTATTGTAAATATATTGTAGGTAATGTTTTCATATCAATATTTCATTAAATGAGCTTAATGGCACTGTAATAATAAAATATAAAAAAGATGAAGTTATTTAAATAATGCCAACTATTAGATCTAAGCGATCTCAGCTAGACCTCTCCCCCCTCGAAACACATGAATGGTATACGAGTTGAGACGCGTCTAAAATCCATTAGTCATTCCCATCTTTGGAAAAACACGTGAAACTTCGACCCTCTGGCGCTCGGGGCCTGGCGGTCTATTTTCGGCATCGGTACCGACCATCTTTGGGAAAACACATGTAATTTCTAAGAATATTACATAATATGTTGGGACCTATATCTCGTAAAGACGAGTTGAGACGCGTCTAAAATCCATCAGTCATTACGAATATTTACTCATGAACCCTTTGTTAAATATAACCATTTTAAATAACCCATTTTTTTGTAGAATATCATGCAGGAAGGAGGATGAAGAAAATATAGAAGATGTTTTTAATAAATGTTATTTATTTTTTTATTTCTCATATTCATACATAACAATATACAATAGCAATCAAATGAAATTCATATTTTCAATATCATCAGCTAATGCATCGCTTTTAACGTGACAAATGATGCAGTCTTTAATCATAGGTGGTTGACCATCTACCGTATCATAGCTAGATTCGAAATGTTTATAACATCGACGACATTCACGTATATCAGGATGCATTTGCATAGCAGGTGGCAAGCAAGCCCATGCTTCTTCAATTTGCCGGTCAGCAAATATGCAAATGAAATCAATCGGCAGCCATTCTATATCTTTTGTTTCCATCAATGCGAGACGTTTTACTTCGTAATAAATCCTTAATGAACGTTGTGGAGATGCAGGTTGTTCACATAGATTTTCCAATACCCAAGTATTTTTACATTTTCTTTAGTGCATGTTCCATTAATCGTATGATTTTCACACTTCTCCGACAATTGATATTGCTGCTGCTGCTTTAGTTTTGTTAGAGATGGGCAGTCCAAAATGTCGAGATCGACAACATTTTCAGCGTTTAATATATCCTCCAACCAACATTTTTATCGACTCCTTTTACATAAATTTTGCTAGCACATTTAACGATATCCTCCAAAGTTTCGTTTATAGCGTCAAATGATACATCGCCAGATTGCCATGGTAAACCGTGATAATTATTCATCAATCAGTTATTGACTCTCTTATAGTGTAAAGGTAACCACACCCATTGATATGGTGGTTTAAACACATAAGTCACAATTTCACTGTCGACAATATTTATTATAGACATTTCCTTCGGCATGAACCTATTACCAGGCCCGCGAAATCCCTGCACGTCTACAACGTATTCTATTTCGCATGAAACTGATTCACTAGTAAATAACCGCGTTTTATTCATTAATTGACGCACGCGCAATAATGGTTACCTCTCCTCTCAAACCAATTTCTTTAAATTTCCACTTATTTCGTGTTAACATTCGTTAACAAAGGTAGCATTAATAAATAAATAAATAATTTATAATAATAATATTTAAATTGTAATAAATCTCTCATCATCATCAATATCCTTGTCTTCCTCCTGTGTATTAAAATGTATAATATACAAATGATGGAAGAAGCTAGCAGTAATTAGAAAGAGAGGATGTCACACTTATTCTCTATGCATTTATCTATTCACGGTATTTACGTGTTTTCATGACGTTCGAACCATAGTTATAATTTTGGAGTTTGGACACGTGGGTAATGTAATTAATCATGCTCCTAACCGTTTTTTTTTAATATGTGTACAATTTATCACATCTTAAATATCCTCATACAGGTTTCGACCTGTTAATTATCCGTAGACTTTACTATACGGTAACAATGAATCTGACTTCCCATTAGTAACAAATACATACGAGTATCGACTTGCTTATAATATAACTAATTAACCTTCATTTAATATTTCCCACTTTTAACATTTCTGAGACTAATGAGATCGAAATGTCGATGTAAAAATCTAAGAGAAGCGTGTAAAATTCAAGAGTTTCTTTCTATCTTTAGTCACAGTTTTGTGTCTTTTAAGTAAAAAGTTAAAGGAAGTGACGATGCTGCCATCTTTTGGTATGTTTAAAGAGATTGCAGAATCTGTGTATCGCAGAATAAAATATGCGGGTGCATCTGAAATGCATGGATTCATCGTAAGCTGCGATCATACACTTGCTGATATGAGTGGTTATGGAGCGATTACAATTGAATATGAGGTTCTTGAAAATTGGCTCTAGTTCATAATTAACCTTATTATCGCCATGCAAAAGAATATGAAAGTGAAATTGTTAAATATTACCGTGCATCTACTGCAAAGCGAAAGCAATCTTGAGGACCCGGGATTTTTTATTTTTAAAATACCTATATTGCCATTACTATACATCCCTCCGAAATTAACAATTTGCAGAGTCTTTAATCATCGGCGGCGGTCTTGCCAAGGTATCATCACTCGTTTCAAAATGTTTATCAACGACATTCACGTAAATTTAGATGCATTTGCATTGTGAGTGGTAAGCATGACCATGCTTCTTCGATTTCACGTTCTGCAAACGTTGAGATGAAATCTATAGGTAGACACACGATGTCTTTTGTTTCCATTAATGCTAGACGTTTCACTTCATAATAAACTCTCATTGACCTTTAAAGAAATGCACGCTGGTCGTGAAGATTTTCCAGTATCCAATTTTTAAGCATTTTAACATTTTGTTTAGGACACTTTCCGTTAAATGTATGATTTTCACAATTTATCGACAATCGATGTTGTTGTTGTTGTCCTATGAATTTCGGTAAAGATGGATAGGCCAATATGTCTAGGTCGACAACATTGTCAGCATCTAAAATTTTCTGCAACCTATATCTTTTTTTGTCTGCACCTTTTATGGGTTGTAACGTGGCAACACGTTACAGCTGTAGATCTGCGCGAGAATCAATCCGAAGGGGTGCTGCAGTGCCTATATTGGGGGGACTGTCGATCGTGGCGCTAATCTTTTCTTGGCACTGTTGCTCGCGGGGGTCATATAAAGGGGTAAATGGGGGGGACTGCTGTAGTGGCGCTGGTTTTTTGCATATGGCTCCAAACCACGGGTTGGTGTAGTTCCATCATAGGGGGGACTGTCGTTCGTGGCGCTAATTTTTGTAAGGGACTGCACTGACCCGTGGCAAGGGATCACCGCTCCGTACCGAGACGGACTTTGTCTTGCCGGGAGGCTTTATCTGGGGAACGATAACGATCACTATAAGGGGGGACTGCTTTTCGAAGCGCTAATTTTACAGTGACGTTTCGTATGGTTTTTTGAGTTTTGGTTTTGTGATTTTGAGCAATGGCGGCCGGAGTACCGTAGAGATTATAGATTTTGTCTTTCCGGGAGGCTTTATCCGGGGAATAAGGATATTCTTTGATATAAAGGGGGGACTGCTGTGAAGGCGCTAATTTTTTAGATATCCTACATCGCGTTGTGAATCTTGAGATTCCGGAGGTCGCAAAGAGTAAATTAAATTAAGTAAAATTAAGCTAAATTAAGTTAGGGTAATTTAGAGTACGTTAAATTAAGTTACATTAAGTTAGGATAAATTAGAGTAACTTAAATTAAGTTACAGGAAGTTAGGATAAATTAGAGTAAGTTAAATTAAGTTATGGTAAGTTAAAGTACGTTAAATTAGGTTAAGGTAAGTTAAATTAAGTAAACATCTTTTAGGAAAATGGGGGGGAGATTACATCATACATCGTATAGATTCGTCTTGGTTTTCATCCGAAACTGAAAAGAAAATTTTATCGTTTGAATTCTTTTCTTTTGCATTGTTTAAGATTTTTGGATATCGTGTAGTAGCGGGTTTGAGTCATTATAAAAATTAGTACGCATACTTGGGCATTTTTCACATCATTTTAGAATATTAATTTCGTTAGAAGGTTCTCGGTATTTTGGTGATTTCGTAAACAGATTATATTTTACATCGCGGATAATATTATATCGTTTATTGTGTTGAAATTCTCGTTAATATTTGAACATAAAGAGCCCGATTAGGAAGGATCTCGTCGCTTTGTTATGATGGTTACGGGATAAACAAGGGCATCTGTTGTTTTGATAGAGGTATCGAGACAATGGATGTTTACGGCTTACCGCTTCTGGAAGTCTCTGGAAGGTTCCAGAACGCGTGAGGGGAATCGAGAGAAAAGGGGAAGAGACACCGCGGGGAAAGCCGCGGTAGTCACGCGGTACCGCGGGAGCTAATCAGCGCGCTCCGTCTCTGGCGCCGGCGGGCAGCGAGGATCGCGTTCCGGCACGGCGGCGACGAGCCCCGGGCCATTCTCGTGTGGTCTGCAGCAGCGGCAGGATCTCTGGGCCTTGGCAGGTGGGCATCGGAAGGTACAGGTACGACGAATTTCGGAAGGCTTCGCGTTCTTTTTTCTCGATAACAGCCTTCCGGAATTCGTATATAGTTCTCGCTCGCGTGGTCGGCTGAAGTGCTCCTTAAAATGGTTCCGGGTTCGTAATACAACGTGATCGCGACGTAATAAATAGTATTTTTTTGTAATTCGTAGCTTCTTCGTAAATTGAATAGCATCATTGTTCTTTCGCGAGTGTAACTTTCTGTGGACGAAGTGCGGGTATCGTCATCAAATGAATCGATAAATATTAATAAAAGATTCGGGTTTTCGGACTTTTCTCGTTGTAGAGGTTCTTTGTCGAACAAAATACGCCTTAATCACTTTAAAGATAACATTGCTACCGTCCGTGACTTATTACAGCAAACTAAAATTGTTAATTAATCAAATTGAATTTAACTGCTCTCGTCTTTGAAAATCCTTCAAGGAGATTAATAAATAATTTAAATAAAAGTAACATTGCTATCGCCTTTGATTCGCTCAGAGGGAATAATGTCACTTAATTAAATATAAATTTAACGGTTCACGTCCTTGAAACTTATTCAAGGAAAATAATAAATAATTTAAACAAAAGTAACATTACTATCGCCTTTGATTCGCTCAGAGGGAATAATGTTACTTAATTAAATATAAATTTAACGGTTCACGTCCTTGAAACTTATTCAAGGAAAATAATAAATAATTTAAACAAAAGTAACATTGCTATCGCCTTTGATTCGCTCAGAGGGAATAATGTTACTTAATTAAATATAAACTTAACGGTTCACGTCCTTGAAACTTATTCAAGGAAAATAATAAATAATTTAAACAAAAGTAACATTGCTATCGCCTTTGATTCGCTCAGAGGGAATAATGTTGCTTAATTAAATATAAATTTAACGGTTCACGTCCTTGAAACTTATTCAAGGAAAATAATAAATAATTTAAACAAAAGTAACATTGCTATCGCCTTTGATTCGCTCAGAGGGAATAATGTTACTTAATTAAATATAAACTTAATGGTTTACGGCCTTGAACTTTCTTCAAGGAGAATAATAAATAATTTAACAAAAGTAATATTGCTATCGCCTTTGATTCGCTCAGAGGGAATAATGTTACTTAATTAAAAAGACACTTAATGGTTTGCGACCTTGCAACGTCTTCAAGGAGATTAATAAACAATATAAACAAAAGTAATGTTGCTATCGCCTTTGATTCGCTCAGGGGGAATAATGTTACTTAATTAAAAGGATTAAGCTAAATAATAACATTTCGGAAGGTGGCGCTGAATTTGTGAGACAAAGGATCCCCCACGGCTAAGTGTTTATGTGCGGGCGAGCGCGGTTTCCGCGGAGGCATGTCCAAGCAGCGCGTTCGAAAATCTAATCGAGATGGCCCGAGACGTACATAAAAGGACAGACGGGGAGCGTCGGGTCGACTAGTCGGTACCGAGAGGACGCGTTACGTCTCTTCCGCGGTTGTTCCGGTATAATAGGATCGGGTAGGAATCTGGGTTACCGACACCCGTGAGGGTGCACCGAACTATTGAATATTATTTTCTTATGTTTGGGTTATCGGCCATGGCGGCTAAGAACACCCATGGTGGAGGTGTGGCGCGCTTTTTGTATCTTTTATTTCGGCGGCTCTCGGCCCCTACGGGGCAACCCAAAATTTTGTCGTTTCATCGACTCTTATTCGTCTGCCAGTTTCGGTTACGTCGCACATTTACCCGTATGTGATAACTGTGGCTACGGGCGTCTCCTTGGTGCAAACGCGTAAAACTCGTGAATCTTATTTCTTTTCCATAAAGGTATTCTCGGCCAGTATTTGGCGTGTGCTACGGGCACCCGCTGTGGAGGTGCGTCCCGTGGTTTTTTTTGTATTCTTATGATTCGAAGGCTCTCGGCCCTTAAGGGGCAACCCACATTTTGCTTAATGCTTCGTCAGAATAGGGCGCGTTTTCTAGGGTTAATAGCGCTCCGCAGTATTCAAGATATCCGTAGGGTTTATGGGTGGTTCAATTCCGTTTGTTTTTTTTTGCGCGTTATTACCGTGGAATCGTGGGGTTTTGAATATTGAGTTTAGCGGGACGGTGGACCAGTCGTCTCTTGGCAGGGTTTTCGCGGGGCACCGCGTATAAAGTCCCGCTCGAGTCCGTCACGAGGCAGTGCGTCTGGGAAGTCCTCGCTGAGTTCGTCGACGGGCAAGGCCTCTTAGAAAGTCCCGGGGAGGTCGTCCCCGGGCACCGTATTTGCGAAAAGTCCTTGTCGAGTTCGTCGCCAGGCGCCGCGTCCGAAAAGTCCTGGTTGAGTCCGTCGCAAGGCACCGCGATTAGGAAGTCCCGGCCGTACCCCTGCCGAGGGACAACGTCTGGGACCTCGATTTACGTAGTCGTCGTTTTGAACCCCGTCCTCGTTGGTCGTGACCGCTATCTTATATCGCCGAGTTTGGGTTTCGGTTTTGCCTGCGCACGAATACCGCCCTCTCCCGTGCCGAGTGGATCTCGGGGCTGAGCATAGCGGGCACGCCATCGCCTTGCAGCGCGCCTATAAATTCGGCATGCTTCGGCATGCCTGGCGCCCTTAATAACATCGTGCGCGTCGTAAGGTCTTGTGACCCCCGGGATGTGGTTGGTTGAGGTTTTATTGGTGGGCGTTGCGGTTGCGGGCGGTTGCGAGCGACGACGACGGTTTGGGCATTTTCTGGGTAGGTTCGGATTTAGTTGGTTTCGAGATTTTGGGGTTCGGTTTTTTGGGGGGTCACAGGGTATCTTGTGAGCACATGTAAGGTTGTCTTCCAACGTTTCGTTGATTGCATCAAAGGGTATATATCGAGCGATTCCCATCGTAGACTATGATAATTGTGTATTAACCAATCGTTTTACGTTGAAAACATACTTTACAACATCACTGTCGGAAATATCCATAATGCACATTTCCTTTGGTACAAACCGATTACCGGGTCCGGGAATCCTTGCACGTCGGCAATATACTACATTTCTAGTACCTAATAGTGATTAGATTATCCCCTTCATTAATTGACGAATTCTTTTATCTCTCTCTCTCTCTCTCTCTCTCTCTCTCTCTCTCTCTCTCTCTCTCTCTCTCTCTCTCTCTCTCTCTCTCTCTCTCTCTCTCTCTCTCTCTCTCTCTCTCTCTCTCTTTTGTTATAAATCTAGTATTGCGATTTTATATGCTTCTGCTAGTATGCCTTGTTATATTAAGCTTAGTTTTAGTTTTAGTTATCTGTATGTATGCTCTATATTGGTTGGCCTAAGAGGTAATACCTCAAGCCATAATAAAGAGAATCAATCAGTACACCAATCTCTCTCTCTCTATCTATCTCTTTCTCTCTCACACATTCTTTGTCACTTCCACATATGACGCGGTACCTCTAACTTATGGATATACATCGTATCTTTCTCTCTAGATCGTAGTATCTCTTCGTCAAATCCTATGAATCGGAAATCAAATCAGAGTGTAACAAAAACAGATAGTTTTCATAGTCACTAGATCCGGTATCATCCAATGTTCCTCTCGAGATTAAGATAGACGGTCCCATACTTGTCCATTGTAGCTAGTTTGCGAGTTACGATGCTCAGATGATGCAGAGTTGAACGCAATATTAAATCGTTTCACGTACTAGTACCAGTATGATGGTCTCCATACTTTTACAATTGAAGAAACCTTTTCTACGATATTCGATCTCTTTGAAATGTACATATACGTATGAATACAAGTTTCGATCCATTTATAATACAATTGAGCGCGCCAAAGATCTCTAAATGTTCAGTCATTAAATTGACATCGTTTAAACAATTAATTTTTGTATGTATATTGAATCGCGACGTACTGCACTCTAAAAACAAATACTTAAAATTATTACATCTTAAAGTCAGTCCATGTATAATTACATCTTACATCTTACGTGGTCTAAGTCATCTTATCTACACTACATATTTCTTTCTGTCAATGTAAAAACAAAACGAAAAACGACAAAGTATTTATCATTGTGATAATAACAAATCTGTTCTCATTAGAACCGTGTATAATAGCCCACATAAGAAAACCTTATTCATAGCGAATGTGACTTTTGAACTGTCTTCTTTAATTGTCGACCATTCTCTCTCTCTCTCTCTCTCTCTCTCTCTCTCTCTCTCTCATCAGCTACCAATTTTTTACATGTATAAGAATACCCGTACATCAAATCGAGTCGTGTGCACATTTTTGTGATGCAACATTCACACGACTATGGAATGAAATTCATTCTGAAAACCAAACAAGTACAAGCGTAAATGTATTTTAATACTAACTAACGGTACGTCTCGATTCGAAATTGTATGTAGCGTAACCGGCATGACTATTTAAATCCGTTTACAACAATGATTTGAATTATCACACTGCACGAAACGTTGTTATATTTGACAGATTTTTTGTTACTTCGACATTGTAATCGTAATTGGTTAACTAAGTTATTTACGTACCAATACTATTGTTATATGTATTTTGTTAAATATATTGGAATAAGGAGACTATCCTTCTATCCACCACACGTAGTGTAATAGAAAAAGACGCAAGTATATATATCAATAAATAATTTTCATGGTAATAAATTAACCTTTAAAAACTTCTTATGTTTTCACATCACGGACTAAAATTTCATATTATTATAATTATTATTGATATTGAATCGTTTATAGAACTGATGTTTTCATACATTATCACTCAAAAAGACTGCTACCCTATATGAAATAAAAGACCAAACAAAAATTCAACATGAAGACATGCATAGGTTAATTCTATTTAAATGTGCGCATGTGATTCCGTAAAACATTAATCATTTTGAAGGGAAAAGTGAAAAATTGCCAATGACCTGTCTGTAAAGCTTATATAGTTCTATCTTACTTCATGCTTCTTTTCGAGAGTCCAAACACACTTTCAATAAGCATTGAATATTTTCTTATGTAAGGAAGTAAATATTCAACGATTTTTTCGTAAATAATGATACAGTTTAATATATACGATCATTATACAATTTAACTAAAACAAGCTTATTTAGAATATTTATTTGGAAATGATGGGGATAAGGATATGAATATGCATTTAAATGAATCATTTAACACACATATCTCTATGATTAATTTCAATTATATAATTTTTGCATATTATAACACGTACATATTTACAATATTTGCAGACTGTTTGTCAGACTTTTCATTATCGCGTTTAGACTAAAATGTGCATCAAAATTGACTCTTGCCCGTCATTAATAATAGACATCTAGTACATCGGAACTTTGAAACACCTTTACAATGTGTTGTATATTTTCTTAAATCTGAATGCATTCACGTTACTGATGACAATAATGCTTCTTTAATTTCATCGTGACCAAAGGTGCGAACGAAACAAATTGAGATCAGTACCATTGACAGTGTCTGAAATTTCATACCTATCAAGGAGATTTCGTAAATTATATGCCAAAGCATTCACAGTTATTAATATGATTCTTTATAAGTCATAAGTTTGCTGTCAACTATATTCATAATAAACATATTGTTTAATGTAGATCGGTAATTATATAATTCCTTATCTTACATTTAATTCCTCACAATATTCAATATGTCCCATTCAAAACATCGTGTTTTATTTTTGCTTATTGCATCTTGTAATATATATCTGCTCGCACTCTACATACAAAGTACGTAATATTCACTTTCAAAATTTGTAATTATTTTGAATATTTCGTTTATATCTCATTAGCTTTCTTATTTTATAAATTTATTTCGAAAAAATCTCTGCTAATAATCCTCGCACTATTAATATTCCTTAACCCCTTTATATAGTTTCAATATTTCCATAGCATACACCTTTCGACTATGGCGTAATCGTGTAGTATTCATATTTTAAAGACAAATTGCATCTACTCCAGATATTAACGAACACCTTACTAATAATTAAGACTGACAATCAAAGGACATAATTTCGTATACATTGATTATTTGACCATCCACCTTATACCCACAATAATATTCTACCAATACCAAAAACATCTCGCAAATAATCGAGGCAATATTTTCATTTCAAATTTATTATTATACTTGAAAAATTTCTCTCAGTCTAAACTTCTCTTACGAGTTTACTATATACTTCATCTTGACGTGTTTTTCGTGTTTCCGTAACATTTACTTCGTCGCCTTGGCTCTGCATCTTAATATGGTCTAATGCTAAACGATCACCAACTTTATCAATGAATATCTTCTTTTCGTATAAGTATTAAATGTGGAATCGATCATCATTGTAGTCTCATGCACGCATATTGCTGTTCCACCCCCCCCCCTCTCTCTCTCTCTCTCACTCTCCATTTCTCACTTTTCCTCTCTCAATCATCCGTTGAACAATCAATAAAAATTATAATATTTAAACATAATTTCACCAACGTGACAGCAAACGTTTAGAAATTTATAATACCGTTTATGTATGAGGAAACTATAATGTAAGTGTCAAATAAATGGTGTTTGTATTACATAGTAATTGACCAACTCATATAATGCAGTAACAAATAAAAGAACCAAGTCTTCGACGGTCGAAATCATGGAAATTATTTTTAAATGTTCCCGATATAAGGTAAGTAAGATGAAGTATATAGTAAACTCGTAAGAGAAGTTTAGACTGAGAGAAATTTTTCAAGTATAATAATAAATTTGAAATGAAAATATTGCCTCGATTATTTGCGAGATGTTTTTGGTATTGGTAGAATATTATTGTGGGTATAAGGTGGATGGTCAAATAATCAATGTATACGAAATTATGTCCTTTGATTGTCAGTCTTAATTATTAGTAAGGTGTTCGTTAATATCTGGAGTAGATGCAATTTGTCTTTAAAATATGAATACTACACGATTACGCCATAGTCGAAAGGTGTATGCTATGGAAATATTGAAACTATATAAAGGGGTTAAGGAATATTAATAGTGCGAGGATTATTAGCAGAGATTTTTTCGAAATAAATTTATAAAATAAGAAAGCTAATGAGATATAAACGAAATATTCAAAATAATTACAAATTTTGAAAGTGAATATTACGTACTTTGTATGTAGAGTGCGAGCAGATATATATTACAAGATGCAATAAGCAAAAATAAAACACGATGTTTTGAATGGGACATATTGAATATTGTGAGGAATTAAATGTAAGATAAGGAATTATATAATTACCGATCTACATTAAACAATATGTTTATTATGAATATAGTTGACAGCAAACTTATGACTTATAAAGAATCATATTAATAACTGTGAATGCTTTGGCATATAATTTACGAAATCTCCTTGATAGGTATGAAATTTCAGACACTGTCAATGGTACTGATCTCAATTTGTTTCGTTCGCACCTTTGGTCACGATGAAATTAAAGAAGCATTATTGTCATCAGTAACGTGAATGCATTCAGATTTAAGAAAATATACAACACATTGTAAAGGTGTTTCAAAGTTCCGATGTACTAGATGTCTATTATTAATGACGGGCAAGAGTCAATTTTGATGCACATTTTAGTCTAAACGTGATAATGAAAAGTCTGACAAACAGTCTGCAAATATTGTAAATATGTACGTGTTATAATATGCAAAAATTATATAATTGAAATTAATCATAGAGATATGTGTGTTAAATGATTCATTTAAATGCATATTCATATCCTTATCCCCATCATTTCCAAATAAATATTCTAAATAAGCTTGTTTTAGTTAAATTGTATAATGATCGTATATATTAAACTGTATCATTATTTACGAAAAAATCGTTGAATATTTACTCCCTTACATAAGAAAATATTCAATGCTTATTGAAAGTGTGTTTGGACTCTCGAAAAGAAGCATGAAGTAAGATAGAACTATATAAGCTTTACAGACAGGTCATTGGCAATTTTTCACTTTTCCCTTCAAAATGATTAATGTTTTACGGAATCACATGCGCACATTTAAATAGAATTAACCTATGCATGTCTTCATGTTGAATTTTTGTTTGGTCTTTTATTTCATATAGGGTAGCAGTCTTTTTGAGTGATAATGTATGAAAACATCAGTTCTATAAACGATTCAATATCAATAATAATTATAATAATATGAAATTTTAGTCCGTGATGTGAAAACATAAGAAGTTTTTAAAGGTTAATTTATTACCATGAAAATTATTTATTGATATATATACTTGCGTCTTTTTCTATTACACTACGTGTGGTGGATAGAAGGATAGTCTCCTTATTCCAATATATTTAACAAAATACATATAACAATAGTATTGGCACGTAAATAACTTAGTTAACCAATTACGATTACAATGTCGAAGTAACAAAAAATCTGTCAAATATAACAACGTTTCGTGCAGTGTGATGATTCAAATCATTGTTGTAAACGGATTTAAATAGTCATGCCGGTTACGCTACATACAATTTCGAATCGAGACGTACCGTTAGTTAGTATTAAAATACATTTACGCTTGTACTTGTTTGGTTTTCAGAATGAATTTCATTCCATAGTCGTGTGAATGTTGCATCACAAAAATGTGCACACGACTCGATTTGATGTACGGGTATTCTTATACATGTAAAAAATTGGTAGCTGATGAGACAGAGAGAGAGAGAGAGAGAGAGAGAGAGAGAGAGAAAGAGAGAGAGAGAATGGTCGACAATTAAAGAAGACAGTTCAAAAGTCACATTCGCTATGAATAAGGTTTTCTTATGTGGGCTATTATACACGGTTCTAATGAGAACAGATTTGTTATTATCACAATGATAAATACTTTGTCGTTTTTCGTTTTGTTTTCACATTGACAGAAAGAAATATGTAGTGTAGATAAGATGACTTAGACCACGTAAGATGTAAGATGTAATTATACATGGACTGACTTTAAGATGTAATGATTTTAAGTATTTGTTTTTAGAGTGCAGCACGTCGCGATTCAATATACATACAAAAATTAATTGTTTAAACGATGTCAATTTAATGACTGAACATTTAGAGATCTTTGGCGCTCTCAATTGTATTATAAATGGATCGAAACTTGTATTCATACGTATATGTACATTTCAAAGAGATCGAATATCGTAGAAAAGGTTTCTTCAATTGTAAAAGTATGGAGACCATCATACTGGTACTAGTACGTGAAACGATTTAATATTGCGTTCAACTCTGCATCATCTGAGCATCGTAACTCGCAAACTAGCTACAATGGACAAGTATGGGACCGTCTATCTTAATCTCGAGAGGAACATTGGATGATACCGAGATGGATCTAGTGACCATGAAAACTGTCTGTTTTTGTTACACTCTGATTTGATTTCCGATTCATAGAGAGATTGATGTATTGATTGATTCTCTTTATTATGGCTTGAGGTATTACCAATATAGAGCATGCATACAGATAACTAAAACTAAAACTAAGCTTAATATAACAAGGCATACTAACAGAAGCATATAAAATCGCAATACTAGATTTATAACAAAAGAGAGAGAGAGAGAGAGAGAGAGAGAGAGAAAAGAATGCGTCAATTAATGAAGGGGATCGGTTTGTACCAAAGGAAATGTGCATTATGGATATTTCCGACAGTGATGTTGTAAAGTATGTTGTCAACGTAAAACGATTGGTTAATACACAATTATGTCGATATATACCCTTTGATGCAATCAACGAAACGTTGGAAGACAACCTTACATGTGCTCACAAGATACCCATAAAAGGTGCAGACAAAAAAAGATATAGGTTGCAGAAAATTTTAGATGCTGACAATGTTGTCGACCTAGACATATTGGCCTATCCATCTCTACCGAAATTCATAGGACAACAACAACAACATCGATTGTCGATAAATTGTGAAAATCATACATTTAACGGAAAGTGTCCTAAACAAAATGTTAAAATGCTTAAAAATTGGATACTGGAAAATCTTCACGACCAGCGTGCATTTCTTTAAAGGTCAATGAGAGTTTATTATGAAGTGAAACGTCTAGCATTAATGGAAACAAAAGACATCGTGTGTCTACCTATAGATTTCATCTGAACGTTTGCAGAACGTGAAATCGAAGAAGCATGGTCATGCTTACCACTCACAATGCAAATGCATCTAAATTTACGTGAATGTCGTTGATAAACATTTTGAAACGAGTGATGATACCTTGGCAAGACCGCCGCCGATGATTAAAGACTCTGCAAATTGTTAATTTCGGAGGGATGTATAGTAATGGCAATATAGGTATTTTAAAAATAAAAAAATCCCGGGTCCTCAAGATTGCTTTCGCTTTGCAGTAGATGCACGGTAATATTTAACAATTTCACTTTCATATTCTTTTGCATGGCGATAATAAGGTTAATTATCAACTAGAGCCAATTTTCAAGAACCTCATATTCAATTGTAATCGCTCCATAACCACTCATATCAGCAAGTGTATGATCGCAGCTTACGATGAATCCATGCATTTCAGATGCACCCGCATATTTTATTCTGCGATACACAGATTCTGAAATCTCTTTAAACATACCAAAAGATGGCATCATTGTCACTTCCTTTAACTTTTTACTTAAAAGACACAAAACTGTGCGTAAAGATAGAAAGAAACTCTTGAATTTTACACGCTTCTCTTAGATTTTTACATCGACATTTCGATCTCATTAGTCTCAGAAATGTTAAAAGTGGGAAATATTAAATGAACGTTAATTAGTTATATTATAAGCAAGTCGATACTCGTATGTATTTGTTACTAATGGGAAGTCAGATTCATTGTTACCGTATAGTAACAAATACATACGAGTATCGACTTGCTTATAATATAACTAATTAACGTTCATTTAATATTTCCCACTTTTAACATTTCTGAGACTAATGAGATCGAAATGTCTGCCGATTGATTTCATTTGCATATTTGCTGACCGGCAAATTGAAGAAGCATGGGCTTGCTTGCCACCTGCTATGCAAATGCATCCTGATATACGTGAATGTCGTCGATGTTATAAACATTTCGAATCAAGCTATGATACGATAGATGGTCAACCACCTATGATTAAAGACTGCATCAATTGTCAAGTTAAAAGCGATGCATTAGTTGATGATAATGAAAATATGAATTTCATGTGATTGCTATTGTATATTGTTATGTATGAATATGAGAAATAAAAGAATAAATAACATTTATTAAAAACATCTTCTGTATTTTCTTCATCTTCCTTCCTGCATGATATTGTACAAAAAAAAAGAATATGGGTTATTTAAATAGTCATATTTAACAAAGGGGTCGATGGTTAACGTAATGATTAATGGATTTTAGACGCGTCTCAACTCGTCTTTACGAGATATAGGTCCCAACATAGAAATTGCATGTGTTTCCCAAATATGGGAATGAATAATGGTTTAGACGCGTCTGGACCTGTATACCATCTTTACGAGATATAGGTCCCAACATGTTATGTAATATTCTTAGAAAATACATGTGTTTTCCCAAAGATGGTCGGTACCCATGCCGAAAATAGACCGCCAGACCCCGAGCGCCAGAGGGCCGAAGGTACACGTGTTTTTCCAAAAATGGGAATGACTAACGGATTTTAGACGAGTCTCAACTCGTATACCATCCATGTGTTTCGAGGGGGGGAGAGGTAGCATGGCAATAATTATTCGAGCGATCAAATCGCGATATCAATTCGCGGTTTCAATTCGCGGCCTTAATTCGCGGTCGTAATTCGCAATCTTAATTCGCGAGTCATCTCGCGAGGTACCCCTCGCGATCCACCGAAACCGCGAGTGGCGTAGAACTGTCTTTATCCTTCTACTGATAGGATGCCAGCATAGCGTGCGGAAGACCAGGGATCGAATCCCAACCGGGAAAATTTTCATATTTTTTCCTTTTGAATCTGTGATATGTCATTGTATCCCGTGTTTTTTTTGTTTCATTTATTCCCGGGACTGTAGAATTTTTTGTTTTATTTATTCCCGGGACTGTAGAATAACCTCATTACGAGAAATTATATTAACAAATTTCAGCATCAAGATTGTAAATCTTATCGTGAATTTTACCATAAATCTGATATGTAAATGTGTATGAGTATTCATTGGAAACTTGAAAATTAAATATTTTTTAAAAAATTGCAATTCCACTTTAACAATACGTTATACATCTGATAATCTTCCGTCGCATAGTTTTCGTATCATTATTGCCGCGTATGACATGCGACATGACATTGTCAAATTCGTCATAAAAAGAAACAACTGGGAAAACCTGGCCCGCATATAGTTCATCATCATATAAAATTATATCTGAATTGTGTATGAGTAGATATGATTGAGATATAATTATATTATCTAAGTATAATTATGTATGGATTTTGACCGGATACTTATATATACGAGCCATTTTTTCCCGGCCAAAAAAAAGCGACAACGGAACGCTGCATACGATTCCCTGGGACTCAACTGGCATCCTCGCACATTCACAAATTCAGTCCTAACACATAAAAATCTTTACAAGATGTAATTTTTTTCGTCACCAATTTCTGTTAACATTATTCTTGCTTGGATATTTTTTGTCAAACACATATTCACCAAATATCACTTCTTTTAAAACCGTGATACGTATCTTAGCTACAGTCCTTTATTGCATTAAATGTATATCATTTTTCAAAATTACTTGTTGTAATTGTATTTTTTATAGTTTTCAGTTATTTGTCAATTTTGTTCATTGCTCAATTTTCATTTTAATTAATTCTTTCGTTCTTTTCAACCACATTTATTTATCGTAGCTTTTTGAAAACTATGGAGTTTAAAATAAAAAATATTGCTTTGTGTGAAATAATTTGGAATTCTTCAGTAAAAGACAATGAAGGAAAAGTAAATGCTTTAATGAACCATATTAATTCCTTGAAAATGTCATTATCTGCCGATCAAATGAATGAAATCAGAAGCATTTTTCAAAAAAGTTTTCTTCCTATTTATCGCAAAAAATGGATGCAGGCATTCTTACAGAATGAATTCAAGATTCAATTGAACGATAGCCGAGGCGAGACTAGCAGAACTTGCGTACCACAAACATCCCCAGGAAATAATGTGAAGCCAAAGAGAGGTCGTCCACGTACAAGTTATGAGGAAGGATCCGATTCAACGAAGCGAAGGCGAATTAGTGATATCGCTTCCTTGTACAGCTTAGAAGAGCTAGCGATGGCTGTCAAATTGGAAAGCAAAAAAGCTCATGACAACAATGACGAAACTGACTGCATGGATGATGGTAATGAGAATGATGATGATCAGATTGATGGTTATGACGAAGATAATAATGATGATATTGCTGGCGATGATGATACCGATGATGATGATGAACCCGATGATGATAATAATCCACATTTCGATGATCCAGCTTACATCGCTAATGTTTTAGCTATGTATATGGATTTAGGACTAAGTAAACGAAAATACGAGAAATTGAGGTTTCACAATAAAAAGATTTACGGGAATAAATTTTACTCTTGTCATCCAAAGCTTATGTCTTACAAACGTACCTGTTACCCAGGGAATATACATGTAACGCAATCTGGAGGAAAAGTTGACATGGAATCGTTGCTGCAACATACAGTAAAAAGGATAATCGATAGTGTAGATAAGGATGTCATAAAGAAAATACAAAATCACAAATTGAAGTTGTATGGGAAGTGGGGGATGGATGGCGCGTTCGGACAACAAACTACACGGCAAAAATGGACAGCTGACGACGAAACACGATTTTTGTCAGATACGGAAACTGCAGATGATGAAAGAATGAATAAAGTGGAAACCGTACAATCAGACAAAACCGTATTTTTAGTTTCCATTGCTCCTTTGCACCTGGAAAGCGCCCATAATACAATTTGGGAAAATAAAACACCATCGTCAGTTCTTCTCTATCGACCGTTATTATTTGAATTTGTTAAGGAAAGTTATGACGTGGTTAAAAGAATTTATAACCACTACGATTCGAAGTTGAAAAACCTAACAACGTGCAAGACAAATGTCGGCGATAAGGCATTTGAAGTAAGTTTTGAATTCGAATGCACAATGATTGACGGCAAAATTTGCAACATTCTGACTGAAGAAAAGGCATCCTCGCGATGTAACATTTGTCATGTGGGCCCATCAGAAATAAATGATATAGATAAGGTACTTCAGCGTAAACCGGATACACAATCTTATAAGTTCGGTTTGTCAACGTTGCATGTCTGGATTCGTTCCTTGGAATACCTTCTCCACGTAGCGTATTACATGGATATCAAAACCAGTGCCGCAAGATCTGAGGAGGACAAAAAGTCCAGAGCTCAACGAAAAAAAAAAAATTCAAACATTGCTTAAATCAAAATTATCAATTACAGTTGATGTTGTTAAGCAAGGCTGGGGTACGACGAACACGGGTAACGTTGCGCGAGCATTCTTTGCACATTCTAAAGAAGTAGCTGAAATAACGGAGTTGGATGAGACTCTCATAAACAGCATCCATACAGTTTTACAGGTCATTACAAGCGGAAAAGCTGTAGACTGTAATGCCTTCGAACTATATGCTTTGAATACAGCAAGGTTATGTGTCGATTTGTACCCGTGGTACAACATGCCACCTGCGATACACAAAATTTTAATACATGGAAGCAATGTCATCAAAACATTTTCATTACCAATTGGATGGTATTCTGAAGAATGCCAGGAGGCTAATAACAAACGTTTTCGACAAGCCCGTTTAACATCTAGCCGAATGTTTAATCGAACTGCATCAAACGAAGATGTTCTGCATCATTTGCTAATTTCTAGAGATAATACGAGTATTGACGTTTAACGGCAACAATTAAAAACAAGGGGTTATATGTGAAACAAGGAGATGATAAAAATAATAATAATAATAAAAAATTAATTGAAAAGTTTTTTTAAAAATAGGGGGGGGGGGGGGGTTTTATATTAAAACATAAAAAAGCTAATAATGAGAAGATTCTGAAGATGACCCAAACACGGGTCGAAACGTCAAGCTAAATTTCCCCTTTTAATTCATTATTAGCTTTTTTATGTTTTAATATAAAACCTCCCCCCCCCCTATTTTTAAAAAAACTTTTCAATTAATTTTTTATTATTATTATTATTTTTATCATCTCCTTGTTTCACATATAACCCCTTGTTTTTAATTGTTGCCGTTAAACATCAATACTCGTATTATCTCTAATTATTAAAAGCGGCCGAGAAACTGTATTGTTTAAAATTTGCTAATTTCTTCGGATCCATTGATTAGCTCTCGCAGATTCGTACAAAATAGGGATTTTAAAGAACTATCTGACGATGCCAAAAGCTTATTAATAATGTAAACGAGAATGCCTCAAGATTTCGATAAGTAAAAAACGCAAAAAATACAAACATATTAAAAAGAAAAAAAATATACAAAATCTAAAAATGCAAAAAAAATGAATAAAATAGATAAAAAAAAAATAGGATCATATCCTCGACACGTCCTCGCCTTTCGATAGAGATCGAGTAAAAGTATTTTAAATTTTGTTGTATAAATTATCATAGATGGGTAATATATATTTATAACATGTTTCAATTCGTTGAATGCAGGAATTAATCCATTTGAAAGTTTTACACTGAAATTCTTTCAAATGTTCAGTGTAACCAAAACATTGTTTCTGCCAGAGTTGTAACGTTTTAAATTTTAGTATTTTCTCATATAACCCCCAGATACTATGTTTCACGACAATTAAAAAAAAATGTTTAAACTTGTCCGCCATATGTAACGCGACGTTCGTATCGAAAAGGGAGAGAAGGGCTACAACTGATTAGACGGAAATCGCGAGAAATTAGAGGAAAACAGGCGTAAATTGACGACCATCGTGCCGCACGTGCGACAGGGGCCGCCATGACTGTTTTCATTTCGGAAGAACACGAACAGCGTAAGCGAAGATAGACGGTGATTGACGAAGCACGCTCCGATCTATGACGAGGCGTGCCGAAGGAATGCGAATGACGTAGCCAGTCGGAATTCGGGCGCGCACCAAATTTGAATCAGGTGGGCGGCCTGTCAATCAAATCGCACGAATGACGTTTAAAATTGTGACAATTCAGCCCGAATTCCGAGTAAAAAAGCTGAAAAGTGACAGGCATATTGGACGTCCCTTGAGGGTATAAATACGACGTGTCAACCGAAAAACTTTCTCTTGCACTTCCGCCAAACGACTCCTCAGGAAGGCGACCCGGCACGTCGACAACGAGTGATCCACATCGACATCGAGAAGAGATCCAGTGCCGGGAAATTAATAAAAACGCTTGGTTTCTTCGTTGACTTCGATCCACGGATCGAAGTCCAAGGTGAGCGCCTCTTACCATTTTTCATCGACGTAAATTTCGCTTTTATCTGCCGTCAAATCTTCCCCCGTTCGTTACAGCGAGGGACCGGAACGAAAAGGACGGCAGGAAATAGGGTACCCGGCGAACGCGCTCACCGACCATCGAGTTCTGGATCCGTGGAAAACGTCACATGAAGAAACTGCCAGGAGAAGCCAGGGCCGGAATTTTGAGGAGCCCAAGGACCAAAATTTGCAGCAGCATAAGCAAGACACCCTTCTCTCCCAAAAACGTGGTGCCGTCTATAAAATGTATGTAAGTGTTGTGCAATAGAACTTTAATCGCTTTTAATGTAAATGATGTGTTCCGCGTAAATTATTGCGAGTTTCGGTCTGATTTGGGATTTTATTTTTTGTGTCTTTCGTGAGTACGGATTTTAGATATGTGTATATGTGTATGACTTATGAGGCATAATTTCTGATCCGTGTTATTTATATTTTTGTGACTTGCCTCATATCGGTAATTTTTATCCGCGTAAATTATTCCGTTGCGTCGTGAATGTATGACTGACCAGACATCGTCTTATTTATTTCTAATAATTACTATTGCGAATTACCCAATTACAGTGTGTCTAGTGTCAAAGTATTCATGCATTAAATAATAAAAGAAAAACTCCATAACATGCTTGTAATTTCTGTCTTCTCGATATTTATGTGTGTATTTGTGTAAATAAAAAATTGTAAAACATATTGGATCCGACATTTTGAATTTTGAAAATCTGACTTCTGATTCGTAATCAGCGACTCAAAAAACCCCAAAAAACTATGTTTCATGCAAATTAAAAAAAAATTGTTAAAACTTGTCCGCCATATTGGATCAGCCATTTTGAATTTTGAAAATCTGACTTCTAATTCGTAATCAGCGACTAAAAAAAACTCTAGATACTATGTTTCAGAAAAATTAAAAAAAATTTTTTAAAAACTTGTCCGCCATATTGGATCCGCCATTTTGAGTTTTGTTCATTTCGAAATTTAGGCAGTGATACGTCAAAGTACAATCTATAATGAGCATATTAAAAAAAATTTGCTTTGATTCCTTCATTTTTGACCTTCCGGAGCGATTTTTGAAAAAAAAATTAATCGAAAACTTTTCAATTGACCTCTGTGCGCCGCCTCCGCGGGTCGGAGTTTTCTGTTCGACATATGCTGAGCTATTCGATTGGTGTATTTCCTAAATTTTTTATTGTCGCGTCCTCTGCCCTTTTCCAAGGTCACGGGGGTAACACTTTTCTGTCATAATTGGAAATTAATGAAAAGAGGTTACAATACAAAATAAACCAATTCGTGTTTATTTCCTTTGGTTGAAGTGTCACCACGTTTTTAAACTTATGGTGGACCACTCAAGCTCGCTTGGCAGGGGATTCGATTTCTTCATTTTCTGCATAGGCTATTTCCGATATTAATATTAATAAAATATATAACGGCTTACTCTTGATAACAATTACATTCGACATTGATATTTTCAGACGACGCTATGCACTAACAACCAACAGCATTTTTTATTTCGCACGGTCCGGTACTAACCTATTATTGGCGGCCCAATTAGCAATATTATCTAGTTTAGTGTTAAATGTATCAAACGCTTGCCTAGCATTATTTTAAAAAAAGAAAAATAACACTTGCTATCTTCGGCGTACGCTTTAAGACAACCCTGATTAAAACAATTATAAATATCGGCCGTATATATAATAAAAAGAATCGAACTCAATTTTGTGCTTTGAGGCCAACCACAGGACAAAAAATTGGTTGATATGCAGTGACCATCAGAATCACTTTTACATCTACATATTGTGATCTATAAGTGAAGTGCGATCTAATAAGATTATTGGTCGTTTCATAAAGCAATAAAATTTTAACTTTAAAATGGTTAGATCCTGATCAAGTGAATCGAAAGCGGGAGTAAAATCAAGAAGGCCGATAAACGTTACATTATTGTTATCGCAACCAGCAAGGACATCTTCAGAGATATCCAAGAGTGCAGTTTTGCAACTATGGAACTTCGTGAAACTCAATTGAAAAGTTCGACAAAGTTTAAACTGGTTACAATATTTTAGAACCTGTTCGTATAAAACCGCTTGAATCGTTTTAGAAAAATTGGTAGCTTTAGGACGCTAATAGTGTAGGTTGTAAATCATTAAAAGTGGCTGGCTTGGGAATTTTGAAATCGGATAAACCATCGCATGTTTCCATGCGTTCGAAAAAGTATACAGTGATGGGAAAAAGTTCCGGAATGGTGATATATCTCAGCGGGTGTGCAATTTCGGGGAAAATGTTTCAGAGAAAAGTTTAAGGATTTCTCCCCGGCTATTTAATGGTACAATTGAAATTGACCTTGGACGTGACCTTGACGGTTATTTCAAGGTCAAATTTATTTGTTTAAATGGGAACCTCGGTTTTTTAATGGATTCGGAAAGAGCGGGAAAACTTGCATCAGGCGAAAAATTTTGGACAATCGAAATTTTATGAGACAGTCTACAGCAAGAAATTTTCAAACCCACTTAAAAAGTGGTCAGAAATGTCATGCTCCTTGGTTGAAAAGAATTTAGCGACCGTTACAGCGGATGAAATCAGTAGCAAATCTAATAGGAACGACGATGCCGATGAGGCCCTTGTGGCTTAGGAAATGATTAGCTGTAAAACAAAAATACGAGACCATTCAAGAAACTTGATGGAATCCGTTTCATAATATTCAAGAAGTTAATATTTAAATAACCTAAAATGAGTATTTTGTCAACTTCGGCTAGAAGAGAGATGGAGTTGTTGTCTAAGTAATCGAGCAATCACGGTTGGGAGGAGGGGGGGGGGGGCTGATGTATAAGACCCCAACACCAAACCTTGTTCCACGATAATTTGGAGTAGCCCACAACTGCTGCAAACTGTAAACACCGGGTTACGACGAGAATTCAGCGCAAGAATACCAATATATTATACATGTCGCGGCACCTGCGCCTCTTGATTATTCCCGATCGCATCTAATAATTTTATAGCCTTTAATGAAAATTGCATGATTACTTATTTAACTATTAATCCACAATTCCGAGGCACAAAAAATATCAAATTTCTTTTCACACAAAAGTTCTGAAATTTCGAGAAAATGCAAAAAAATGTCCGCAGACAACTTAGACGCTGCAGGTCCCTTGACAACTCTTAGTTCCAAAAAAAAAAAATTATTTCGTTCGACGAGAGAATCGAATTTGACAGAAATAGATGGGGAAATTAAGAGATACCATCAGCAGATTTGATTCGCGAGACATTGACAATATCACTTATGTCGATACTTGTATTGACGGCCGAAGCTATAGAAATAACGGTATAGAGAGGGTCTTCAGCAGGCTGCTAAGTAATTCTAATAATCAAGAGATCCTTTCTAAGACGACGCAATATGACCTAAATTAATTGGTGCTTCATATAAACGATTTCATCTTTCTGCGATGCATTCCAACTCCATCGATAATCGAGGCAAGACTTGTTAAATTCCTCTCTCGGCTGTGAAGGATGCTTTAAGTGCGGCTTGGGCAGTTATGAAGCGCTGGAGCATGCCGACCATCATCCCTCGTTACACATTTATTAGAAGACGTTGACGAGTTACGAAAACGTTGGTGCTTTAGCATGACATTTGCTTCAGCAAGACAAGCACTACAGATTTTCTACAATTTATCTGCGTGTTAACTTCTTTTCGACAGCCATTACAAAGCATTACTAATATAATAAGAAGCTCGTCGACGTTCTAATTAACTAAATAGGTAATTGCACGACTGGGATGCAGGCCAGTGTCGATATAGAAAGAGTATCATATTAGCTGACAATGGTAAACAAATTATGCTGCTGAATTCACTAGACACATAACAGGTAAACACACTATGTATCATCGCCACTATAGCGACCAACATTCACGTATACTTTGATAATATAATTACTCAGATGCGCAGTAGCGATCAAAGCTACACGTAAAAGCACAAAATCAGGTTTTCCGAAATGAAAAATTTCATAGGCAAGTAACCGAAATGAAAAATTTCATATGCACGTAACCGATAAATAATGCATCGAGTGTACAGCTCAGAAACGCCCAATCAATAAAGCGGATACAATAGACCTATAGAGCGGATACAATTAAAATGACGATAATGGGTCAACAGCAAATAATGTATCATTGTAGAAATCCAATTGCAATACTCTACCTCATATTCGGACCTAAAATGCTAGTCTCTTTCCGAATCCATGAAAAAAATGGGACTTCCCGTTTAAAAAAATAATCCATCAAGATTATGTTCAAGATCAATTTCAATTGTACCATTGAATAGCTGGGGAGAAATCTTTAAACTTTTCTCTGAAACATTTTGCCCGAAAATGCACACCCGCTGAGATATATCATCGTTCCGGAACTTTTATATTATACAGGGTGTCCCATTTGAAACAGGACAGCTGAGTAACTCTTCAGGGAATGGAGGGGAAAAAATTGTTCAGATAAAAGTTGTAGGGTTCGAAGGGCGCCATAAGCTGGTGACCTTGAATTTGACCTTGAGGAGGAGCATAATTAATGGTCAAAGTATGTTTTTTCAAATGGAAAACCCTACGTTTGACCTCAGAAATGAAAACAGCGAAAAATTTTACGTTCGAATATGTTAACATATCAGGTCATTTAGATGTCATTTGAAGGTAAAAAAACATTTTCTATGGATTTTCACAATCCTCAAACGAGTTGTTTCTCTGACCAAAGTTATTAAAGTTAAACCCCCCGTTGCGACTTTGAATTCAAACTTGAGAACGATAATGATTGCCAAATTTGAAAAAATAATTAAAAAATTATTTATTTTTCCAGTTCGTCGTTTCATAATTAATATTCTTAAAGCTACTTCGTTATTGTAACCAACACGCTTAGCGCAATGTGGTTGACAATATTCTAAATAATCTTAATATTGATTCGATTATATTATTTCTTTTATTTTGTACGAAATAATATAATCAAATGCTAGATCCTAAGCGAATTCAGCACTTGATTACGCTATTAGCTTATAATCTAATGTCACGATGGAGACATGCATAGAGAGGACCAATTAATTAAATTCAAACACTAGATTTATCTTTCTCAAATTATTACTATTTATTAACGAATTTGCAACCTTCACTAATAACTACGATTAACATTGACAATATCTATGTATCTATTAATATGCTATTTAAATTATATATTTTAGCAGTTTACCTTTTAGATATTAATCACTCATTCTATAATTAGAAATCCTAATCGATTCCGGATCATGCAGCAGGTCCTAAATATTGAACTCGTCACTCTAATCGAGTTCCGGGATTCAATATTTCCTATTATAAAAAAAGATAAACAAAAAGGTCGCTTTTAGCACGATGGAAGCTATCTTTTATAAGCTAATTACCTCCTTAAGTCAAAATTACTAATAAATAATTAGTGACGAGATTGGCGCAACAATCTCGCAACCGCAGATGTCCCGTCCCTAAAGCAATTTATCCTTATCCCTAAGCTGGATAAGAATGAATACAATTGCTTGGATTCAACAAAATTAATTGTCTAATGATTAAATTTCGAACTAGTAGCGAGTCGACCTCGTTCGGCTAACTAAGAGAGGTCAAGATAAGGGACCTCTAAGCGAGGCTGGTTGTCTCGCACTGACGAAGATCGGTCCCTCTGGAACAGACCGACGACGGCCAGTTTCCTCTCTCCGGGAGATGGGATCCATCCCTACCTCGGCTGGACCTGCGCACAACCGTGATTAGCATAATTTTCCGACAATTATACTAAGTAACCCAGGGCCGTACGCCTCACCGGCGTCACCGGGCCCGACTACCCTAGACGGTAGATGCCAACTTATATCTAGTGACTAAATTATTACTAGATTATTACTAGCATACGTTGTATGGGTTACATTATACCAACAGTTTTCATGACAATGTTAACGAAATCTGCAGATAATACCGTGTTCTAATACAAAAATGTAAAAAAAAAAACAATTCTATTATTGTATTTCTTAGACATGAACAAAATGTCAATATTGACTTTTATAAATAGTAATAATATAATATATAGGGTGTCCAAATTTAAATAAAACATGGATTTTCAGTTAAAGAAGAACTTAAACAGATCCAAGAAGTGCCAATTTTATTTTTATACAATAGACTGGCCGCATCGTTTCCATTAAATAAAGTAAAATTAATACAATTAAGTCATGAATTTTAGAAGGCTTTTATGTCTTTATATAAAAACAATGTAACTGCATTAAATAAATTCGATTTGATACAATTTAAGACAAATTTAAATAAATATATGGTCAATTTATATGTATAAATTGTATTAATTTATTTAATGGAATTTAAATAATTTTATAAAGATTTTTTAAATTATTTTTGCGAACGTTCTAAAATACATGCTTTACAACTCTGAAGAAAAGAATATACGTTTTAAAGTAGATTATACGAAAATATAAAAATCATATGTCGTTAACCCTTTGCGGCATACATTTTTCTTTACACGGAAAACAGCTGAAAATTGTTACTCGGGGGTTTTCGGGGTCGCTGATTTCGAATCTGAAGTCAGATTTTGAAAATTCAAAATGGCGGACCGAAATATAAAAAGTTGCTCGATCTAAGCGAAATTTGTTACTCGGGGGTTTTCGGGGTCGCTGATTTCGAATCTGAAGTCAGATTTTGAAAATTCAAAATGGCGGACCGAAATATAAAAAGTGGCTCGATCTCAGCGAAATTTGTTACTTGGGGGTTTTCGGGGTCGCTGATTTCGAATCTGACTTCAGATTTGCAAAATTCAAATTGGCGGATCTAGGATGGCGAACGAACGTAAAAATCGAGTGTTGGATTTTCTTGAAAATTGGTACGTTTTCTCGATCACCGATGACAAATCCAGTGTCAGATTTCAACAATTAAATGTGGATGAAATTAAAACAAATTTTGGTCAGCCATCTTGGATCCGCCATTTTGAATTTTCAAAATCTGACTTCAGATTCGTAATCAGCGATCCCGAAAACCCCCGAGTAACAAATTTCGTTTAGATCGAGCAACTTTTCATATTTCGGTCCGCCATTTTGATTTTTACAAATCTGACGTCAGATTCGAAATCAGCGACCCAAAAAACATAAAATGCTATAGTTTCATGCAAATATATATAATTGTTCAATCAAAAATGAATTTTTTCTGAAATTATTGATATTTTTCCGTGGTTATTTATTTATAATAATTAAAAATTAACGATAATTGATAATATGTAACTTTTTTTATGATTATATACATCTTATTAACATAATTAACTCAAAAACCCGATTGCTTAGATGAAAACAGCCGAATAATTAATTAAAAACTGAGAGAAAATAGGTGGGATGCTGAGCATCCCACTATGCCGCAAAGGGTTAAAAGCGTATGTGATATATTTTGCGGGAAGTGATTGATTATTGCATGCTTCGTTAATATTCCGACAGCGTATATTTAAGCGTTGCTTAAACGAGTCTTAAAGCATGATATCTGGTAGGGTTACCAAAAGAAATGCGCCATAGTCGATACTTCCAGAGTGGTGTGGAAATTCGATTTATTTGAAAATATTTTAGACAATTGTTTCTCTGTGGGACCTACTTATATTTTTACGCCATTGAATTTTTAAGAATAATTTGTCTGAAAAATTGTCTCTATATTTTAATTGACATGAAAATAAGGGATTCACGGTATTTATATTTATTTTGACAGCTTTAATGGTGTTTCTTTTGAAATGCACTAGTTTTATAAATACAATTTTGGAGACTTATATCTATATACATATTGCGAATATAACATTTTCTGTCGTCTTATATTTTTCTGCTCTTTCTATGATTAACATCTTTCTTTTTATTGAGAAAAGATTTTTCTTTTGACCACGCGTTCAATAAGGCATAATAGTTTTCATTGAGATTGATTTTCTAAGAAGATTTTCTAAGCTTATAATTTTAAAATGGGCAATGTAACATAACATAACAACAAATCTGTAAAACTATTGTAAATATGCAAGCAAGTTTCAAATATTTGTATCAAAATAATAATCGAAAAAATTGGAATTAAATCACTATTACAATTACAGTTAAATTATAAAACCGTTCTTAATTTATCTTCCCAATTTATTAAATGGTAATAATCTTTATTGTCACACCGCGTATTTTAAACTTTTTACAATTAATGGAATTACATTGTTTTTATATAAAGACAAAGCCTAAGAAATAAAAGTATTCTAAAGTATCCATGATTTAATTACATTAATTTTACTTCATTTACTATTCTACTGTATAAAAATAAAATTGGCACTTCTTGGATCTGTTTCAGCCTTCTTTAACTTAAAATCCTTGTGATTGGTATTTCGTATTTTATATTTAAAATGGATTTTTTTAATTGAAGAATGCTCAATGAGAGCCGAAATGTGGAATAAATGTTATTATAAAAACTGGACAGGTTGTGCCGATAAAGTATTTTCTATTGTTTTGTATTATTACCAGTCGTTTAATTGGTTCATCTCAAACACATAGAGTTTGAATTTCATTCCTGATCGGGAAATACAAATCGCATATTTCGAAAGCATTTATGTAGTACACTTTTATTCCAAAAAGTAAAATCTAATATATACTATTTCTCAAATTTATCAGTGTGGATTTATAGAAAAAAGTAATTCTGTTTTTACATTACCTTTAAAAGCAAAGTACGGTTCACATATTGTGCTACAAATATAATTATTTAAATCGTCTTCAAGATACAATGATTTTATATTTTAAGTATATCAAATATATAATAATAATAATAATAATAATAGTAACACTTTGATCTTAGCCAGTAGGCCGAGAAGCAATATAACCGACAACAATTGCCCTGTGGTCGGCGCGACTCGCAGTCGCTCTCTCAAGTAAAGCATCCTAATTGGGAATGCATACTTGGAAGAGTGACTGTTAAAATAAAAAAAAAACAAGCGTTGCGCCCGCTACGCAAAGATAACAGGCCGATTGCTGAGTGGGAGACACACCTGCTTTACCATCAGAGGGTATCCTGTGACGATAAAGTAGTTCGTCGACTGTATCTGTCTGGGTTTTGCGTAGTTTTCCCAGACCCAACTGGGTGTTGCCTTGTAAATACATTTGTCTATGTATTGTCTTGTGATGTATTCGATTGTCTGTCCGACCTATCCACCCGAGAGCCGACCCGCGAATAGGCTAGAATGTCATTAAAGCGGGGAATAATTCCTTTCCTTTACCCTTATTAACAATTATGAAAAACGTAATTGCACGGAAATATTGGAAAAATCAATTAATAAAATATTAAAATTAACTCCGTTTGGATGAAAGATGAAAGGACCCATATTATCGCGAATAAATACTTTACAGACATACACAATACATAATTTATTTTAGAAGTCAGTTTACTAACTAAAGTTTTCAAAAAATTCAAATTTCAATATGGATTACTGAAACGATATTATATGATATTTCATGAAATAATAACAGTGAAACATTCGAGTCTTCGCATGAATCAATTCTACCTAAATTTTCTCAAATAATTATAAAGAAAAAAATACTTCATTCACTAAGAATGTATTTCAAATGGCCATTCGAATGTCGGCATTCCATGTTTCCGATGACAAATGAAATTATTTACAGTAACTTTATAGATCTTGACGGCTGACTGTGGACCCCGGGACGCTGTTCGGACTTGTCTGTGGGTAAGTAATAATTTATGAACATGGATTTCGGGAGCAATTAGTCGGTTGATTATTGTTACTTAATATATGCATTTAATTCATATGTCGGTTATATATTTACATCTATTTGCATGCGATGTATGGGGCAGGGCCCGCTTCTCGTAGCCCCACTGACGAGTCCGTGAGCGGGCCCGGGACGAAACATCAGCAATCTCGTAGTGATTAAGCAGGTTTATATTGTGCGTGACATTTCTCGCCCGAGTTAATTGTTCGATTGATGTCTGCTTTAGAAATAGGAGAACGACGGCTTTCTCAACATTCATACCCCCTTCCTCCGGGGCCAGGGGTGCTCTCTATTTATTTATTGCACTTGCACCATATACAGTCCATTATAAAGCCCTATTTCCCGAACAGATCTATTAATTTAAGCTACATTTCATTAATATTAATTGATGTATACCTCATCCAATACATTATGAATTGAATTTACAGCGGAAACTTCGTATCGTGAATTTCTTTAGTTCATATAAAATACGTTTCTTTTAAATGTTATATTCGTTTCTTTACAATTATTTCAAGAAATGTATTTACGAATGATTCAAGCGAAAATTTGAATTTTGCACGTGTTTTGTTTCATGAAATAACACAAATTCTTCACAAATTCTGTAAGTTGCTTATGAATTCCGCGACGTTTGAATCCAGCGCGACACCGCTCGTACCTCCGGCCAATTAGCGTACGGCGCGCGAAACCCATGGGCGTGAATGTTCTCCACCTGGCATCACTGGTTCGAAGTGATTTCGATTGATTGTAGGAAATTCGTCCTCCATATTGGATCCGCCATTTTGAATTTTTGAAAACTACCTGTAAATTTTGGGTCAGCGACCCCAGAAACCCCCGGATACCAAGTTTCAAGTCATTTCATTCGCGTAAGTCGATAGAGTATACGCCATTATAATTTTGAAAAAAAAAATCGTCGTTAGTAGTTATTTTTGAGCCGCCATTTTGAAAATTAACTTTTTTTATTAGTTTTATCTGATAGCCCAAACATATTTGTCACGATATTTATACCCATCTAAGATATTCTAATGCGGGAAATGATAAAAAAATATGAAAAAAAAACCTAAAAAAATCATGGTTTTTGTTAAATAAATGCTTGTCGTTTGTTTATTTTTAAATTTGCGGCTTTTTCGATACACCACTTGAAAGAGCGGACTTTGGGCAAAAAAACCTATGTTCCGAAATTTTTTCCATTACGTTTTAATGCTAAAAGGTACTGTCAAACTTCTGGTTAAATTTATGTACATTCGGTCCTTAAAGGGTTAACGAGGTCATAGAGGACGACCATGAGCCTCCCCCATTAATTAAGGAGTTGCTTCAAAAATTCTATGGCACAAAATTATTTTCTAAACTCGATTTAATGCATGGTTACTGGCAAATCCCATTACACTCGAATTCACGGAAGTTTACGGGTTTCATCTTTGGAGGAAAATGTTACCAGTTTCGTCGCATACCTTTTGGGTTGAAAAGCGCGGGAGGCGGGTTTATGAGATCGCTCAGTTTTGCATTGGATGACAATTCGGAGGGAGAAATCGCGAAATACATCGATGACCTTCTTATAGGAGGTGAGTCTGTGCACAAACAGTTGGCGATTCTTGAAATGATTTCTCAGAAGATAAACGAGAGAAACTTCACTTTAAGAATCGAAAAGTGCCAATTTTTTAAGCGAAGCGTACCATTCCTGGGATTTATTCTTTCTGAATCGGGAGTTAATCCGGATCCACAAAGATTGGAGGATATATTACGTTTCAAGGAGGCGAAATATGTAAAGCAGTTGCAACTCTTTTTAGGCGTATGCAACTATTACCGCGAGTTTAATTTTAAGCACAGTAAGTTGTCAGACTATAAAGCAGCTTGCGCTGTGGCTCGCCTTTTGTATATTTTATGTACAATAAAGACAATATTATTATTATTATTATTAAGTTCGCAGATCCGTTGCAAGAACTTTTCAAGAAGGGGAAAAACTGGAAATGGACCCCTAGGCAGGCCCAAGCATTTTTGGAACTAACAAAAAATTTCGCGATTAGCATAACCCTGTCCCATATAGCTCCTGATACTAAGTTTTATCTCCAAACGTGGGTTAGGGGGGATGCTCTACCAAAAAGAGTCCTGTGGAGAAGTGGGAATTGATGCCCTTGTCAGTCGGTGTTTAAGCAAGGCGGAGGTTGCTTACACAACGACAGAAAAGGAATTTGCTTGCTTAGAAATTGCTTGCAATTATTTAGGCCGTGACAAAGTTGCGCTGTTATTTGTTAGGAGTCGATTTCAAGCTTATCACGGATCATAAGAGCTTGACGTTCTTGTAATCCACGATGTTCTGGAGTTCGCGCTTAGCAAGATGGGGTCTTTTATTACAGCAGTATCCTTTTTCTGTCGGTCATTGTCGTGGCTCTGAAAACGTTGTGCCGGACTTTCTGAGTAGACATCTAGAGGGCAAATTTCGCGATGAACCTGTTAGTTTAGTTATCTCGTCAGTAACAGAGGTTATCTCATATCATTCCCTTCTAAAGGATATATAGGAATCTGCTTTATCGATAATGTTGATTATGAGACAAAATCCCATTTTACAGAAAGATTGGAAAAATTTGTCTAAACTTCAACACGAAGATATGGATAAATATGAAGAAACACCGACAGAGTACTATCAAGTCTATAGTGAGATTTTGTGTTGTCGCCAACGTATGGAGGATCATTGGAAGATAGTCGTGCCGCGGAAAATTAGGGTAGACTTATTGAAACAAACCCATTCCAAATTAGCACATCCCGGGGTCTTTAATACGTGTTCATACCTAAAAAGATATTTTTATTGGCGTGGTTTAGCAAGGGACGTAAAAAGTTTTGTGACATCGCGTGACCTTTGTCAACGAGTTAAATACCTTAACATTTCAATGGAGCGCGAGCATCAACTGGTAACGGCTAAAAGACCCTTGGAACTTGTAACGATTGATTTTTACGGTCCGCTTCCTCGATGTAGAGCGGGAATGCAGTACATCTTGGTCGCCTTAGATTTGTTTACCAAATACGTGAAGCTTTATCCCATGAGAAAGGCCACAGCGAAAATGGTGCTTAAAAAAATAATAGACGATTTCATCCCAAAATGTGGTAAACCTGCTCGCCTATTGAGTGATAGAGGTTCCCAATTTTCGTCCTCTAAGTGGATCGAAGAGTTACAGGATCGCGGAATCAAGGTTATATATATAGTCCGGTTAAGCATCCTCAGTCCAACCCCACGAAGCGGGTGATGAAAAAATTGGGCAGGATGTTTCGAACATTATGTGCGGAAAGACACACGAAATGGGTATTATTTATAAACGACATTGAAAATATGTTAAATATAACTACTCACGTGGTAATTACCATCAAGCCCTTGCAAAATCGATTATCCAGGCAAAAATTAAAATGAGAAAATTCCACTCATTTAGTCTTGATGAGGAGTTACTCATACAAGCAGATTGGACAGTGCCATTGACACCTTCTCTAATAAAGATAAACGAGTTTCTCGAAGGCATAGACTGGGATAGGAACTTAAAAAAGAAGTGTTGCAGAAATCCATGCAGAAAGAAAATAAATTCTCATTTTTCATACGGAATGGTCAGATTTACGTAAAACGCAAGAAAAAAGATACAGCACTTCTCATCACAACGAAGGAAGATCTTAATTCTTTTTTATACTCAACATAAATGCATTCAAATCTGCCCCTCAAGTACATATTAAACGTATATCACATCACACTCCTATTTCTTCTACAATACATCCTTCCCAGAGTTGCTTCTCATCTCTCCAATCATCTCATCTTAAGTTATCTCAAAATTTATATTCGGCGCATAACAAAAAAAGAACAGTCGATGACCTTAGAGTTTGCTATCTAAATGTTAATTCGTTAAGAGCTCGCATTGAGATGTTGAAATTCTACTTGGCTGTGAAACCGCACTTCCACGTCATAGCTGTCACTGAAACAAAACTCGATGAGCTTATCGACAGTTCATTGGTAAGTCTTCCAAATTATATTCTTCTCAGACATGATCGAAACATTCATGGTGGGGGCGTTGCAATTTTCATACATGCATCTCTCACTGTAAAACACCTATGCTCTTCAAACGCAGTATGGAGGGGCCAGCCTGGCATTCCTGAATATATTTTTTGTGAGGTATCGTTTTCAGGAGGAAATCCTATTTTTGTAGCTGTGGTTTATATGCCACGACATGCTCCATTCATTAAAGGAATTTATCGACAAACTATTGAACTGTATGTATGGATATGCTTCCAAGATCATTCTTGGAGATTTCAATGCAAATCAGTTTTCGAACTCTGCAGACGCCATGTTTATTCGAAACTTTATTGATGAAAATTCATTGCAACTGATCCCGCATGGAGCTACATTCCACACAAGATCATCTGATTCCTGGCTTGATCTATGTATAGTGGATTTTCAAGACACTGTCATCGATCTTTCCAAGACTGATATAACCAACAACTATATGTTAAAACTTTCTCTAAAACGAGTGTACCTTTTTCTGAGGGACCATACTTCATATCTGCTACTCTTTCCATACTAGTACCAATAGTTCACCAAAAATCCTTTTCTTTTCGCATATAGATTTATCAGGTTTTCTCCGCTACCTTAATTCTTGTGACTAGACTCTACTTATGCCATAAGCTCTGTAACCACTATAGACTTGCTATACTCAAATGTACATAAAGCAATGGAATGTATTTTTATTCCACTAAAAACAGTAACTCCTTTAAAAAACAGGCATCCTTAGTTCACTAATTTGCACCGTAATTTAATTAGTGACAGAGATAGACTTTATAGACGGGTTCGACGTACAAGACATCCCTTTGACTTGAATAACTATAGAATGCCAGCGATATTGCTCACTCAGCAATCGAGACTGCTCGTCTTGATTTTTACTACCATAAACTAAGCGCCTTGTCTGATCCATCCCTGTTGTGGAAGGAGCTTCGTCATTTGGACATATGTCCAGGTCCTGATCATGCGCCTGACCGATTTACAGTAGAACACATACTCCATCTGTCTCTCGTTACTTGTCAACACTTCCACTGAATAGATCAAATCAGAAATTCAAATTAAAAAATATTTCAATATCTGGCGTTACATCAACAGTAAAAAGCTTTAGTTCACAGTCCAGAGGAGTTGACGCTGTTCCGCAGTGTGTTGTTCCGGCGGTATTACCAGCGATTGGCAAATACTTATGTGACATCTTCAATTCCTCTATAGACAAATCCTGCTTCCCTTTAATGTGGAAAAAATCACTGATTATCCTTAAGTAAGGTTAGAGTGCCTTTGAGTCTTTTTGACTACAGACCAAACTCTCTTCTTTGCTTTCTCTCTAAAGTATTGGAAAAACTGGTCTTTAGTCAACTCTCTGATTATATTAAATTGAATGGCCTTACGGACGAGTATCAGTCTGGGTTTCGTACTGGTTACAGTACCCACACTGCTCTCCTTAAATTGACGGATGACATTAGAAGAGGCATTGACGAAATAGAGTAACTCTTCTTCTGTTGTTTGATTTTAGTAAAGCTTTTGGCAAAGTTTGTCATGTTACTCTTCTTCGGAAACTTGCAACACTGGGACTCTCAAATAACACCTTGTGCTGGCTGCGTTCTTATCTCTCAGGTAGAACCCAGGCAGTCCTGGGAAAGAACGGAACCAAATCGAATTTCAGTACTGAATATGGTTCTGCCGCGGCAGGTACTTACCACTCGGCTCCGCTCGCCTCGCGCTCCGATAGGGGAGGATATCGCATGCGACAATTACACTAGACGATACAATGAGTGCTAACGGACAATGATAAGGTTACCATACCAGAATTACCTATCCTCTATTACCACGGACAACGCATGTTAATGTAGTGTCAAATGGGTGGACGGAAAATATATATTTGGCTCCATGTCTAGAACAGTCACCGTTTACTAAATCTAAACGTTATTCCCCGGCTCAGTTAGCCTTTTTAGAAGGTATAGGATTAGAGTTCCGCGGAGGAATATAACACATAAGGTCAATTACAGGAACTAATAGGGTTTTCGAAGCGCCTTCGTCGAGCACCTCGTAAATCGTGGGAGACTTCCGGCATACCACGCGGCATAGGTTTCCGAAAGTAGGAGCTAACTTGGCCGCGTAATGTTTCGCGGATGAGGACAGCGTGTGCGAACGTCGCCACACTAGATCTCCCTCGTTAAACGTAACATCCCGGCGCCCCCTATTGAAATACCGAGCCTGCCTATCTGAAGCCTTTCCCATATGTTGGACCACCAGGTCTTGTAATGCTCTTAGGCGGGTTACGCGGTCTTTCCACACGTGTGGATTCGAAAGTACGATTGGCTTATCGCCTTCAAGGATACTATTAATATCCGTTACCGCGCGTGGTTGGCGGCCAAAATTTAGGAAAGCTGGGGATACTCCTGTCGAGGAGTGCACTGCCGTGTTAACCGCGAATGCAAACTCGTGCAAGTACTTATCCCAGTCTCTTTGGTTGGCGCTGACGAACATTCTGATCATCGTCTTGATCATGCGATTGACTCTTTCCACAGGGTTGGCCTGTGGGTGGTACGACGGGATTGGATCCACCTTGATTGCATACTTCTTCAGCCGATCCGCCACAACGTGGTTACGAAATTCCTTTCCATTGTCTGTCAAAAGATTGCGTGGACAATTCCACCTAAAAATCACGAGTTCTTCCATCGCTTTGATTATGCTCTCACCGGTTTTAGCCCGAAGTGGTCGGCACTCGATATACCGGGTGAACAAGCCTTCAACTACCAGTACGTACTGGAACTGCGATGAACTCGCCGGTAGTGGACCCATGAGGTCAGCTGCGATCCGAACCCACGGCTCTTCCACTACGTTTGATCCCATTAGACCGACTGGTCCATCCTGCGACGCTTTATTCTGTTGGCATTTTTGGCAGGCCTGGACGTAAGCGACCACATCGTGGTACATACCTGGCCAAAACACTAGCTTCCACGGCTGGGAGTCCGAGACAAAAGGGTCCAACAGAGGATTCGGCTTATGCTTGTAGAGGAGACCGTTTTCGATCCGCCACGACGGATATTTGTGTGGAAATTGTTCCACCTTGTGTTTCTGTGAGATATACCACTCGTCGGTGGTGTCTTCATCCATGGCCAAAATATCATTTTCAAAAGCGCGCGAAAGAGCGTCCGGGACCACGTTATCGGCGCCTTTCCTATGGACAATTTCAAAGTCGTTGGCTTGCATAGGTAGGGCCCACCTTGCTAGGCGACCTCGAGTGTCTTTCAGGTTTCGCAACCACCTTAAACTTGCGTGGTCTGTTACCACGGTGAAATGGTACCCTTCGAGATACGGACGCAACTTTTTGGTGGCCCACAGCACTGCCAAACACTCCTTTTCCGTGACGGTGTATTTCTTCTCGGCGGCACTCAAGACACGGTTGGCAAACACCACCGGGTGCTCCACCTTATTAACTTCTTGAGTTAACACCGCTCCGATTGCATAATCACTCGCGTCCGTGTGCACCGTGAAGTAATGGAGGAGTGGTAAGGGCCACCTTAATCCTCTCGAACGCTAACTGCTGTTCGGTCCCCCAGGTCCATTTGACGTCCTTCTTCAGTAGCTCTACCAAAGGAATTTTGTCCTTGAAAGTGATTCCAAGAAACGAGCATACCATGCCCAAAAATCTTCGCAGCTGGCGTAGGTTGGTGGGTGGCGGATAATTCAAAATTGGTTCGACCTTTTCTGAGTTAGCTTGTAGTCCTTTGCCATTAACCACATAACCCAGATATTCGACCGAGGAGCAACAGAATTCCGACTTTTCGCGATTTATAGTCAAGTTGGCCTCTCTTAACCGGGAAACAACGAGTTTCAACCACTCGATGTGGTTATCAAAAGTGTCGGTGACGATTATCACGTCATCCAGGTAGGCAAAAACGTGCGGTTCCCACTCTGGTTTAATCACCTGGTCCATTAGACGCTGGAAGGTGGCGGGCGCGTTGGTGAGTCCGAATGGCATCCTCTTGAAGTGGAATAACACACGACCCAGTACCGTGAACGCTGTGCACTCTTTACAACCATCCGCGAGTGGTATTTGGTAGTATGCCATACTGAGATTGATCTTCGAGATATATCGGGCGGTTCGTAGTTTATCGAGGATGTTATCCATTGCCGGAATCGGATATGCAACCTTACGTGTCACCGCATTAAGGTCTCAGTAATCAATACAGACTCGGTAGTCTCCGTTGCTCTTCGTTATGATTACCGGGCTGCTCGACCACGGGCTGGAGGACTTCTCGATTACTTCCTCCTTCAACATTTTGTCTACCTCCTGCTGAGCCACTTCTAGCATCTTTGGCGATAGACGACGAAAACGTTGCTTCACCGGTGGTGCACCCTGGATATCAATGACGTGGGAGGCTAAATGGCAGAGTCCTATCGTACCACTCGATGGTGGTAGGATTCGATTCAAAAGGTGTTCTAGGACTCGCTGTTCTTCGCTCGAAATTTCAGAGATGCCTGCGCACTCTGCCCGTACAAAAGAAGTTAAATCTACGAATGAGTTGTCGCCAAAAGGGTGTAAAATTCCCGCCGTCGAACTCCAACACCTGCGACCGTAATGGATATTCAACTCAAAAAGTTCTATGGTGTCCATCCCTAGGATGACATCATAATTCAGGGACTCCACGACGCGAAACTGGATTTCACGAGCGATTTCGTCGATCGTGAGTCGTATAGTAATTTCTCCTCGAATTGAGGCGGAAGCTCCATTGGCCACCTGAATAACCCCCTCCGACGGAGATAACCTACTATTTAAAATGTTACCCACTTTAGCGCCGAAGTAGGATCGCGTAGCGCCTTGGTCGATTAGGGCACAGAATTGTTGCCCTCCAGACATAATGGGAGGAACAAACGTCTGTCAAACAACCCTACCACATCCACGTTTTCCGCGCCATGAACGGCATCCTGCTCGCCAATCGGGATCGAGGAGTTTTCCGAAGGAGGATCGTGAATAAGTACTTGTACCACGCGGGGGACTCCTGGTGTATGTACATCCTCGTCCGGTTCAAAAGGTTCCTCTCTCCTTGTCGAGCGATCTTTGGTCTCAGGCACGTATTCATCAAAAGGCTGAATTTCATCAAAATGGTCTACAGATGTGGTAGCAGGGTATTTCCACGGTTTGTCGCGATATTGCCCTTTCGAACTCAGTTTAGTGTGCTGCGCAATCCGCGGTTCGAACTTGGAGGATTTTTCAGAAGTTAAGTGCGAGGTCTCACCACCTCCTATTGTGGCCCTCGACGAGAGTTTTCCGGATTTGCACGTGAGCATGTCGGACATTCACTGGCAATTACATCCGGTTTTCCACAAGAATAGCAAAACGTCTTCCGTGGGACTGTGCATTGAGCGAACCAGTGCTCTTCTTACCGCAGTTCCAGCACTTCGATGGGTGGGAGATTTTTGCTCCTGGCGAGGTGGTACGTGGTGACTTCCTGCCTTTCGAACCACGTTTCCCAGATTTTAGTGGCTTTCTTCCACTGGGCTTGGAGGTGACATATTCCCTCCCTTGGAATTTCTGGGTGCCACTCGAATGTTCAGTGGATGGAGATGCTTGTTTCTCCACTTGAGTACTTCTCGTTTCGGGGATAGGTTCCTCAGGCTGTAACAAGGTGGCCTTCAATGCTGCCACTAATTCACGGTAATGTTCCAACTTAGTCGTTACGATATGTTGAAATTCTGTAATGTGGTACTTTATTGTGGATGTACCACTGTGATCTGTTTGTGTATATTGTGTTTTAATTATTTGTATTAATTATACACTATTATACATACATACACTTATTACATCACAATAAATGAAAACGATTCCACAAATGTCGAAACAATTGTAGTACATGGAACGTAAAATGTCACTATTAACCACTTATTTTAGTTAACGATAATTGTTCACAATAGTAGATAGTTCACATATTATATGTGAATTAATATCACGATTATTGATTGTATGATATTAATTATTTGATGTCATGTAATCAATATTTTACTTCCATATACCACTATAAGACTTGGTTGATTAATTGAATATCGATTTGCTAGTCGATAGTTCGTTTGGATGCGAAATTTGTTTTTATTTTTTTCAATTTGGTATTTGCATCCCATAGACAACTTTAAATTAATTTTTCAAAATTTATCCAATACGTGATATATATTGTTTATGGGGAAAAAATGCAAATTTCATGAATTTTACTCGAAATTAAAAATTAATGGCTTTCCGCCGCGCGCCAGTCGTTTCCGACCTCGTGGCAAAAGGGCGAAAAATGCCTAACGGAAAAATGTCCCACGAGTCGAAAAGACACTCACGCGGGATGGCACTCAGCTCGGCTAGCTGAAAACGAAATGTCGAAAAGGCGAAAACCGCGAAACACTGCGAAATTAGCCCTGGAACGGGCCAACTCACGGCGATTCCCGCGGACGGTAGAGCACGAAGTTGCTCATCTACCGGGTGAGGGCGAGAGCACTGGCTTTGCGAGTCGAAATGGACAATACCACAAACACCGAGAGTGGTTCAAAATAATACCCGCGTTCCGTCACCACCGTATGATTATTTATTAACAATGAATAATGTACATACAACAGAACGCGTGACGAACTTTTGCCACCCGGGTGACTGACACGCGGTTGCGTTATCGGGAGAGGTGCGCGGCGCGAGCGGAGCAGAGGGGCATAATACCTTGCCACTTTTCTCCTGTAGACGTGGACCTCCAAGTTGGTATCCTGGCTCCAGTCTCGAAAACAAAAAAAAAACTAATTTCTCTTTACCACAGAATGTAGTAAGTTCGCGGCGCCAAAAGAAGTTGTCCCGATGCGTGACCAAGTCGAACTGACTCCCACTACTCGTGGTCTTGATGGGTCCACCGGACGGCAAGCGACGCGCCCGCTAGTGGCCCGTAGTTGAACTACAACACATAAGTAGAGTCTCCGGCCGCCCCACCTCTCTTCCATATCGCATATACTATATTCAAAATGCTTCGTTAAGTTCCAAAATATGTCGCTAGCTGCAGATCACAAATCGGTGGTTATCGACGTACCAACCGATAGACATATACGTACATGGGAACGGCCATAGTATGTAATGTCCGCGCACAAATATACAAAATTATATAGTAATACAAAATTGAGCCACGAGGTGGCATAACGAGCGTACAGGTCGATTTTAGAAATGACACGCAATTTCCGCATATCAATAAACTTTAAATCGCAAACAAGCCACTAGGTGGCAGGTAATAGTAACATAAATTCTTAATATAATTATGTTTTCACGATAATTGGTATTTCTAAATAATAACGGTGTAAAATCCAAACACTAATAAAATACAGTAATATAGATAGTAGGCAAACATCGAAATTATATAGTTAGGGTGAAGCGAGGATTTTCCTCCTCGAATGAGGAGAGCACGACTTGGCACATTAGGTACTAATATCATCGACAATACGGGATTTAAGCTACCGGTCGGTGCCTCATCGTAGGACTTGTCCCCTGCCCGTTTTTTGGGGTCGCGATAGACGCTCTGCCGGTAAAGTAGAGTTTGCTTGTGGCGTGGCAAGTGTGCCACGTCACAGGTTAATGACGCAATTAGATATATTTATGGTATAAGCAGGTACGAACATATATCGTCATACAGGAAAAAACTGGTTTGGCTCTCCATAGGAATGCGTAGATGTTACTATGCAACCTGCCTTACCTACAAGATTTTAGTTACTAACACTCCGAATTACTTGGCGAGACTCTTCACAGCGTATGTTTCATACAGACTAATAAGAAGTGAGGTGCAGGCTTTGGTCATTCCCAAATTCACTACAGAATCTTTGAGGTCATCATTCCATATCGCCACATCCCATATTTGGAATTTCCTACCTACTACCATCCGCAACTCACCTTCATTTTCCATATTCAAAAATAAAGCATTTTTGTTTTTTTCTAATCTTGATGGCAGAATAAAATTAAGAGACATTTTAAAGAAATAATAAATTGAAATATACTGTAATTCTATTTTGTAATATCATATAGCTTTTCTCAACTACTATACCCACATCACAAATTGTTATAACTTATGTAAATTTTATAAAAAATATCTTATACTTAATATTGTACAATAAAATGTACAGAAATAAATACTTATCATATCATATAATATCATATAATGTGAGTCTGAGACCATACTTTGCTGATGTGGGACGAAAAATTGTTGATTCTTAGAAATTACTAGAGATGATTAGAGATTTCTTAGGAATGACTAATTTAGATTGGGGTAGGTAGGCCTATCGAGAATTATACTGCCATTTTATCTATAGATAAAGTGCTTAATATAATATGCCATCTTTTTTGTTATATTCGGCTAGTTAATAAGCCTGTCAATGTATGATACTTGAGAGTTTCTCTGTGCGAATTTTCGTGGCGCATATGTTATTCTTTTCATCTTTAACCCGAAGTGTATAGCTAAATCTAAAAAGAGGGAGAGATTGTAATATGTTGAATGATATGTGCGGAGAATGAAACGAGAGAGGAATAGAGGGTGGCGTAGTTTTGGTGGGGAGAGGCTGTGCGTTTGGACACTCGTTTCATAGCTTTTGGTGACAGCAGTTGCTAGTTAGTCCCCAGTGTGCGTAACAGAAACTGATTCGCCATCCTGCAGCCAAGATGACCGTTCGAGTATCGTCGAGTCATTTTTGACGAAGAAATCGCACCTCCCGAAGAGTCCCTTGTGCAGGTAATCTTAAGCAATTTTCTCCTAGGCAGAATATTGGGTAAGATCCCCATCTTTTTCTGACCCATTCAACATCCAGGTAAATCAAACCGAGTTCTAATCCTGGACTTTTCATTTGTGACTTGAAATGCGATCGGACGTGTCGACGACCTCTACGCGGAATCATTGCCGCCAAAACTAAATCAAAGGTTACCATGTGGCGGATGTATCGAGCTAGATGCTGATTGATCGCCGAAAGGCTCAACGCACGCTGCACCAGCTAAGTCCTACAATCGCGTATCGATCTCGTGCCTTTTTTTTGTGTTATATCCAAAATAGTGGACTTTTTAATATTTATTTTAAGTTTGACGTATGCGTGCGAGTGTGTTTGTCTTTTCTGTAATTATGTTGAAAGAATGCAGACATTTTCGGCGATTATACGTATATAGTTTATGTTTTGTGTAAAAAAGGATAAATTAAAATATAATAGTGATTTACTAATAATAGTAAAAATTATTACACTCCCTCCTTGGGCTTGAGGTCGGAGGGGTCGCGGTTGTCTGAGCCAAGGGCGGCGTAACGGGTCGTCTCTCATTGTGGACGTAAAATCGAGGTCATCTCCTCGAAGATAACTCGGGACTCCTCTTTCTTCACGATGCCGATCTGTTTTCTTTACTCGTCGTAATCCTTGCCCAGGGACTTTAGTTTTGCGAAGGTAGTGAATCCTTTTACGCCCTGATACCTTCGACAGTCCGGTCTTGGATTACGAACGACGCGTCTTATTCGTAATTCCTCTGGTGGTGGCTTGCAGATTTTTCGGAATTAGCGCTGGACGTCCTCCACGAACTCTAGCATCTTCTCACCGGAGTTTTGGAACTTCTCGTAGATTGTCACCAGAATGTCGTCGTCGTCTACTTCCTCGGCGAATCTTCCCTTAACGCGCTGACTGAAAATTCTCTATGATCAGAGCGCGGCGGGATCTTCTCAGATCCACTGTCTCGTCATGCCCTCGAATACTCCTGGAAGAACTTTCAGTACGTCGGCTTCGTCTAGTTCGAGACAATCAATGGACTCACTTGTCAGGGTTAGGAAGTCCTTGACTTCCATCGAACTTGACACCCCATGAGCGCAGCAGCTTCAGGGTGTTGTTGCCTTGGCGACGATTGATCACTTCTCTGGGCGGCGCTGATCGTCTCGTCTCCGTTGTAGGTAACGGACATTGAACTGGCGGCCTAATTTTCGCGCCGCGTTGTCTCCGGTCGTCAGTGGACGTGAACAGTCTCGATGGTTGTCCGCTTAGCTCCTACTCGGTCTCGTCTATAAAAAGTTCCCTTCTGGGCACCTTGTCCTTCTGACCATTAGAGCGAGGTGCTATGACATCATCCTCGCTATCCTCTTCGGGCAATGCCTATGCTCCTTCCTCTTGGTACGAGGTCGTCTTCGGATATGCACCAGTCTTGACTCCTGGGGTGAACACACGACTCATGGGCTGTTCTGAGACTCGTCTTTTCTTGGCCTGTCGACGTTTGGTCGTGTTTAGACCCGTTGGCGCTCCCCATGACACTCTCGAAGCTTGTGCCGTTACGCTGGGAGACGACAATGGCAAGAAGTAAGCCGTCGTAGCCGGAGACCAGATTGGACTGGGATCCAGGGTTGGTCCCAACGGGCGTGACGTCATAACGGAATGTGCTGTCGTCCACACAGGTTGTACATTCCCATAACCTGTAACCGTCGTCATAACACGGGCTGTCGTCTGAGCCGTCGTAGTAACGACCGGGATACCGATTGTCATGCGCTCTTCTTCGTCCTCTGGAAACGTCGCGGCGAAAGTTCATCCTCCCGAGACCCGTGCGTTTACATGATCGGCGTTCTCTCGCATGAAAGCGAATCAGACGGTCGCGGACAATTTCCTCCGATAGATCATCTGATTAACTTCCCGTCTTAAGTCCCCGTTTGGATCGCTTCCGTTAATTATTTTTATTGATATTGCGGCTTTACTATTGTACGGCTGCACTTACAAATGTCTCTCACCCGTCTCGACTTGATACACTGACTTCCCACTCTTTATATCACTACCTCTCTTGTTAATTCTAACTCTCCTACACTCACAACTCGCATGCAGCCAGTTCCCTACAGCCGTACCCCTACTTTCCTTAGCGGCAGAATGACCTCGACGGCTGGTCCACGAACTAGCTATTCAATAGCGTCGCCTCACCCGTAGTTCGCGGCTCAAATCTTCGCGATAGTAGGACTTTCCCAATTATCGGACCCGTGTACTTCGATCGCGTAGATAGTCCTGGCTTGACTATCTTGCAAGAGTTTATTTCTTAATTAATTCTTATTCTAATATTCTTAAACTATCTTAACTCTACTGATTTTCTTAACCTAAGGATACTCAATCTAAGGATCGTAATTGAAAAAATCTCTACCCGAATCTCCAAAAGGGACACGAATTTACTCCGACTTGTGAAGGTCACTCTAAATGTCGAGATTCACTCTGAGAATTCTCGACTTATTTTTATTATTTTTCGAACTACTTAAATGTCTTGTTGAATGTGAACGTTAGAACGTTTTTGTTCTTTTTTCCTTTGCATTTGTTTTTGTATTTTTTTTTTTGTCCCTCATTCATGTACAATCTGCCAGACGTCAATAAGCCAATTTTATCCGCCAATAAGGTAGCCATTTTTACTGATGACCGTGGATAAAAAAATTACTGAATCGATTTTTAAAATTCGTGCCGTACAAGGCTGATGCTAATTACTACCGACGTTATCCCGAAAAATACCAAAGAAATTAATTAAGAACCGTCCGAGAATATCCGAGAATGAGTGATTTTTACCGGCGGACAATTTTAGAACTCAGTATACCCAGTAATCAAAAAAGGCTTGAAATAGTTTCAATTTGTCAAAAAAGGATATCAAAGAGATACCGATGAAACTAAATTGAATTCCGCTGAATTCCCTTAAATTCCTTTTCGTTTACTGGGTGTACACACTACTTAACTGATATACTAGGGCAATGAGGATTGAGACTAACAGTGATATGAAATTAAAAAGTGAATATGTACTATATATAATAAACTGAAAAGAAATTTTCAGAAGTTTTTTTTACCGAAGGGATACATTTGTACATACCGTACATACTAGAGATGTCCTATGAAGATTGACGCTTTGAGTTATTTAATAATGGAAAGGGAATACTGTTTAACGATTTCAGAGAACTGGTTCAGTTATTGACGATGGAAGATCAGGTAGACCAAAAACAGCTACAAATGATGACGTGTCTACGCAGGTTCTCCAAAATATTATTGAAACCCGCACAATCCTCCGTCGAGAATAGCTCAAGAAACGTTATAATCACACGGTTACCACTCGTTTAAACTACGGATCGTCCAAGAACTCTCTGAAGATGACTATGACAGGAGAGTGGAGTTTTACAATGGAATGATGAGGAGATATGACGATAACAATCAATTCTTTAGTTGGATTTGTTTTTCTGACGAAGCTAGTTTTGAATCGAGAGGATTTGTCAATCGTCAGAACGAGTGATATTGGGCGGATGTTAATCTGCATTGGATAAGAAATTCGCATACTCGCCACCCACAAAAACTTAATGTTTGTGCCGTAATTATTGAACAAAATATTGTTGGGCCGTATTTTATAGCAGGGAACATAGATGCTGAGAATTACCTGCGTCTACTACGAACGCAAGTGGTCCCACGTATCCAAGGAATTCTTGTACTCGCTTCTGAACAAGTATGGCTTCAACAAAATGGAACCCCAGCTGACTTTGCGGTAGTTATTCGAGATTACCTTAATGAAGTGTTTCCTAATAAATGGATTGGTAGAAGAGGACCGATTGAATGGCCGCCCATATCACCAGACTTAACACCGTTGGACTTCTTCTATTAAGGATACTTGAACACTAAATTGTTGGAGCAAAAACATGCTAGTATTCACGATTTACAAGAAATGATACTACACGTTTCTAATTCAATCACTCCAGAAATGTTATGAAATGTTCAGGAAAGTATGTAATGGGCAATTTGTAACGATACGGTGGATTGTATATAATATATCACGTATTTGAATTTCGAGGTTGACTTGTAAAGAAAGGAAGCGAGAGAGAAAGAGAAAGAGAGAGAGAGGGAAACATTGTTCGCACATGATTGAGAAATAAGGGGATATAGAGTGTGTTTCGGAACACGCAAGGAGAAGCGCCGTTTGGAGGAAAGGTTGCAGTTGAGTGCGTTTAGGAACGCACTGTAAGAGTACGAAGGAGGAGACAGTGACGAGGGGGGCTGTCGCTCTCAGATATCGAACGAGCGTGGGTCATTTTTTCGATTTTCGTTTTTCCACCGGAGATCTGCGATTCTGAGAAAAGTTCACCGAAGGCATTCTTCTCAAGAGCGGGTCAATTTTAATGGACGCCCATCACAAATTCAATCGAGATCTGGGTTCGATGTTTCACTGGGCACAGATCATCGACTTTGCCCTGTGACTCGTTCGGACAACTGGAAGTTCCTCGTCGTGACGCCATTCGATCTCCGATTAGTGCGAGCAGCCATTTTGAACACGCGGTCAACGTTTAAGATTGAATGCGACATTCTTACTCCGACTTCGATGCAAATGTCCAAGTCAGTTGAAAGCCCTCTTCGACATGATCCAGTACGATTCCAATTCATGCAGAGGTTTCTAAAAATTCAAGGACAAATCGAAGCCATGGTAGGGATGTCCGATACTGTACCGATATATGTAATATCCATATTTTGAGAACGATAGATCGAAATTTTGTATCGATATTTTACCTACCGATATTGACCTGTATCAATACGGGATGCGTCAGTATCGATCATCGATACATGCTATAATACACTGCAAGATGGCCGCCACCATAAACATCACTACTCGAAATCAGTAGAACGAAAACACTAACTGGCCTCTAGATATAGAGAGATAAACAGTTGGTAACTTTCATTTTGCCGGTAAGGGGACTGAACAATGAACAGTACGAATACTATATATGTGTTTCACAAGTTCATGTACGTGGTTCATGTTCCAAACTGTAGAATAATAGAATAGTGTAAAAGCGAAGGAAGAAGTTCAAGTTCGGTAAGTGAAATAATAAAAGTGAAATACATATCGACGCCTCCTACGAAGAATGCAACAGTGCAAATCTTCTGTGAAAAATGTAACACTTCGTTTTGCGATGAAGAACGCGACATTTCAGTTTGTCAGACGAAGAATGCGACATTTCAGTTTGTCAGTCGCAGAATGCTACATTTCAAAATTTTCGCCGAAAAATGCTGCGTTTCAGATTGTCCGATGAAGAACGGCACATTTCACAAATGTTCGACGAAAAACGCTACATTTCAAATTTTCAGATGAAGAATGCAACTTTTCGGTTTTCGGCAAGAAGAAGGGTATATTTCTTTTAACTTTTTAGTTCTCGTTCCAAGCTACTTTGATTTTTTATCGGTTCGTTTCAAGAAGCAAAACTAAGTGTTTTAGAAAATTCTAACTTTCTAAGTATTTTTTTCAATACATATGCGAAATGAACAAAATGACGAGGATATTGTTTTTGTGGATCATTTTTGACAAAAATCAGTTTGCTCTAATTTCGACCTGCAACTTATTGTATCCCAAGTTCAATCTCATTCTAACACTCTTCTAAGTGCTCGTCTGTATTACATGGAAAGAAGAATTACTTAGGATAACCACGAATGGGGCGACTAGTCAGTTATATTGACGCAACAAATTTGTGATATCCGTGTACGTAATATGTCAAAGATTAATGATTTTTTAATTATGAATTTTAAAACATACTATTCTTGCCCAACGAAAACTGAAATGTAGCATTCTTCGTCAAAATTTTTGAAATGTATCGTTTTTTCTCAAAGGAAACTGAAATGTAGCATTCTTCGTCAAAAATGTTAAAATGTAACGTTCACGAACCAATAATTCTGAAATGTTGCGTTCTTCGTCCCAAATTCTGAAATGTGGCGTCTTATCCACAAGATTTGAATTGTTACATTTTCTTCAATTAACAACATCTAAATGTAGCGTTCTTCATAGAAGATTTGAAGTGTTGCATTCTTCGTAGGAGGCGTCGATATGATGTATTTTATATTTGCACGATTTGACATTAAATATTCTTTGGAGTTTTATTCTCTAGGTTTTATGTTACGAATTAACAGTTTTCCTTAATCTGTGCTTGCTAATAACATAAGCTGTACATTCTGAAAACCTGGTGTTCATTAAATTGGCGTTGTTGGTTTCCCATAGCATAAAATGCGTAGAACTTATGCAACTGCACGGATGCTCAGTAAAATCTGTTATTGAAGTTATGAATACAATTTATTGCACTTGTGTAGCATGTCTATCCTGTTCTTTCGTATATCTGCATGCGCCATGCACGAATATAGATATATTCATTGTTTAGATTAACCCTTTCGTTGGCATTGACGCGATAGTGCGCACATCGGGTTTTTTCTATTTAACTTGCTTCGATTTGGAATCCGTCTAACTTCGGGGTTTTTGGGGTCGCTGAATCCGAATCTGAAGTCAAAATTTAAAAATTCAAAACGGCGGATGCAATATGGCGGCCGAAAAGAAAAAAAATGAAAAAAGTTACTCGATAGTAACGAAATTTGTTACTCAGAGGTTTTAGGGGTTGCTAATTACGAATTCAAGCTTGAAATTTCAAAATTCAAGATGGCGGATTCACATTCGCAATCAGCAACCTCGAAAATCCCCGAGTAACAAATTTCATCACAATCAAGTAATTTTTTTCATTTTCGGCCACCATATTGGATTCGCCATTTTTAATTTGCAAATTATGAGTTGAAATTCGTAATATCGAAAAACCGTCAGTACGGGTTGGAGTCGAAATGGCGATACAACAAAATTCCTGCCATTCTGGGCACTTTTTGTAGAATTTTCTGTGCCGCAAAGAAGGGGTTAATACAAATTGATGGCTTTATCCCTCCAAGTATATTATGTGCCTGAATTTACCATAATTACGACAACTTTGGTAAATATTTGTTTGTTATGTCATATGTTGCATATTGGCGATTCAAACAGTTCAAGCAGCGCCGTAGTCGGTCAGAGGCTGAATTAATATAATCGTGACAGCTGTCGTTTATATTTCGGTTCGTGTATTTAAATTTTTTAATATAATAATTTATTTATATTTTGGCAAATAAAAACAACAGATTTTAAAATGGAAGATCACAGATTTAAAATATTTAAAAAGGCGAAAAGAATGGGAAATTGCCTTAAAAACGGGGACAAAATTGAATGATAGAATGCTAGTGTGCAGCAAACACTTCAAGCCTGACGATTATATTAATCCATTAGCGCATTCGCGGCCAAACTGGGGGATTTTGGAACAATCGCGATTTTGAAAAACAAAAAATTAATATTTTGCTTTGACCTTACATACCCTAAGGTTTTAAGGGTCGCTGAATCCGATTCTGAAGTCAAAATGGTGAATTTCCAAATGGCGGATCCAATATGGCGGCTTAAATACATAAAATTGGGTCTATCAACGACCCAGGCGGACAAATCGACCTTGCAACGAATGGATTACAATACAAATGAGTTTCCTTATGTTTTTTGGGTCGCCGAATACGAATCCGAGGTCATAATTTTTGAATTCAAAATAGCGGATCCAATATCGCCATATTGGATCGTTGATATACTAACTTTTAGGATTGCAGTGGAAATTGAATAAATCTTGGTACCTTTATGTTTTCGAGGTCGCTGATTACGAATTTGATGTCGAAATTGTGAAAATCAAGATGGCGGATCCAATTTGGCGGATGTTGATATACTAATTTTTAAAATTGCTGTAGCAAATGGATAAAACTTGGTGCCTTTCCGTTTTCGAGGTCGCTGATTACGAATTTGATGTCGAAATTGTGAAAATCAAAATGGCGGCCTAAATACATAAAATTGGGTCTATCAACGACCCAGGCGGACAAATCGACCTTGCAACGAATGGATTACAATACAAATAAGTTTCCTTATGCGTTTTGGGTCGCCAAATACGAATCCAAGGTCAAAATTTTTGAATTTAAAATGGCGGATCCAATATCGCCATATTGGATCGTTGATATACTAACGTTTAGGATTGCAGTGGAAATTGAATAAACCCTGGTACCTTTACGTTTTCGAGGTCGCTGATTACGAATTTGATGTCGAAATTGTGAAAATCAAAATAGCGGATCCAATATGGCGGATGTTGATATACTAATTTTTAAAATTGCTGTGGCAAATGGATAAAACGTCGTGCCTTTACGTTTTCGAGGTCGCTGATTACGAATTTGATTTCGAAATTGTGAAAATCAAAATAGCGGATCCAATATGGCGGATGTTGATATACTAACTTTTATAATTGCAGTGCCAAATGGAAAAACTTGGTGCCTTTACGTTTTCGAGGTCGCTGATTATGAATCTGATGTCGAAATTGTGAAATTCAAAATGGCGAAACAAGATGGCGATTCTTGATGTCGAATTTGTATGGATGCAATTGATGCTAGTAAACAACGTCGTGTATTCCGTTAGCCGTTGTGTGTACAACATTTTTCCAGCTCTCACCGCGTGGAGGTGGACTTACAAAGAGAGCTATTTTTTTTTATTTTTTTTATTTTTTTTTGTATTTTTGATATTTCTTGTATTTTGTTTGTATTTTTTATTTTTTATATGTTTTTTTTTAAGGAATATGTTAGAGGCTAATGCTGCAGGTGCTGGAACATTTACCTTAGTTTAAATTTTTTTTTCTTTTTCTTATTTTACAAAACTATGAGTTTATATAGTCTAAATAATTGAAATCTACAAATGTTATTACTCGTGTACGGTACGCAGGAGTAACAAATCATTTTTGTATATTTTCATCCTGAAGATGGGTGCTGAAACATTTCTCACAAATGTATGCGTTACATTGTTCGCAGAATTTTTTGTTCTGACTGCACAGTCTTGTGTTACACATTTTTTTTCTCAGCAAACTCTTGGTCGTTGTGTGAACATTATTTTGTTTTTCTTGTGACATGTTGTGGTATCCTTCAGAACGTGCAGGATTAGCCTGTGACATTTTCCTTTCAAAATACCATATAAAAAATAAAAAAATAAAATAAGAATACAAAAAATACAAAAAATAATATAAAAATACAAAAATTTTTTTTTAAAAATAGCTCTCTTTGTAAGTCCACCTCCACGCGGTGAGAGCTGGGAAACTACGTACACACAACGGCTAACGGACTGCACGACGTTGTTTACTGGCATCAATTGCATCCATACAATTTCGACATCAAGAATCGCCATCTTGTTTCCGCCATTTTGAATTTCACAATTTCGACATCAGATTCATAATCAGCGACCTCGAAAACGTAAAGGCACCAAGTTTTATCCATTTGGCACTGCAATTATAAAACTTAGTGTATCAACATCCGCCATATTGGATCCGCCGTTTTGATTTTCACAATTTCGAAATCAAATTCGTAATCAGCAGCCTCGAAAACGTAATGGGACCAAGTTTCATCCATTTGCCACAGCAATTTTAAAAATTATTATATCAACATCAGCCATATTGGATCCGCCATTTTGATTTTCACAATTTCGACATCAAATTCGTAATCAGCAACCTCGAAAACGTAAAGGTACCAAGGTTTATTCAATTTCCACTGCAATCCTAAAAGTTAGTATATCAACGATCCAATATGGCGATATTGGATCCGCCATTTTGAATTCAATAATTTTGACCTCGGATTCATATTTGGCGACCCAAAAAACATAAGGAAACTCATTTGTATTGTAATCCATTCGTTTGAAGGTCGATTTGTTCGCCTGGGTCGTTGATAGACCCAATTTTATGTATTTAGGCCGCCATATTGGATCTGCCATTTGGAAATTCGCCATTTTGACTTCAGAATCGGATTCAGCGACCCCTGAAACCTTGGGGTATGTAAGGTCAAAGCAAAATATTAATTTTTTGGTTTTCAAAATTGCGATTGTTCCAAAATCCCCCAGTTTGGCCGCGAATACGCTAATGGGTTAAGGGGAGGGTACACCAACCAAATCAGCTCTATGAAATACACCTTTAAAAAATTTGAAAAAATTATTTCTTTAGTAATTTTTGACGAGTAATACAGTGGTGTGAAAAGAAATAGTGGAAAAGTTATGTTTGTCCCAAAAATGTTATTTGCAGCAGATTTTCTTCAAATGTTTATTTTAACAGAATACTTGCATAGCAAACTTTTATTTGTTTTTATTTGATCACGAACAAGTTTCGGTTATATTTGTATAAAAATTATGAGTTTTGTATACTTTTTGATCACTTGAAATGCTACTTTTCAGCCTCAAGTTTCATGTGTACATATATTTATATGACGTAGAGGTTAGGTTGAATTTTTAGTGTATTTTTGTACACTCTGACCGAAACTCTATAATGATGCAATAAAAACTTATGAAAAATTTAAATGCAACTAGCTCATTTTAAATAAGATTATTCGATATGAAAATGTAATTATGACATTTTTAACATGTGCCCGAAGTGCCACCAAAATGCGAAATTTGGCGCCATTTCGTAAAAACGTCTGCTGGCGAAACATGTAAAATGTGTAATATGGAAGTAAAGGCTCCTGGAAATACTACAAATTTACACTTTCACCTTCAAAGGGCACATCCAGATTTGTCCGATTCTGATAAAAGTGGCACTCAAAAGAAAAAAAGAATAGTAATTTAGTGTTTAAATTTTAAAATTAATATTTTTTTTCATATTTCAAATTATTTTCAAAGAATTATATAATTCAATTTTTCAATATTTTTTTCAATTTTCTTTCCATTCTTAGTATTAGTAATGAAAAATATATTAGATTTCTGTAGATGAAAGCCTAGTTGAACTAAACAATGAAAGGATAGATTATATGCCTCGCCGTCCTGGGCTATTTCCAAGTACTAAAAGATCACGCACACCTGTTTTTGAATCTGAAGCTTCCCAATTCAGTAAGAAAAAACAATGTCGGTTGGACGTAGTCTTTGATAAACAAATATCGTATAAAGGTATGCGTACATACGTATCCGTATTAATAATACACTAAACTTAATTGTTAACTCAATATTTATTGTAAATGATACTACGATAAATGAACTATTACAATTTAAATATTTCGTAATTTAAAATTATCAGGAACCCAAAATTTATTTTTTTTTTTAATTGTAGAAATATTACATTTTAGAACCATTATTGGACTTAGTTTTATAATACTTTTGACCATAATAATATATTTTAACAGTTTATATTTAAATGTAAAATTTTTGTTGATAGATCCTTTATGATATTAATTTACTACTATATATTGTGGGGTTTCGAAAGTCATCTGTCGATAAGGTAGTATTCTACGCTAAGAAATCTGAATTAAAAATAACTTAATCGATTTTTCAAAATTCGGGCTTCAAAAAGGTAATTTTAACATTTATATATGACCAACTACAAAATATCAAAACAGTTTGTCGAGAATTGGTCAACAATTTTCTACGAAATGGAATTTTTTTAAAATTTTTTAGAAAATCATACAAAATGGTTAGAATTGTCTTTATGAAGTCCAAATTTTGAAAAATCGATCCAATAATTTTTAATTTGGATTTGTTAGCATAGATTTTTATTTTTTATTATTTTTTTTTTATTTTATTTTTTTTTATTTTTATTTTTTTTTTTATTTTTTTTTTAATTTTATTTTATTTTTTTTTATTTTTTATTTTTTTTTATTTTTTTTTTTAATTTTTTTTTATTTTCTGATTTTTTTTTTTGATGGATTACAGAAATTATTTTTATGATATATGTTGTTTTAGACGGAGGAACCAAAGCTACTGATATTACCAACTGAATAGTTTTTATGGTTGTTTAAAGAAAACATTAGCGCCAAGGTACAAGCTTCCTTCCAGGCAAACAATTACTAATCGCATGGAAAATAAATACGACGTACTCTCGGGATTGGTAAAAGGGAAATTGGCAGCAACTAAATATGTGTCGTTAAATACGGATATATGGACGGAACCTTTAAATGCAAAAGGTTTTTTAGGATTGACTGTACACTATGTGGAATGCGAAGCTCACAAATCGTTCACAATCATCTGAAAGGCATACTTCAGAATACTTACAAAATTGGCTTCTGGAGCTTACGGAGGAGTGAAATATTTGCAAGGAACATATTTTAGTTATTGTTTCGGATAATGCTTCGAATATAAAACACTTGTTTTGCGCACACCTTGAACCTGGTATTTTCTAAAATTATTGACGACGATGATATTGTAAAAGGCTTATGCAAAAAAGTGAAGAGTATTATGAGTTACTTCAAGAAAAGCGTGGTTGCTGCTGATCTGTTAAGAAAGCAGACTAATTTAAAATTGATCCAAAGTGTAGAAACGCGCTGGAATTCTACATATGACATGTTAGAACGGTTTCTAGCACTCAGTGATAAAATTGGATCAATTTTATTAACCTGCCCAACAGCTCCGGCAATGCTGACACCTCTAGAAATGGAAACAGTAAGAGAGTTTATCGAAGTTTAAAATCGTTCCAAGAGGCCACTAAAATTGTGTCGGGAAAGTCTTACTTAAAAGCGTCGAAAGTGATACCTATTGTAAACATTTTAAGGAAGAAAATTGAATTATTCAGACCGTCGACAGAAACGGGTACTTACCTTAAACGATGCTTGAACGATAATTTAAAGCAACGATTTGAATTAATTGAGCAGATGTCACGTTTGGCAGTAGCAACTGTTATGGATACACGATTCAAGAATGTATTTTTTCAAGACAGAGTAGCATGTTCTCGCGCCATAAATAAAATAACGAGTATTATTAACAGCCATGTTGAGCATGAAATATGTAGTCAAACAGTACATGCCTCATCTGAAAGCAACAATCAACAGGATAATTTTTGGACGCTTCATATGCAACAAGTCGATTTAAAGCGAAACAAATTGATTCAAAACCAGGACCCATCAAAGATGCCGAACGATTTTAAATAATAAATTTAAGTCAAGCACCAATATCAATCACAGACGATCCAGTTAAATTTTGGCTTTCTGCTAACAGTAGCCCATTACAAGAATATGGAATTAAATGTTTGAATCTTACAGCAACGTCGGTACCACCGGAAAGCATATTCTCAGCAGCTGGAAGGATCATGACGGAAGATAGAAATAAAATTTCTGCGCAACATTTAAGCCAGTTACTATTTCTCAAATCTATCGATGTAGATGAGTGGTTGATGTAGGCTATTTTATAGGATTACGGATAATGTTATTTTTCGAAAGAACTGAAATTGGTGAAATTGAGATTGTTTTTCTATTGCGACAAATGTTTAATATGGATTTATTGATGTAATATTGTATGTATGTCTTCTGTAATCGGTTCTAGGTATTTTAAAAAAAAAATAAATATTTTACTTGAATGTCAGTTGTTTATTTAGTAATCATAGATTTTTATCTAGAACAATGTTATGGCTATTTTAAATTTATTTTTGCGAATTGTTGTTTGCTTTTAAATCCATTTTAGCATTTTGGTAACACACGATGTATGTTTGCTTGAAATGTGTTTCTTTGCCCCAACTATATCTAATTAACTGTGGTAACGACAATTCTTAACCGAGCCTTTAAAATTGTATCGATATTAGAAATATCGATATTAGAAATATCGATATTTTGAGCATCGATATATTTGTGTATCGATATTATGGTATACGATACGTTGTATCGATACTTTTCCATCGATATTGCATCCCTAAGCCATGGGTCTTTTACCTCGACGACGAATCTGATTAGAAGATTCCTAACCTCCAAATGATGCTTGGTGAAAACGTGAATCGGGACTTCCGCCGTATCGACAACGTGGACTTTGATGTGTTGCGATGAGTTAATTTTATTATTTATGCTAATTTCTCTCTTCCTTTATCGATTAGAATATTAGCACGACGATTGTTTTTTTAAGAATCAAGATTATTTTTTGTTATTATAAATATGACGAAAGAATTAGATTTAATTATGAATTTTTGTTTTGTTCTGAGAAAGTTTGTCACCTGTGTCTAGATTTCGTGGCATTTCTTGGTTACAATCTATTAGTCATGATAACTTTCGCGCCTTTTTATTAAATAAAGAATTATTCCTAAAAATGTAATAGGGTGTGATAATGAGAGTGCGACATATTATTTAATCTATTATATAGCAAAAAAGCTTACTCTATAAATTAAAAAATAAATGAATGTGAGATTATAGTTGTTTTGGTTTCTTTTCTGGGTACGATTTATTTTGGTAATGGGGAAATTTTCCTAAATAAAAAATATATATATATTTTATTATTTGAAATAATTGAAAATCCTAAGCGCAACATTACAAGTATGTACATACGCATGGGCCACTCATGGAAACTTCAACAGAAATGACTCCTCGACGAACAATAACAAATGAGAAACTTATGCTTAAATGAACAATATGAGACGCTAGTTTAGACATGCTAGTCATTTCTGTTACCTCTATTGCGCCCCACGTTTTCCATTTTAAGTCTTACAAATATTTTATTTCCTAATAAAATGAAAAATTATTGTGTATTTATTTCGGCATGGTATTAGTGACCTGTGTGGATGGGAAAAATTATTTTATCCTTTTTAGTCCACTTATAAAAACGTGGTTTTTAACAAGAATTTTTGATTTATTAATTATTTTCTGCTTTTTGTTTTAATAGGTCAAATTTTACAATCGATTTTAAACTATTACATTTATAAACAATCTGAAAAGAGCAGTTTCAAAATGAAAAGAATATGCACGTGGTTTTAGATGACAGGCTCCTCTGGTGGCTTACACCGTCCAGAATTGATGAGAATCCTGATAAGGTTTTCTCACGCCAGAATCCGTGAGCTGTTGCAACACTTATATATGACACTAATTCACTATTGGTGCACTTGCCGTCGTGGATGAGTGTATATAGGCAAGGGAATTAATGACGTCAGTGGAGGACTTTTCCCGATTGCGAAAAGAAAACAAAGGACAAGCGCGACGGAGGAAGGGGGGAAAACGCCGGGCCCCACGCTAAATGTTAAAGGACAAAACAACAAAAGAAAAACGAGTCTAAAGGAATGTATCGATTCAATCAAGAACGGAAAATAAGCGCATTTTTTTGAAACTTATTTTTTTTATATAAAATTTAAATTTGCTGAAAATGTTCTTAAAACTAATTGAAACTTGTAATAAACGGTAAAGGAATGCATTGTCATCCAATTTTGGGCTATACTAAAGGTGTCAAGTCTCTAGCTCTTCGGTAAGTTAGTTTAAAATCGATTACAAGATTTGCACCGGACAAACAGACAGACAGACAAGAATACGAGTTCATAAAAACGTGGTAAAATCACTATTTGGATGACAATTGAATAATATATTTTCAATATGATTAAGGAAGCCATTCAATTTTGTCCATTCCTTTTCAGCGCTTTAATATCTTTACACGATTTAAAAACAAAATTGTTCAAGCAAAATGCATTTCTCTGCAATCACAAATAATATTTTATATCATCACTTTTGCACAGATAAGCATTACAACTAGAAGAGAATATTAGATTTCTCGCCTCGTACATAATTACTTACATCTTCAACTCTCTAGCCCATACATTTATTTTTTACACAATTTTTCTTACAAAACTCATTCAATCTTTTCAGTGTAACAAATATTGTATGGTGTATTTCATTATTAAAGTCAATACCTCAAGTAAATTATTTTCCAAATTGTTTTAAAGATAACTTGGATGACAGTTGAATAATGCATTTTCAATACGATTATGCAAACCCGTCAATTTGGTTTTTCATTATTTAATACGATCACTCGATCTTCTCATTTCGTCGATTAGTTTTCCACGTTTGAATAAATTTTTAACAATATTTAAAACAGATTTAAAATTTTCCATCGAGCGATAAACTTTTTTTGTACAGCGATCCATTTAATCAAGCAAATTTAAAAAATCAGTATCGCAAATAATTGTCAAAATTATTTGAATAATTGCAATCATTCCTTGTAGTAATTAAAATATTGGTTTTACAATTTAGATGTAGTCAAATTTTGATTATATCCTTGTTTACATATTAATATTATGCCCTCCAATCCTCACAGATAACCGTGCCGCTATATGCAGTCTGGCGAAAAACCGTCACAAAACTTATCTACAATTAAATACATGACCTATTCCAGAAACTCTCATATTTCCATTTTTCTAGAAGTTTCTTCTTTAAAATATTCTGGAAAATAATATATTTTATCAAGCTACAAAAGAATCGTCTTTATTCATTTAAACTAAATTGGTTATAATGTGCTATTTAAAACTTACTCCCTTCAAAGTTAAAAATACAGTTAATATGATAATGCTAATAATGGATGTTTAGATAATATCGTTGTTTTACGAGATAAAAATATATCATCAAATGATAACGCAACACCAGATTCGGCACACATGAAACAAACGGTTTTCATTTTACGATACGTTTTATTGAATGAGGACTCGCATCAATATGAAATTCTCGAGCGTTTTTTAGAGTTTGCCGACTGTAATAAAAAAACTGGGAAAGCAATTGCTGCGCTCATTCAAGACACACTAAAAAAACACCAAATTCCTCTTGCAGACTGTCGTAGGCAAGGATGTGACAACGGGAGTAACATGAGTGACCAATACAAAGGAGCGCAACGAGAAATTCTGAACAGCAACCCATTTGCTATTTTTTCACCTTGCGCTTGTCATACTTTAAATTTATGTGGCGTTCAAGCGGCTGAATGCTGCCCACAAGTTTTAACATTTTTTGGAGTTGTACAAAAGTTATTCAATATATTTAGTTCGAGTCCTCAAAGATGGGAAATTTTACAATAGAATATAGGCTGTTCATTACACAATCTATCTCAAACTCGTTGGTCTGCTCGGGTAGAGTGCGTAAAACCTTTTGCAGCTCACATTCCTGGAATTACAGAAGCTATTAGTGAAATTGAGACGCTAAATCTTACTCCTGAAACTAGGTTAGACATTAAAGGCATAAAAACATACATGTTGTCGTTTGAATGTACGCTTTTAGCTTCGATTTGGCTAAAAGTTCTAACTACAATAAACTATCGAAGTACTGTCTTACAGGCTAGAGATTGTACATTAGACGTCGAAGTAAATAATATAAAAAGTTTACTTAAAGACCTTCAAGAATTAAGAGATCAATGGACATCGATTTTGGCAGAATGTAAGTTAGTTGCTGATAACACTGGAATTTCAGTCACATTTGAGGAAAAAAGACGTAAAATAAGGAAGCGGCAGTTCAATGAATCTAGCGACCAAGAGTCAGATTCAGATCCAGAGACTCATTTTAAACAGACTGTTTTTTAAGTCTTAATAGATTGCTTAATCGGAAATTTAACTAGAAGATTTGATGCTATAAACGAATTGAACAGTAGGTTTAGTATATTTTGGAAATATCGGTCACTAGATAAGGACGAACTAAAAATTCAAGCAGAATCATTTTGTCAACATTATAATGCCTATGTATCTATTGAATTAATTGAAGAAATGGCACACCTTAAAAGTATTCACGATGCTAATATTGGTGCTGATTCTCTTTCACCATTTCAGCTATTGAATAATCTTCATGAGTTGAATATAGAAGTGCTTTTTCCAAATATATGCATCGCGTCACGAATTTACTGCACTATTCCAGTTACCGTTGCTGAAGCTGAACGTTCCTTCAGCCTTCTTGCACGAATAAAAAATTTTCTCCGATCTGTAATGGGTCAAAATCGCTTAACAAATTTAGGCACATTAGCGTTAGAACCGTTCTTATCTCGTAAACTGAATTTCGATTCCATCATTTCTACATTTGCAGAACGAAAATCACGCAAAGCTTTTTTAAATAAATTCAGTTAATTTAGATCTTAAATTTTACCTAGTCTTGTTAAGTTTGCCATTGTTTAATTTATGTACGATCAAATTTAAAATAAATATTTATGACAACGTCTAAAAATGTTTATTACCAGAATACAAACCTATAAAACAGTAATTCGTAAGTATAGTTTTACAATATTTTAATATTGCTACATATTTTTTAAAATACTCAGGGGGCCCGCTCGCCAAAACTACCTAGGGCCCGACGTGCCCTCTCGACGGCCCTGGTGTCAATACAGGTGTTATTATTATTATTATTATTCAACATTCGACCTTTTCAGCTTTATAAAAATGCGTTCTTATCTGTTCGTAATAGTTATAAAACGTTACAGATTTAAGATAATTAATTTTTAACGAAAAAAAAATGTTTTGTTATATTACAGCTGAGATCTCCTAAATATCTGCGTTTTTATGGTATCTTCTACAGATTCCATAAAAATTCCTAGTATCGGAGATGCATTGTTTCTCGTGTCTCTGTTGCGGGCTAAACAAATTTAAATTTAATTTAATTGCTTATGAAACGAATATTCGTAATTTATCTAACAGTTTTGGGCTTATATCGCTCTCGAATAAATTTTTACGAGGTCCCACAGCATAATTATGGCGTGCCGGTTGCACTCAATCGAACTCGGTCCTTATCTCGAGGATCTCGATAAAAAATATCAAATTAATTTCTTAAACGCTTTCGTAACGAGAAAATTAATTTGAAACATTTAACTGTTCGGATTTTCTGTATTTCCGGGAAATACTCGGAATGGCATTTAAATATTTATAGTCCCAGTTCAAATTTAAATGTTTAAAATGTATAATATTTCTGCCACCTTATTTGACTATGTTTCCCTGATACTATTGGATTATAATAATTCGGGATTTTAACACTGATTGCAAATGATTACGAGTAGCAAATTCCTGCTACCTTTCTTGGTTTCCGTGCGTATTTTCTAAGGGGCAGTGTCCGCCACAGATGATTTTCTTGTAATACTTTTCTTATTAATTACATTTAGGCGTATCGTTTAAGAATAATATAGATCTTCGCCTTTATAATATCTGAACTATATTCTAATGGTTAGATCAGAACACGCACCTTCTTGATTAATAATTACAACAATATCTTCCTTTCTTATTAAGAAATATTCCAGCCTTAATAATGCTTCTTTTATATTATGTTACGTGTCTGTAACCGCTGCAATACGTACGAACAAACGTTTATAAAAATCCCTACGCATTAGCCGAAAGAACAGATATTAGATACTAAGTATTTATATACAGCGATATCTATACCATACGCTAACAAACTAACACGCCCTTTCACCTGCTATGTAACATGACATGACTAAACATAGAGAAAAAACCTGTCTTATCGATCTCAGCCGATAGATCCCGAACCTAATACACTTACCTATAGATCCAAGTTTACTATATTACCGGCAAACATACATATTGGTAGAAAATCCCCAAAACTCACAGACATATCAAACTAATAAAAATAGACAATTTTATAATTTAAGATGAATAAAAGAATAGCTTTATTTAATTTTTCTCAATTATAAAAATCTGCCGTGTTAAAAAGATTGGCTTCTTAAAAAGTGTACCTCGACGAGTTTTCCTTGACTTTCCAGAGTCATCAAAATTCCTAAACGTCGACGTCAAAAAAGAAGAGACATATACATGAGAACCCACACAAACAAACACCCTTTTGAAAGTTACACAACGTGATCTTCATATAGATATATTTTTAATTTAAACAAAAACTAATAAAAAATGTTCATATCAGATATCACAGCACGATTCAACACAATTTTCCGCACATTTTGGTATAAGCAAAATATACTTAAAACTATAATTCACTGTACAAATGTAATTAATAAATCTATAAACAAAATAAATTAAGAAATAAACATCTCGAATTTTTTCCAATAACCCAAATTAACCCATTAACGACCAAGATGACGAGATTTTTAGCTCATTTTCAAAGCTCTCTAGCAAATCGAAAAATGAAAATATCATAATGAAACTAACTTACTTTACTATTTTTGAGTATGCTCTATCGATTTATGGGGTCAAAATTGAGTTTCCTTGTAGCAGAAAAACAATATGGCGGATTTTATCTGAAAAAGTACCGAAAAATCGGAAAATTTTTGTTTTCGGCATTTTTTTTTAAGTGTATAATGGACGACGATCCATTCCATACTACGGACAAACTAATCGTAAATCATAAGTTTATCCTATTAAAAATGGTGGAAAAGTGTGAAAATTTCTAAAAATACGTATTTTTCCTAAATATTTCTGAAATAAATCGACATTAATCAAGATTTTAGGTTCAAAATATAAAATTTCGATTTATTCAATATTCCTGGTCACTTGTTAATATATTTGGCGATGTTAGTAATGGCGGATTCAATATGGGGGCCCTATAAATGAAAAAAACAATGGAATTTTTCACATGCCTCGTCGGTAAATGTTTCGGTGCTTTGATGTATTGCATTTTTTCATGTTTAGAATTATATTGAATCGAAATACAATGAGGAATTTTCAAAATTCAAAATGGCGGATCCAATATGGCGGGTAGAATATTGAAAATTACATTATTTCCGGATAAACAAAGTCGTATCATATTCTATGTAAAATTTCCGTGAAAAAAGTGTTCTTGGTCGTTTTGTGAATGATTTCGTTGATTCTTGGGGAAAAAGTCATGAAATTGTACGCTGTGGCAACGATCCCACGCGACGCAATCCACCGGCGAACGAAGCATAGATTTCGAACATATGAATGTCGCCGCTTACGCTGGCTATTACGTTCGATCCTACCGGAGCCTTTACGTTCGATCAGCATTGCTGAATAACATATTTTTTGTCAGTAAGTTCATAAAATGCCTCCTAAACGAAAAACGAATTCTACTGGCAGTCACATACGTTATGAATTTGATGATTCTGATAATAATTATGACGAACTCATTGATATACCAAATCCAGATAATTCTGGTGATTCAGATGCAGGTACTGATGATCAGCATTTTGAGGACGAATATAATGATCATTCTGAAGATATTGAAGATCTGTTTTTGCAATACTGGTACAGAAAAATTTCTAAAACTTATACAGACAGTCAAAATAAACTAGAAAATGATCATATATATACATGGGTAAACGGTGAGAAAGTGCATCATACCGATATTCGAAGTGAATCGTTACTAACTAACTCTCAGAAAGCGACAATTCGTCAATCTAGTTACGTTGAGTTATTTGAGATGTTCTCTTCAGATGCCATGAAAAATTATGTTATGGAGGCAACAAATGAAAATGGTTACAATCTCTTAAAAGTAGACCTAGAAACTTTTCTTGGAGTAATTATTCTATCTCCATTCAATAAAAGAAAATCTCAGCGGGATTATTGGTCGTCTGATGATCTATTATCTTGTAATATAGTACAATCTGCACATGTCACGAACCACTTTTTAAAACATCAAATCCCGTTTGAAATGCTCTAAATTGACAGATAAAAACCTCGATGATAAGGCATGGAAGGTTCGAGTTCTATTGAATAAATTTAGAGAAAATATTCAAAGTTTTGGATATTTTGGAACCGCTTTGTCTATTGATAAGATGATGGCCAAATCGTATGCCAGAACCTCTTTGAAGCAATTTATTCGAGGAAAACCCATACGATTTGGTCTTAAATTTTAGGGACTTTGTGCTTCTGATGGATTTTTATTGGATTTAGATTTGTATTGCGGAAAGGATTCACATATAAACATTTTGAATAAATGTGCTCTTGGTTCGAGAGTGGTAATGAGTTTATTAGATCCATTTTTCAAAAAAATATCTGGTATAGAAATCCCCAATTATCATCTTTATTTCGATAATTACTTTACTAGTTTCGATTTGATTTTGCATTTACAAAAACTAGGCCTAAGATCCACAGGCACAGTAAGAGACAATCGTGTACCTAAGCAAATAAAAAATATAATTGACAAAAACTATCCGAGAGGTGCATGTATTACGAAGCATGACCAAAAGAGTGGGATAAATTATATTAGTATCAAGGATTCTAAACAAGTGTCCGTCGCTTCATCTGCAGCGGGTGTAACCCCGCAATTACCATCCAAAAGATATAATGCAGAAAAAAAAGCAAGAACTGAAATCCTTTTTCCAAAAGCCTTTCATGTTTATAATGAATTAATGGGAGGTGTCGACTTACATGACAATCATTGCAATAATCTTCTACCATGTATACGTTCCAAGAAATGGACATGGGTAGTTTTTATGAGACTTATTCAATCTGCGATCACAAATGCACTAGTGATTTACAACTCATGTTCAACAGGACAGAAAGTACGTTCAAAAGATTTTGCAATGAGTATTGCAAGACAATACCTCGCAAACGGTAAAAGGCATAGAACAAGGTCGAACGACGCGACGTTACTCACAAGACTCCAAAAAAAAATTGTTCGTCGGAGAAATGTCCCATTAGGACCTCAAAATTTTGTATAACCTGTGTTCAATATTACTGCAAAACTTGCTTCCAAAATGCTCATGGAGAATAACAAAAAATAAGTTTTGAAAAATTATAATAAAAATACATAAAACTAAAAAAAAATACAAAAAATAGAGAGAAAAAACAAACCAAAAAAAGACAAAAAAATAACAAAAATGGAAAAACAACAAAAAAAAAACAAAAAAAAGACTCTTTACCGTCCACCTCCACGTGGTAAGAGTTGGGAAACGTTTTTGAAAAACGGCGAACGGACGGGATTATTATATATACCATGTTTTCTATATGCATATTTTTCATGTCTCTTATTAGGAAATGCTTCACAGCGAGAATATGCGTAGTGAGAAGGCATATGTTGAATAACTTTATATAATCAGATGGGCGCCCAGTAATGCTATACTAATCGTAAATCATAAGTTCCGGATTTCATAAATTTTTTCCCAAGAATCAACGCAATAGTTCACAAAACAACCAAGAACACTTTTTCACGGAAATTTTACATAGAATATGATACGATTTTGTTCATCCGGAAATAATGTAATTTTCAATATTCTACCCGCCATATTAGATCCGCCATTTTGAATTTTGAAAATTCCTCATTGTATTTCGATTCAATATAATTCTAAACATGAAAAAATGCAATACATCAAAGCACCGAAACATTTACCGACGAGGCATGTGAAAAATTCCATTGTTTTTTTCATTTATAGGGCCCCCATATTGAATCCGCCATTACTAACATCGCCAAATATATTAACAAGTGACCAGGAATATTGAATAAATCGAAATTTTATATTTTGAACCTAAAATCTTGATTAATGTCGATTTATTTCAGAAATATTTAGGAAAAATACGTATTTTTAGAAATTTTCACACTTTTCCACCATTTTTAATAGGATAAACTTAATACAGCTGAATAACAAATTTTTCCCCTTAAACTGTAACTTATTTGTCCACGTTTGTCCGTAGTATGGAATGGATCGTCGTCCATTATACACTTAAAAAAAAATGCCGAAAACAAAAATTTTCCGATTTTTCGGTACTTTTTCAGATAAAATCCGCCGTATTGTTTTTCTGCTACAAGGAAACTCAATTTTGACCCCATAAATCGATAGAGCATACTCAAAAATAGTAAAGTAAGTTAGTTTCATTATGATATTTTCATTTTTCGATTTGCTAGAGAGCTTTGAAAATGAGCTAAAAATCTCGTCATCTTGGTCGTTAATGGGTTAAAACAAATGTCATTTCTGACAACATATATGATAATTTATCAATAAATAAAATGTTTTTATATACTTACCCATACGCACACACATACAGACACCCATACAACTACGCACTCGAGCCACGCCCAAGCTAGTCGAATTTCTTTAAATTTTTATGCAAAATAATTAATAAAAAAATCATAAAATAAAATGTTATCACTCATAATCATGTTCTTTACATTCCGGTATAAGAAATCCATAAAAAGACAAGATTAACTAGGACAAATTAATTTCAATGCTTAATTAACAAATTCAGCATGCATTATTAACAATAATAAATTACTAAATTAGCTAGTCATATTACCAACAATTCTCTTTATTTATGTATAAGTATATTTCTTTAAAACTACTGTTTTCAAATATAAAAAACAAATTATTTAAGCTATATAAGCAATAATGACGACCTCTAATATCTTTTCTTCACAACAGTTAACTTTGTTAAAAATATTGTTAAATTGCACCAACAACTAATGAACTACATAGTTTTTGCACGCATTAAAACAATGTTCATCAATAATTCGTAATGTAAATATTTATTTTAAATCATACATCAAAATTTTACAGTCAAAACTCTGACAGTGACGAAGATATACATATACAAAACAATAACCGAAGAAGACGAAAATATGGCAAGCTACCACGACAGACTCAACCACATTAAACCACGCAATAGAAAAGGTGCCTAGATTTGATGAATATCTATGCGACGGGGCATTGTAAATGCTACCCGCAGCAGAACAAGACTTGGTTAAATTAATAAAAAGTAGACACATCAGGAAAACAAACATATCACAAGAAAAATAAAGATAATTAAACCTTAGTAAACATGATGTACCTTTAATACAGGTGAATTCAGAAGATTTATATACAATAGTAGAACTAGTGGTTGATACTGACGCAACCGTAATTGTAATTAAAGAGGAAAGTATAAAAGGAGAAACATTAGTAGACGAATCACAAATTATAGATTTAAAAGAAATTACAGAACAACCCGTCACGATAATGGGAGTAGTCATCCTAGAAAGCATAGGACGCGACACAAAATTTCACATAGTAATAAACGATTTTCCAATAGAATCAGCAGGAATATTAGGTTCAGAATTTTTTCACAAACATCAAGCAACAATACTGAAACGTGCAGGTTTTGAGAATAAGTGGACTCGAGAGACAGATCGATTTAGAAAAAGATAACTTTATTTCAGCTTCCTCCCTTTTATCGCCTTGGGCGTACAAATTTGCATAAATTATGTTGTGCCTTTATTTTGGGCTTGAATCACTCCACCTGTAAGGAGAAAAAGTGGTTACAATTGATACGGAGGGAACCTGCCTACCCGTACTTGACAGGGACACTCGGCTCGCTGGTCTGGGTGCCGCTGCAAGTTTATGCTATATGCACTTCTACTCAACCCGCCCACGGATACTTACGTAGCCGGGGAATCGGAGCGCGTGCTCAAGTCGATCGACAGACCGTATAGACTGTCTGGCGACGACTGTCCCCTACCTCGGGAATTTCCCCCAAATTTATAGGCCGGAGAATCATACATGCACGCGACACTCACTTTCTCTCCCACTCGCACACCCCTCTCGGTCTCACTCGCTCGTGTTATTATTTATCTACGGGTCTATGCAAATCGGTCCGTTACATAGCCCCCCCCCCCCCAGGAAGTTAGCTACGGAGAACTAATCTTCCGACTTTTTAACGGACCCGAAACGATCTTTTGGGTTGTTCATCCCCTTGCGCTTTTTATTCACCCCTGGATCTCCTTTTCTTAATCCATTTCGTTGTAATAACACAGCCCTTATCGCATATGTACTCGCGTTGTTAGTGAGTATGTAGGGTTGCCTGGGTGCAGGGTGTTTAAGGTGCTTGTCCTTGACTTTAACAGGCAGTTTCGTTCGTGTGTCTTTTTTGTGTTCCTTTAGAATCTCGCATTTGTTCACTTTTTCGCGAATATCCTGCTCATTCGATTGTGAGATTTTTCTTCTCTCCGGATTCGATGTTTCTATTTCCGGCTGTTCGAAATGCTTTTTTCCATTGCGTCAGTACGTTGATTCCGATGATACAGTCTCTAATTAAATGTGGTACGACCGCGAACGCAATCTCGCTTTCGATTTTTCCCACTATCGTTCTTGATAGAACCTGCATTTTTAGAGTGGTTGACTTCGTCCCGGTCGCGCCAATTACTCGCTTCCCGGTGATGGGTAACGTCGGACACTTTTCAAAAGCTGCGGCATTCGACCTGTAAAATTCTTCCGAGATACAAGTGATCTCGCTCCCTGTGTCCCACAATGCTTTCGTTCGGATTCCTTCGATTATGATCGGGATTTCCGGGCAAGTTATTTGTTCTTTATTCGTATGAATACTTTCTTCATTTGTCAAGAATTCCCTCGGATCTTCGAAGATTGATTCGATTCCTATATTTCGGTCCTTATTGCCGATCTTCCATTCTTCCTCCTCTGGCTTACTGCTTTCCCTGCCTTCAGAGATTTTTATTTCGTCGAGTGCGGAAAGCTCAACTTCTTCGTGTTTTGCTTTATTTAAGCCCATTGTATTTACATTGTACCTCCCATGCACAAAATCTTGAGGAATCGCCTGTTGATGGCGCCATCCCGGAAGTTGTCTTTCTCCTCGCCCCGCTTCATTTTCGTATCTCTTTTGAATGATCGGGCTCTCATAAGACGTCGTTTTCCGCCATGCCTCTCTTCTTTCTTCCATCGGGTTCCTTCTTCGGTCCTGGTTTATCATTCCCATTCTGTCACCCTTATTTTCGAACATCCCTCGACTCGCATTTGAGGGCCCCATTTCGTCGTAGGTTTGTAGGATGTCCAGTAAATCGTCGTATTGGCGAATGTCACGGTTAAGAATTGCATTCCTTATTTCTTGTTCGAAATGTCGAGATATCATGGTAATTACTTCCTTATTTGATAATGACATATTCGCGTCTTTGATTTGGTTGCATAAATCAATGGCGTATTCTACGCGGCTTGCATTTCGCTGGGCTTGGTAATATCCGAATTCAATATGACGTTTGAGTTGGTACTGCGATTCTTCATTCCAGTATCTTTTCCGGAATTTAAGTTCAAATCCGTCTAGGTTTAGTACATCTTGCTCGACGAAATACCACCAATCCAGGACGGGACCCTTCAAAATTTGGTACATAATCGTCTTGAATTGTGGCGCATTTATTTTTAATCCTTCGCAATAGTTGCGAAGCGCTTGCAGAAATTTTAATGGTTTTCCGCTTTTCCCCCGGAAAATGTGGGAGGATTTATTCTTATTTTCGGGGTATTATCATTATCACCCTCGTGTAGGTATGGACGACTAAAGCGCCCCTCTCTTGTCTCCCGTGCTTCTTGTATGAGCGAATGGAGATGTTTAATTTGATGCTCTAATCTGAGAATTTCGTTGCTTTGTCTTTTCACGATCTCAGCTAATTTCGAACTTTCGAGAAGTTCTGGTATGTCCTCTGGACGCACTACAACCTCCTTTTCTATCTCCTCAATGCGACCTTTTAGGTCGTTTACTTCATCTCTGTTGCTGCTCATTTGAAAGAGCAATATTTGAGCATTTATATCCTTTTGCTCTAATTGGGTTATCCTTCGATCGCAGTCTTGTCCTTTTTTGCGCATTTCCCGGAATAGATCGGTTGCTTCTGACTGCCAATTGAGTCTCGAAAAGAGCTCTCTATTTTCTGCAGGTTCTCCCTCTTTTTCTCTGAGGATTTCGTGAGAAATGCTCCTTTGCATTTCCTTGTTTAGTCTGCCCCTCGGCATTTTATTTCTGAGAATTTTTTTCTCGGTTTTGTTTTTAATCTATACCCAATCGTTCTTGAGTCCTGTCACGGTCGCCAGTTGAAACGTGCAGGTTTTGAGAATAAGTGGACTCGAGAGACAGATTGATTTAGAAAAAGATAACTTTATTTCAGCTTCCTCCTTTTTATCGCCTTGGGCGTACAAATTTGCATAAATTATGTTGTGCCTTTATTTTGGGCTTGAATCACTCCACCTGTAAGGAGAAAAAGTGGTTACAATTGATACGGAGGGAACCTGCCTACCCGTACTTGACAGGGACACTCGGCGCGCTGGCCTGGGTGCCGCTGCAAGTTTATGCTATATACACTTCTACTCAACCCGCCCACGGATACTTACGTAGCCGGGGAATCGGAGCGCGTGCTCAAGTCGATCGACAGACCGTATAGACTGTCTGGCGACGACTGTCCCCTACCTCGGGAATTTCCCCCAAATTTATAGGCCGGAGAATCATACATGCACGCGACACTCACTTTCTCTCCCACTCGCACACCCCTCTCGGTCTCACTCGCTCGTGTTATTATTTATCTACGGGTCTATGCAAATCGGTCCGTTACAATACATTACAAAAACCATTGTATCTAATGGGAAGGTGATAAAATTTATTTCTATAGAGAAAGGATGACAATTCAAGCAACAGCAATAAACGCAAAAAATAAAAAAATACCCCAGCAAACCAAGAATGATTGAGAAGCATTGAAACTTTCAATACTTCTGAATCCTATTTCTGTATCCTTCAGTAAGAATTAAGAAGCATAGCAAATTTTAATTTTTTGTTTTTAAATTTTTTCCTCTTTGTATACAAAAAATTTTTTTTTTTTATTTTTATTATTATTTTTTATTTTATTCAAATTTTTTTAAACTTTTTTTAGTTGATTTAATTATCTTAAAAAAGTTGTTCTCAAGCGGTCACCTATCCAAGTAGTGTTCCCCACCAAGAATACTTGACTAGAAACAACGATCGCGCGCGACACCGAGCACTGGTCTACCACTGTCGATCACTATCAGTAACGTAATATGATATTTCTGTTACTCGTTAAAATTTTTAAAAATTCTTAATTATCTCAAAAATGGCCAGAGATAAGCAAAATATGACAAAATTTTGGAGGCTATCAAAATTGAGTCGGTTAATGCGTACATACGAACGAATTTTCAAAATTAGCAAAACTGAAAATTTTCAAAATTCTCAAATATCTCGAAAACGGCAAGAGAGAAGTAAAATCTGACAAAATTTTGGGCGGTGTATCGATTGGGGGGATGACCTGGAGTCGATTAATTCATACATGCAAACAGATTTTTGAAATTTGCAAAACTTAAAATTTCCAAATTCTCAAATATCTCGAAAACGGCAAGAGATACGTAAAATCTGACAAAATTTTGGGGGGTGTGTCGATAGGGGGGATGACCACGAGTCGGTAATTCATACATGTAAACAGATTTTAAAAATTTGCAAACCTGAACATTTTCAAAATTCTCAAATATCTCGAAAAGACATAAGCGAAATCTTGATAGTAAAACAATTTAAAAATGTTCATACTTCAGGAATACTCTGGAAGGATAAAAGCACTAGCATCACACGACTCGATGAAGCATTGAGAAGATTTTAAAATTTGTCCCACAAATGCCTCTAGAAGTATTCAAAAAGAAGTATCCATGAGCATTGAAAATATTCGCATATATGCTTCCAAAAGAATAAAGAAGTATTCACATATAAGAAGTATTGAGAAAAAGTGAAAAGTACTTACCTATATACTTCTATAAGAATTGAGAAGAATTCACGGGTACTAGCGAGCGAGCAGTATTCAAACACATTGAAAATATTAACGTAAATTCTTCTCGAAGAATTACGAAGCATTCGCGAACGATTCAATGATAACGCATTGAGAAGAATTTAAAATTAGTTCCACCAATGTTTCCAGGAGTATTGAAAACCATTCGATTTATGAAATAAATTTGTAAATATTGAGAAGTATTCAAAATGAACGGATCAGTTCTAATTGAAGTATTCAAAACGATTAAATATAGAAAAGGATTCACAAAGTGACAGAAATAGGATTCACGTTCAATGAAATGAATCATTTTCAATTCTTCCCAATCATTTTTGTTTTGCTGGGACAGTACGGATACGTACCTCGTCGTGACAATGTAGAAGGCGTATGTCTACTAGGGTTTATTGAAAAACACGAATTTTAGGTTTCTGATTTGGCGGGGTGTGGAAAAGTTGTATATCCCTACCAAATGAAAGCACAAAAAATTTCAGCCCGATCGGTTGATATTTATTATCCCTACATCGAGCTTAAAGTTTTGAAGTTTACGTAGGATATATTAACTTTTAGGTGTGTGCGAGCCTAGGATTTTAAACTAAATGTTATTCATGACATCGACATAAGAAAGGTCACTAGTAACTCAGAAATACATGAATGTAATCCAAAAAATGTAATGAGCGCGGAGTTACGTGCTTCAGTAAGGTAAATATTGACTCGAAAGTTTAAACGGATAGCGGTATAGATATCAAGAAGAACAGATCATTCCTCTTCTTTATCTTTCTGCTCGACTTACCCCCTCCCTTTCGACCTTGTGTACAAAACATAACGAATAGCCCCGAATACTGAGGGAATTACAAAACACGCAACCCAAAAAGTTGTATATGTGAGTATGCTTCCAAAGCAGTTGTGAAAGTTGCCACTACGTGTCGTCGCGGCTCTCGTCCCTTTTTTCGTTCTCATTATAGAAATTACTTTCTTTTTGATACATAAGGAGTCGGCTTGAGTCCTTATAGCATAAATGATTGCGATAATTTTTCATTAAAATGGCCTATACACGGAGTGTTTCTGAATGTCCAGTACTGTATGCTCCTCGTAATTTACCGCAGTTTCAATTGCCGACTAACAAGGATGTTCTTCTCGCTTGCTTTCAACATAGGAGTGCTGGCGTGCATTCTGAACAATTCTCGCCTAAAACTCCTTTCCTTGATACTGCTAAGGTAGTAGCTGAACATGTGTTAGATTTATATCGAAATGCTTCAATCCCTGCTTCTTCGTTTAAAGCTGTTATCGATGACTGAGACTGTTATGTCCCTTCGTAAAGAACACGAATCAATACTTAAATACTACTAAAATAAGTCCAGGCAAGGCTCTAATGTTCTAAACGTTGCAGTTAATAAATTTTTGGAAACGTGCAATAATTTATTTGATGTTGCGTCCTGTAAATGTCCGATTGATGCATCTAATCCTTCTTATGGACCAAAGGACTTTGCGTCAGATGAAAATTGTCAAAGTTGACTTTATTGCCTCTAAAGCGCTTCAGAAAAGAGAGGATAGAAAGAACAGGATTTTTATGTCTCAGCATAATGTTTCTTCCGAGTTCCATTCATCGTTGTCTCACGACTCGTTTGAATCAGACTCGGATTCTGTTTGCGACGAAACTCATGGCAGCGGTGATGATTTTAAAGCAAGGCCTGTTAGTTCCGGGAAACAAATGCGATCATCTCTGTTGGACACTGCATTAATTAGTGATAGGTATGGACTATCCAACAGACAAACTGCGGCGATTTCATCTGCTGTTCTTAAAGATCTTGGCATCGTCACAAAGGATGATACGTCATCTGTAATTGACAAGTCAAAGACCCATAGGTCCAGATCTAATATAAGACGTTCATGTGTTGCATCCAATGACGTCCTAGAAAGTATGCGAGGCCTTTATTTTGATGGTCGTAAAGACAACATTAAGGAAGGAGCAAAAGTTTATAGGCGCCTACAAATGGAAGAACAGATTGTAATACAGATCTTGCCAGGCAAGTGGTTGGTCCTCTATCACACTCTAGGTGGCTGACCGCGGCAAATAGAATCCTTCGTCTGTATGTCGGTACTCCAGTGCCATATGCAAGTTTGAAAGTAGGCATTCTGTGATTGATGGTAGCAAACTGTTACTTGAAATGATTTAAAATTCAAGGTATTTGCCACAGAAACAATGAGATATTGTCGACAATGTCATTTCAATAACGCATATTTTGCTCACCCAGAAAATGTACTGCTCCCGATGCTCTCAGATGAAAGTGATGCTATCAGTAAATTTGCTGTTCAAAAAATTCTTCATCGAAGACATCACAATATGGAAATGAAAACATCAGGTCCACAGTCAAAGCCTCGTGTTTTTCGTGTTACATCTGTAAATTTCAAAGCTACAAGTACTTTTGATTTGATTTCTTGGCCATTTTCGATTTCTGTTAAGCCACCAATTTTGCAGAGAATTTCAGATGAGGACATAAAATGTTGTGCTATAGACAAGACTCACATTTATTCTATGATTGGTGATTTTCCTTGCCTCACGCAAGCAGTGGAACGCACTGTTAAGCTAGTTACCGAAGATGCAACACACGTTTGTGGTTTTGAGGCACGTGACGGCTATATAAGAGCCACTCTGCGTTCCAGGCAAGTTATGCCTTCATTCGAGACTAAAAAAGACTTCGTAGGTCTTTAAGACAGTGAGGACTAAATAAAAAATGCCCATTCATGGTTGGAGAGCAACTCCCTTCCCATGGTGGACTCTGAACCGTTTTTCCTTGGCATTTGCAAATGTTCAAGTTTTGGCTTCAAAGTCAGGAAAGCTTACCTCTAATCTTGTAAAACACTGGTTTGAGGAAGATTTTCTTTCCGCTTCTAATGAGAAAACGGTTTTATTATTGGATTCTTGGAATGGTCAAACTGAAAAAACATTTGAATCTTTCTCTAAATCTGGTAGATTTTCTAAAGCAGAAACCATTCCAGCAGGAACTACAGGAATGATTCTACCACTTGACGTTTTCTTTTTTATACCGTAAAAAATTTTCATTAAGCATATTTCGGATATAGTAGTTTGACACAACTATGCAATCAATTTACATCTTCGCAATAATATCATCAAGCTTCAATCCCTAATTCATAATCAGTTTTCGTGCCCTCGGTTTTCAAATCTGCTGAAATATGCTTGGTACAAAAGTGGTTATTTGGAAGAAAAACCACTTGCATTTGAAAGTCCAGTAGATTTCTGTTTTACAGGTTGTGGGCCGATATGCGATTTGTGTAGTGATATCACAATTGTAAGGTGTGGTTGGTGCAAAAAATCTTTATGTATAAAAGAGTTTTTCATGAATTACCATTATTGCCAAATCTACAATCAGTAAGTCAATCATACAAAAAATTACTTTCGAATTCATTCTTTTTAAAATGACAAAAAGAATATAAACAATTCTAAAATGTATGTTCTACAGTATGCGTGTGTATAATAAACGAAAATTCTAAAAGAAAAAAAAATTAAATAAAGTACGAAAAAACAAAAAAAAATCAAAATTATTCTAAAAATGTAAAAAACAATTTAGTCATTTACTAGTCATTTACGAGTCATTTACCACCATATCCTCGTTCGTGACTCTGGGTACGGCAGAGAGCGGATTATAACAATGTTAAAAGAGTAATATTAACAAATTTCATTGTTAGAGTTAATTCGAATTCAGAGATCTTAAAACTTGAAAATTTTCATCCTCATTTTTACTGCGCAATTTTTTTTATCAAATTTGGATTCAGCGATAACTTTTACATTGAAAATCATTCAATTCTCTTCACTAATCTCAAAGATATCGTAATTTTTCTGTGTTACCCCTATCTTTGTGTTTTAGCACCAAAAAAGGTTTTCCCGCTGTTAAAAAAAATATGTTTCCGACAGTTTCCTGCGTACTATTACAAATCCAAATTTCAGTAAAATCGGCCTGTGTCACTATTACGCAAAAAAATGTTCATTTTAGGGGCAGTTTACTCCCAAAAAACCCCCCCCCCCCCCGCCGCCCAACATACCTAACCTGATTTTCGTCTCTTATCGAATGATATTTGTATACTGAAAATCATTCAATTCATTCAATTCGCTTCACTAGTCTCAAAGATACCGCAGGTTTCTATTTTTACTCTCTATGTTGGGGGGGTTGTTTCACCCCCTAAAAACGTTTTACCGCCGATAAGAAAGGCACCTTCAATGAAGGTTTTTGCATGGCTAGCATTTCTTCAGCGTCGGTCCAAGTGCACATGAATGCGTAAGAACATTTGACGAATCTCGGATTTCGAAAGCTAAAGAAAAGGCTGCGCTTCACATAAAAGAAGCTAGAAATAAAAAAGGAACTGAGCAAAAAGATGCTTTAGACCTCGCGAATGCAGCAGAAACACTAATGTATGCAGCTGGCATCGACGACTCTAGGTAAGTGCGAAGAAACAATGTTTATTCTTAAAATTTTCTCACTATAAACTTTAAACGCGTTTTTCTCAAAACCACTTTTTTGAAGTCGGTGCACACGATAATTCAAAAACTTGTGAACCGATCGATTTGAAATTTTACACACTTCTTTAATATATATTTGACTCCCAGCCAACGATCGCTATTTGTTTATTTTTTGCTTGTAATCGATCCTACAGCGACAAAATGGCGCCTTTTTATGCTCAAAATCACACTTTTACCTTAAAACATCGTTAAATTTTTTTTTTTTAATAAAAGGGCAGCGTTGGCCGGGAGGTATACTTCCAAACAACTACTAAACTAATTTTTTTTTATCCCATGTGTTTTATTCGTCGATTTTATATGATGACCACCACAAGAGGGACAATTTGCGTCATGGCCTATTTGACGTAGCTACAACTCCGCTGATTCGCGATATTTTGCAATGAAAAAATTCTAAAATGTATTTAAAATGATGCCGAACAATATCATAATAAAAGGTTTTCAAAATATTTAGTAATTTTGTAAACAAAAATGTTTTAAAAGTGCCTTTTGTGGCCGTTTATACCATACCCCATTCCCCCTGAAAGTGTCAGACTATAAATGGACCGAGCACATTTGAATAATTTAACAAAATGTTAATTTTATGATCACCAGATTTGCCGGTTCTGCAGTTTACAATGTGGAACTTTCAGTGATTAGATATATTGTTCCTGTCACATAATCACATAACGTAAATTTAGTGTTGATAGAAACTTCATTATAAATGTATTCCGAGTAACGCAATGTTGTAACCAAATGTAATAAAAATTTTTTATAAAAATCTTAGTTAACTATATATTTTAAAAATGTTATGTTGAATTTGAAATGCTGTGTAAAACATTTAATTTCTCGCAAAACCCAAAGCCTGTGTAACGGTGCTCGTATTTTATTTCTACATCTGTGCAAATTAGACGCTGATAGTCTTCACATTAAAATCCCTGCGAACCTTTAGAATATTGGACTTTATCAGCCACCACTTTGAAAACTTCGCTAGCCTTATTAAATGTTTATAGAAATTTTACTTTTTAAAATGCCGATTTTCAAACGAAAAACACGGCCAGTCTAAAAGTTGACTTAAGTCTCTAGTCGAGCAACTTGCATGCCGGCGGTATTTGTTTACACTCTCTAGCAACAAAAGCGCAAAAACCTTGTAGCTCCTAGAATTCGTTATTACTGGATTAAATGCAAAACGTACTGGAATTTTACTTCAGTATTAATGCATATTTCTCGTGCGAATTAAAATTTGAAAAAATCGAAGGTACTTCATTTTACCGGCTTAGAATTAAAAAATTCAAAATGGCGGTTTATTGTTGTTCCATGCATCAAATTCGTTTTGAAATGCTTCCCTGGGGAATCTCGGGTCGCTGAATATGTTCTTGACGTTGTATTTTTTTGCATTCTAATTACAGATTTAATAAGTTGACAAAGTATTGTTTAATGCGTCCACTTTGTCTATAAATGCTTATCTGCAAGTATGTGGGATTTGTTGGATACTACTTTGGCATTATAATTTTTATATTCAAAATGACGGGTATAATAAGGCGGCTAAATTGGGTTTAATTTGTCAAATTTGTTTTGAAATGTTTGTAGAACTTGGTCTTTAATGGGTTAAGACTAAATCCTTAATCTGATAGATAAGACAATAACTTTTGCAGATTTTGTTTCTAACATTAACATTTTTTCATCGTATTTAGGCTATTCTGCACACAGAGAAGAAAAATAGTTGATATAACTATTCTGTAAAAGTAAAACATGTGATTATAAAAAGTAATTAAATTAACCATTTCTATAGTAAACATCATCGAAACAGATCACATGAAATTGCATGGAATGCTATATAGATAATATCGGGAACGTCCGTAACGCCCGATTCCTGAACTATATGTTAGGCGGACGTAAACCAAGAGCCGCGATTCGAACCGAATTCGTAACGTAACGTAGTGAAAATCGAGACACGCCGTCAGGATCGTTATCATTCAGCGGACTTTCAGCGTAGTTTCGAAGCACCGCGTGTCCGAATTCGAGTTGTTTCGAAGCAAACGCCCATCTACACAATACGTGTAGAATATCAAGACACAGCGTCTCAAAAAAGTTGTCCGTGCATATAATAAGAAAATCCAACAAAACCAGTCAACTAATTCAGTTATTGACCACAACGAAACAAATTTTATATACATCGAAGACGCAACCGATAAAGGAGGTGAAGTCAACATTAACGAGACAAACAACAAAATCGAAAAGAAAATCAAAATAGAAATAAAAAATCACCTGTATATGCAGAAAGACCATTAAAACTATTTTTTAACAACTACAGGACAACCCTGCGATAATGGTGCATTAAAGTTACAAAAAAAGAAATGAACTACCAAAATTTATTCACTTAGAAATAAATAAAATGGCAATTATGAAACAAAATAATAAATATCACATTGCACTCCCGGTAATTACAAATACAGGGGAAAGTCAACTGACAGTAATGAACAATATTAGGACACTTTTTAAATCATTAAAAAAGGAAATAAATGACCTAAATATATTCTAGAACGGAAATATAAAAACAAAAATAAAAAATGAGGAACGAATCGTCCGTCCAAATAGATTGAAAATGTCAAATTACAACATTAATTCCGAGATCATCATTTATTTCTTTTTTTTTTCGAATATATAAGAACTGAAAAAAGTACTTTTTTTGTGTGCGTATGAAACTTTAACAAAGTACATATTTCAAAATGGAAATGTCAAAATAAGATGAATATACGTAGAAGATTCTACAAAAATTTTTTCAAACTAATCATGCCTGGCCGAGATCATTTTTCTTATCTTTCTCTTCAACAAAAAATGATCTATTCTGGATCTACAGAAAAACCACCACCGACAACAGGATGACCATAAAACTTCAACCAACAATAATTTTCATAGCTATTTGCCAGGCAAAAGCATTTATTCCCTTTGATTGCGGAGCAATGAATTCAAACATATCTACAATTTCACTTCTCAATACTCAAGATTGCAAAATTCCAAGGAAGCATGTCAATATAGAGAAAATAAAAGCTCAATTATTACAAATAAAAGAATACGATGAAATCGAAGTAATACAATGTAAGATAGAAATTTACAGGAAAGTAGAATATTGTGGTATGCATTCCCATATATTTCCAGTGAAGAAGGCGAAGAAATACACAGAACAGGAAAGATCACAATAAGTAACAATGTATTTATAGACGGGATCAGAGAAAACGTGCTTGCAACATACGCCTCAATATGGCAGGACAAACAACAGTAAATGGCAAAGGAGTAGAATATTTAGATACATATGGAACTTGGAATAATGTAATAGTCCAAGGAATAGCAAAAATTTTAATACAAAAGTATAAAGCCAGCGTAAACTTAAACGAAAATAAAATACACTTACGATCAGGAATTGCATACGCAGTAACATAAGCACTAGCTTATGAAGATATCACATTCGCACTAGCAACAAGAGGAGGAAAAGGCATTTGTGGCTATGAGCTGTCTTTAACTGAACACCCAAAATTACTGATATTAGAAATCGGAAACGGCGGAGGACTAAAAAAATTACCTATAAAAACATCCAATTTAGATATATTTGTATACGTAAATTCAAAATTTGCGTCTGTAGATAAGCACCTGTAGATAAGCACCTGTAGATAAGAACAGTTGTATTACGATGTCTTAGCACAAAGATGTACTTTCGAAAAACAGGTTTTACAAAACTCCTTATCTATGGATAGTCACTCACCTGACAAATTTGCACATAATATTATGAAATCACCTGGATATATAGCAATAGCTACTGGTGAAGTAGCGCACATTATGAAACGTATACCAGTGGAAGTAAGCAAGCAGTAGAATGTTATGCCCACCTACCAGTAATATATCAAAATAATAGTTTATTCATGACACCAAAGACCAGATTTAAAAAAAAAAGGAACTCAAGTAGACTGTAATAGTCTACTACCTCCAATGTATCAAGTCAACAGCATATGGTATAAACTATTATCAAACTCCGTTGAAGCACAAAAACCAGAAGAATTAAAACCACTGACGAAGCAAATATGGAAATTCACAAACCTTGAAAGTTTAGCTGTTATAATGGGATCTACAGTCAATATGATCTAAAAAAATTAAAAGAATACATAATGTTCCCCGCCGAAAAACCAGCTGTTTTGAACACAGTAGCCAGAGGAATCACCGACCAAACAATTGGCAGCATGATACAGTCAGCATGGAAAAATACCTGGGAAATATTTATGATATTTGGATCTATCGCAGCAAGAATAATGGGAGTATTTGTGTTAGCAAAGCTTATCAAGACTATAATCGACGCAGTAATACACGGTTATGCTCTACACACAAGTAGTATAGGGCCAATAGGGGTACCGATAGCCAGACGTAAACACCCCCACTCCTTTACCTTTAGGTAGGTCTGGCACCAGGTCAGGGGTTAATGACCTCATCAAGAGGTGATAATGGTTATTAATGGGTAATTAATGTCAAAACAATTAATAAAAATATCAATAAATAATGTTAATTGGGTAATTAACGTCAGATACGTATCAGTATATGATCGTAAATAACACTACCACCGTCTTGTTCGGTTTGTCAATAGTCTGACGTAAACAAAAACGTACGGGGTACTTTTGCTACACGAGACTGGCAGACGAATCTTGAGATAGGTCATGGGTTAATGACCTCGTAAAGAGATGTTAGTGGTTATTAATGGATAATTAATATCAAAACAAACAATAAAAACGTCCCGCCTTGTGAGGTAGCTCAGCAATCGGACGTAAACAAACCTGTATGGGGTCCCTTTGGCCGAAACGTGAGGTAGATTATGGTTCAACGACCTCTCAAGGACTGTTTTTTAGTTTTCGTGTTTGGTTTCTTATGATTATCCACCCCCACTCTTCCTTATTATTTATTATGATTTACTAATACATAACGCCGATGACCTTTATATACTTGTTGCGCACGTGTCAGTCCACTTATAGGTCGAAAACGAGAGACTGCGATTTCATACGACGTTGAAGCATACACATGGTTTTTAATCAAGGGACCCAGTTTTCTAGGAAAGACGAAGGGGAGATAAGACGCTGAAAATACAAAAGGGGACATAGGAAGATTTCCTATGAGCAGAGTAAAGCAATGGGGAAATATGTTGTAGGAGGTCCGGTTGTCCGTCACCTTGTATTAGGACAGGTTATTTAGGACAGGTTATTTCCCCCGCGTTAATGACGATTTGTCTATTTGCGGGTCGGTTCTCGGGTGGAGAGGTACAGGACAGAGACAGACAGTACAATGACAGAACTAGGCATATACAACACAACACCCACCCAGAGCCAGTCCCCCCTACCCCAATATCGGTACCACCAGCAGATTCGGCGGTCTGTGCCTTAGCGAGTACGACGCGGGGCTTATCCCCTCTTTATCCGAGATAAGATCCACGACGTACCGACCGCGGATAAGACGCTGACGGTACCGATAACTGCCGACGGGGGTCGGCAGCGGTCCCAAATTCGTACCCTCGCCCAGCAAAGTTCCCCGGTTATTCCACACTGGACATAAGCAGAGAAAATTGCAGGACGGGGATTCGAACTCGGGCCCTTCGCGACGTTCAGTTCGGGCGGACTAAGACTGACGCCTTAGCCCGCACGACCATCACGCCGTCTGTCACCTTGTATTAACGGATGAATGATATGTACTTGCGTTCAATCGTAAGGGTGAATAAAATATTGTAATAATTTTTCATTATTCTTATTGCTATTAACTCAATTACAAATGCGTTCTACCTCTTATATGTATAATTTTCCACGGAAAACGATAAATCTTTTGTATGTACAAAATTTACAATTACCAAGTGTGCTACAATTGTGATCTACTTTACTGTTTTCCCAAAAGGAAATGAGTAGCGAGTAGAAACGTGACACGTGACGTAGTAGTATTAGTAATATTATTACTATCACTTTCCATAATCATTTATTTAAATCGAATTAAAGTTAATTTTTTCCCTATTTTCGTAATTTAAAGAAATACCCTCGACTTTAAACGTGTCGTAATACTGATCGTTTTCGCACGCGAAAAGCTTAGAATTTAGGACCTCCTAAGATAAAGGTCTCATTAATACTTATTTCCTTTTGGGTACAGACAGCAAAGGAGATCATAATATACGCGCCCGACCCGTAATCCGCTAGGTCGTCGGTCAAGTCACCCAGAAAATTACCCAAAGGCGGTTCATAATCTTCGGGAGACGTCATCGATTTATTCGATATATATTACTGAATTCGTATCGAAATAAAGTACCCGTCGATCCAATTTTTCTAAATAACTGTATTGTAACCGTTTGTATAATTTATTGCAAACGGTACAGTAAACGAAATTATTCTTAATCTTCTCGCATATGGGTTCCGAAAAACACATGCTGCAGGAATAGGGACATGAGTGCGAGTCGGATCTTGTATAGCGTTTATTACAACATTGACAATATTTGCATTTTTTCCCAACCACGCCCATTAGATTTGTGATCATCTAAAAATGGTTCGCTGTTGCGTGATAAAGTATATTTATAGTATCACCACGAAATGAGAGGAATTCCTGCCTGCCGTCAAATATAAAGTCTTCGCCGTTGCCGATTACTGTCGTATATGGCAATGGCAACATTTGTACCCTTGTAATATCGTTCAAATTCCTGAAATTGAAGCGTTGAACCACCATTTTCAGGAAAATAATAATAAATTTCGAAAAATACGAAAGTAGGGAATCCTTCTATTTCCCTTCAACGGTTTCGAACATCAGCTAACCGTTTCTTATAGTTTAAATTAATTCCTACTTCGGATACCACTTCATTTTTTATTATTTTGGGTTTATCTTTTATCCGAGTTCGCTTTACTGTAGGGTCAATTTTCAAATAATCCGGCACTTGTAGTTTTGAAGAAGTAATTGAAGAATTTGGGGTTTAAGATTCGGGATCGTAGTGTAAAACTGGAGGGCAAAGGGACTTTTGAAAAAGATGGTTTCTTCAACGATAAAGGGGAATATTTGGGGTTTAGGAAGCATGATCAACCTATTCTAATCATTTCGGGACTTGGGACTGTTATGGGGACAACATTACAGTATTGTAATACTGTAGGTACTACAGTATTGTACTACAGTATTGTAGGCTTGCGGCTAGCGATTGACAACTCGCAGCTGGCGACTCGCGGCTGGCGACTAGCGATTGACAACTCGCGGCTGGCGACTGGTTGCTGGTTAGCGGCGAGTTGGCAACACTAATGATGCACTAACGACGTAGGGGACGGGAATGGTAACTCCACAGTTGACTGACTGCTGAGCAGGGCGAGGGGGCATCTTTTTATAGAGACACGAGTAGTGTCTGGGGCGGAACTTGGACCCATGTGTAAGGGCCAATAGGGAGCTTTCTTGAGGTGGAAGGGTGCAAAGATCTTCGGAAAAACGGCGAGGGGAGGGGCGATACGAGCGAGCTGTCGCCGAGGCAAGACAAATACAATTTTATATTATTAACAATATTAATATCATATACAGAATTAATTAACGCACAAATAGTAAAAGCCTTGTTTCTAAATCAGTTATCGATATTAATGAACATTGGATTTAAACAAAAAGAGTATAGCGAAATAATATTATTTACGAAAATTAATTTTAAGGTGGTTATCAACATTATTTCAAAGTGGATCATTAATATTAATAGGTGTTACATAATTTGAAACAGGCATTTATAAGTGCGATTGTATACGTCAATTATAAACTAAACAAACTTAAATGTTATTTAATATTAATATTCGCCTATAATAAGAAATATTTCGAAATGTTATTGAAGACGGTTTCCGCAATGGTTATTAATAATGAAGAAGATATTGTTGTAATTTTAAGGGAAAGGGGTGTTTTGATCTAACAGTTAAAATATAGTTCGGATTAAAAGGCGAGGATCTATGTAAATCTTAAATGATACGGCTTAAATTTAATTAATAAAGTATTACAAGAGAAGCATCCATTATTATCAATATTTTCATATTAACTATAATTTTTTAATCTTTGAATGAAGCAATTTTAAACAGCACATTTAACAATTTAGTTTAAATGAGTAAGGATGATTCTTTTGTAACTTAATAAAATATATAAATTTTAAATATTTTGAAGAAGAAACTTCTAGAAAATGAGATTAAGAGGGTTTCTTTTGTGTTTAAATTTAGATAAATTTGGTGACGGTTTTTCCGCCAGATTGCATGTATGAGAATGAGAACAAGGCCGCGGTCCCAAAGCGTTCTCACACTTGGGCCAGCTTATCTAATATGAGATAATTTTTATGATCGTTTACGAGAGAAACCTACAGTCCCCAAGTTCTCATTCTCACATTTTCGATAGCTCATTTAAATAAGTTATGACTTGCAGCTGTGCTAAAAGGAAATGTAAGTTTCACTTTTCCAAACTGTTTTTTGAGATTTTAGAAGACTTCCAAAAATACTCTAAATATACCGGGTGTTTAAAACGTACATATTACGGCTCGTACGTTACACTCGACCGAGTTTTTCCTTTGTGGTTTCCTAATTTCATGTAGGCTGGCAATTCGAGTTTTTCGACCTCGGTTATGTATTTATTTCGAGCTGTTTTTTCAACTCCCAGCATTTCTACATTGGAACTCTGGCTCTCTTTGTCGCAGTCAGTCACGTTGTCTTCAACATCTCCATACGTATCGGTTTCTTCGTCGAAATCCTTACCACGTTTTTTCGGAGAGGGATTTCCTGACCCGTCAGCATCTGAGACTCGCAGTGTCTTAGCGTTTCTTGATTGTTTTTTGTTTCCTTTATCATTTTTACCGCCTTTAATTGGCATACACGATTTTTCAGTTTTTCGTGCGTTTCTTAATTTTTTAATCGTTTTATTCTCTTTATTTATTTTATTATCGACCAAATCTATTTCATTGTAATTTTCATTTTCATTTTCGAGGTCGGATCTATCGATTGGGTTACGCGATAATTCGTCCACGTTGACATTAAGTTTCCCCTCTATATATAACAAATCTTATTCGTAATCTTCTAATTTTATGCGAAAACAGTGTAATCTCAAATTCATATCCTTCATAGTTTCAAGGAATCTTAGCGGTTGATGATCCGTTACGAGAGTGAATTTTCGACCATACAAATATCGACGGAACTGTTCTACGGCGAACACCGCAGTTAACATTTCTTTTCCCGATGTAGTGACAGATCCTCACCAATCTTGCCTTGCGATAAAATAGCGCCAAGTGCTACTCCCGAGGCGTCCGCAGTGACAACGAACGGCTCGTCGAAATTTGGTAACTGTAAGATTGGTCTATTACATAACAGATCCTTTAGTTCCTCAAACGCTTCTATCTGCTCGGCACCCCATGTAAACTTGACATTCTGACGTAATAAGATAATTAACGGGTGGGCGATTTTTGAGAATCCCTCAACAAATCGTCTATAATATCCCGCTAATCCAAGATATTGTTTAACGCTTTTTCGATTTTTGGGGACCGGATATTTCCTTACCGCTTCGATCTTTATCGCATCCGGCTGGACTGTATTATTACCAATAGTGTGCCCCAAGTACGCGGCTTCCTTGCGCACGAACTGACATTTATCGAGTTCCAACGTAAGATTTGCGTCTTGAAGTCGTTTCATGAGGCGTCTAAATTTAACCTCATGTTCATACAAATTTTTGGCGTAAGTTATTATGTCATCGAGATATACTAGCAGCTCTATCCCTTGTAAGCCACTTAATACTAGATCCATAAGTTGCTGAAAAGCCCTGGGGCCGTTTTTTATTCCCATCGGCATCCTTACATATTGATAGTGACCGTTTGGGGTCGAAAACGCAGTTTTATGTGCATCGCGCTCTTCCATCATTACCTGATGGAACCCAGATTTAAGGTCGAGAGTTGTAAAATACACGGACTGACCTAATTGGTCCAAAACGTCAGTAATATTCGGAATTAGATAAGCATCCCCAATTGTTTTCTCATTGAGATCGCCAAAGTCGATAACTAAACGCCATCGCTTTTCGCCGTTAGCACCTGATTTCTTAGGGACAACCCAAGCAGGAGAGTCATATGGAGAGCAGGACGGTTTAATCAATCCTGCCTTGAGCTGCTCGTCCACTTGTCGCTGCATTTCCGTTTTTATAGCGGGTGGGTGCCGGAAACGTTTAGCGCATATCGGCACATCATTTGTGGTATGAATGCGGTGTTTGAATACGAAAGTCGTACCTAATGGTTCCCCTGGTAGATGAAACATGTGAGCGTAGTCGTGATCGAGATTCTCCACGTGTTTTCTTTCCTCCTTTTTGCGTGATTTTGTTTTTTCCGATTATCTTCGTAATTCTTAAGATTCTGCATGGTTTTTATAACATTATTTTCTCTTTGTATATTTTCTGCTACTTAGATTCTTCCAGTTTAATTTGTGGGACGGTAAATTTTATTTCATAGTCATTCGTATTTATGACATACAGATATGCGTATCCATCGCGATTTTTTACTAGGGCATTACCAAAAAATAAACCACTGCAGATGTTGATTTTTGGTACAAATCTGAAGTCTAAGTTGTTTAGAACTTCTACGAGAACTACTCTGCGACTTCTTGGCGAAATCTGCATGAATTCTTCATTAATAAATGGGATTATATCATTTCTTATATGTACGCAATCTTGTTCGTAATCGATTTTTGCTCCCAGAGTTCGGAAAAAAGGATTTCCCACGATTCCATCTTCATCGATAGGGAAGTCATCTGTCACTATTTGTAACTCTATAATTTCTTCATTAAATTGTACTTCTGCACAACCTAGCGTACCGATTATTCCTTTGCCGATTCCGCTTAAATCGAATTTGATATCCTGATAGGGATACAGATCTCGACGTAATTTACCCAGTTTTATAAGATTTATTTCTGCTCCGAAATCGACCAAGAATATTCCATTTCCTTAATGCAGATCGGGGCTAGAAAAGTCTATTCGTGGACTGGCGATGCGAGTACAATCCCGAAAAAACTGAAAAAATCCACTTTTTTATTAAAACTTTAAGCAACTTGAGAATAGGGTTAATGTCGTTAAGAAAAATGCAGAAACACGGTTATTTTTTTCGATTCTACAAGAATCTACTCGAAACTAAAAAACGAAAATATAAATAAATATGCAATAAAAAATAGGGGTTCCCATTTAAGATTTCGAACTTACCCCCACCACCGCCCCCAGGGGCGGTGTGGGGGGCCAATTTTAATATCACTGTATGTACACCTTAGACCCATTAAATTTTCATTTTAACATTTTTTCGTAGAGTGCGTACTTTTCGAGATATTTGACAGTTTCAACTTAAAAGAAACACCCTGTATATTTTTTTGCATGTCTATATGTATATTTTTTCGCATGTATATTCGCATATATATATATATATTTTTTTTTTCTTTCACGTCTATATACAATTTTTTTGGTTTTTTGTTTTCATATTGTTATATTCATTGCCGTTTTCTTTCTTTAGATTAATTATAATGCTTGTTAACAAATCATATTCATAATAGTCTATTCCAAATGACTGTCAAATCGAAATTGTATCAACTTTATATTGTTGAATATAATTTTTATCCTTTCTTTTTTCTTTTCCATTTTTTCATTATTTGACAAGGCCTAAACGTTTGTGAATCCTGGCGATTGCGACGGAAGGTGTTTGAAATGTTTATGAAATTTCCAAACTATGGCATTTTAACATCTAATGCAATTGGTAGGTTTAAGCCGTTAATCATTTTATTTTAATTTCTAAAGTCACCTATGTTAAATCTGTATTATTCATATTCCCATGTATTTTTGGATGTTGAACCCGAATTTGAAGTCAAAATACCTGGGTTCCTGGACGTTTTAGTCTTTTAGACGCATAAAACATGATCTTTTAGGTTTCTTGAATTTAAAAATAAAACAAAGGGTGGTATTGCAAATTTTACTCCATATGTGACTCAAAATACCTGTAAAAAGTGATACCTTAAACTTTACTTTTTTAATTTCAACCTCTGGCACAGCTTTGAAAAGTGTAAAATACGGTTAAAAGCTGAAATTCAGTGCAAACGTGGTAAAGTGAGATCGTAATTTTATTTATACAAGGTTTATACACATTATATAGAACTAAATATATACTCTCGCGGTGTTTTAGGTCATTCAAGATGAATTCATCGTCAAATTTACAACTTGGTGCTCCTACAGAGCAAAAAATGACTAACACTTATGATATTTTATTACATTGCTCAGAAATTGCCAGTGAGAAAGGCTCGCGCGTCAATCTGAAGTAAATAACAATAATAATGAAGTAATAAATATCACTCGCAAATAAACAATGAAAGAATATAGTGAATTATTGGTCCTCTAACTTTATTAAATAAATAGGGCGATGTTACAAATCCATAAAATGGCATACACGTGGACTTTTGCGAGATGTCCTTATTTCCAAAAAACTATAACCATTTTAAAAAGATACGACATTTTAATTTATTCCTATCAGTACTATTGATATTTATCGGAAGTCACAAATATAAGACTGACATATTACACGGGATACAATACTATGAAAATTGTAAATAAAAATGAACGAACGATAATTGTAACAATTATTAATACAATACTCGCATAATTATAAAAGTAACATTAATGAAATCAAATCTATTTTAAAGATCCAAACAGTACAATTATCAGATCTTTTTCAAATATTTAATACAAAACAAATTATTAGAGACAACTTTAGTTCTAAGAAGGTTACAACTTTCGTTCATTTTTGTAGATTCATTTTGAATAATTCTTGTACAGAAACTGGCACGAAAACCAAGATACAGTTTGATTAACTTTAAAATTATGAATATGGATGAAAAAAGTGTAAACATTTTCCCCTGCAAATCCAACCCGCGCACCCTCCGATCAACCCCAATTCCCCTAAGGGTGACTGGTTACAAAAGCAAGTGATCTCACAAAATCCAATAGTTCGGTCATTCCGAAGAATCCGTTATTTCAAGTCTAGTCTAGTAGTGTCTCATCTAGTCTAGTCGGTCCGAAGTTACTTCAACGGTGTCGTCTACTACAGTTAGTACAGTTCAGGCTTTCAGCCAATCAGTCATATGAGAGTGGTGTCCGGTCCGGGGAGTCGACCCGATTTCAGGATCAACCCTTCTGGCCGAGCAAGTCCCCCAGGAAAGGATCATATTTTTCCCCACGGCCCGCACCTCGCAACCAACCACACCCACAGGCCAGTGAGTATTAAACAATTTAGATCTCCACCCACATAAACATCCTTAGATTTTAATTCCTCTTTTCCTAATCCTTATATAAAGGGTTTACCAATAGGGATGATAGGTATTTGAAATGTCATAACGGCTATGGTTATGAACCGTTTGTTGATACCCTGCGTCCATTGTATTCAGTAAGGTTTGCCATTTGACCATGAACAAGCTCACGTTACCACAACGTTTGGAAATTTCCAAGTTTTCTATCAAAATTCGAGAAGCTTTGTCGCTACTCAACGAGCATTCTGTGCAAAATATGGTCGTCATTCTGCTCCTTCTGAGCTCACATTCGTCGCTTAATTCGTAAGTCAGAAAGTGAATTTACTTTACACGATAGGAAGCCACCGAATAGAACCCGTAGTGGACGCAGTGCCGAAAATATTGCCGCTGTACAGGCAAGTGTAGCCGCCAACGATAATGTGTCGATTCCGCGCCGTTCGTAAGAGTTGGGTCTATCTACGATGACTACCTGGCGTATTTTGCGTTTAGATCTTGGTTTGCATCCGTATAAGATGATTTGGCACAAGAACTGAAGCCAAATGACCATCGGTTATGACGATTCTCACCTCCGATGAAGCTCATTTCTGGCTGAATGGCTTTGTTAATAAGCAAAATTGTCGTTATTGGAGTGAGTCAAACCCTCAAGTGATTCATGAATCTCCATTACATCTGGAAAAACTCACTGTTTGGTGCGGTTTATGGTATGGTGGCATCATCGGACATTACATCTTCAAAAACGAAGATGCACGAACCGTAACTGTGAATGGAGAACGATACCGTACGATGTTGATTGAAGCGGACGACATTTTCTTTCAACAAGACGGTGCGACTTGCCACACAGTAACCGCTACAATGGACTTATTGCGAGGAAAGTTCAGTGAGTCATTAATTCCGAGAAATGGTCCTCACAAATGGCCTCCAAGATCGTGTGATTTGACCCCATTGGATTAATTTTTGTGGGGCTACGTAAAATCTAAGATTTACGCCAACAAGCCCACGACACTTGATGAATTGGAGGCCAACATTCGAGCCACTATTGCAGCCGTACCAGCCGAAATGGTACACCGAGTCGTCGAAAATTGGTCTGCTCGGATCACCCAGTGCAAAAATAGCCGAGGTGGCCATTTAAATGAAATATTGTTTAAATCATAAATCTCACAGATTATATCATCTAATAAAAACAATACATATACCATTTGGGCAAAATTACTGTGTTTTATTTTAATTTCAAATCCTATCGTTCTTATTGGTAAACCCTTTATTTGTCCCTTTTAACAATAATAACAATTCTTAATATATACCCCGTGTTTTTGAATATTTTTTACTGATTCTACCTCTGGTCCTTGCCGACAAAGCAGCATCCGTTTTTCCCGAATCTTGAAGTCGATCCATTGGTCGACTCGCCCTTTAGGCGTTCAAATTTTGGCCAGCTAGGCTTAAGTTGCACCCCACAACAAATTGGTGTCAGCGGTTTAGATTTGGTGACAGTGCTATAGAACGGAAAGCTGTGCTGGCAAACGACTTTGTAGAAATGCAAAACATGCACTTTTCACTTAAAAAAACAAAAAATCAATAATTTTCTTGGTAACATCCAAGCAACAATTTGGTTGTGCAAAATACTTAATCAATAGCTATTTCATTTTCAGAAACAATAATTTTTTTTGTCTATAATCAGTAATATCTAAGTGTCAGTACTGTGCAATTTAAACTTTTATTTGAAATAATAGTTCCTTTTATTTTTCTATTCCTTTTGTAACATCAATAAATATCGTTCATTGTAAAACAGAAAAAATAAATAAAATTCTATTATAGAAAAACAAGCATTAATAACATTTTTAGTTTACAATCCTGTGTTCCTTAACAATATTCCTCCCCCCTGTGGCTCCTTAATTCATTTTTTTATAGATTTCCACTTTCAATTGCAAGCATTGAAAATTGTTAACGCTAAAACAAAAAAAAAAAAATAAATAAAACTATAAAAAAAAATGAATATAAGAATTCTAAACTGTCAGCCATACTATAGCATGACAAGTGTGACATCAGTGGGAGAAAACTGTTGATGCAAATAATCAGGCGGCACTAAAAAGTATTATTGCAAAAAAAAATAAAAATAATAATTCTATACTGTCATCCGTAAAATAATCTTACAAGTGACTAAAAATTATGATCGTAATGATATAAGATGTAAAAAGACAAAATGTTAAAAAATTATTTTCTAAAACAAAATGGAAAAAACATCTCTCCACACTTCACCGTTTCTCTTAGTTTCTTGGCATTCTGAATGGTTCGGCGAAAAATTACACCTTGGTTATAATTTGTGTCTTCATATCGTAATAATAACAATGTTTGCTTTCCTTTAAAAATTATAATTATAAAATTTATTTTGTGAATGGTACATAATTAAATTATTTTCTTTCAGATTTTAAAATATGATGAAACAATGATACTATAGTCAATAACCAATATCTTATAAAGTTCTCATATCCTGAAACATACAACTTATTTATAATTTCTATGTTCTTGTGTAATATTTCCAGATAAATACCTAAATGACGGTATGTAACCTGATACAGCACATTCTAGTATATTGCAATTATTTTAGAATCCTATAAAATCGTAAAATATTTAATATTTTCTAGAAGTTTTATACTTTATATTCTAATAAAGTTTTTAAATCTTGTGTATAATTGTATTAATAACTTATAACACTTTAAAAAATAATGTGAATTATCTTCTGGTTTCTGTACATTTTTAATCATTTTTAATACAAATTACTCATTTTAAAAAGGAATACGCATAAATACCATTTTCAAAATTTCTTCTCGACCGCTTAATGAATATATAGAAAATTCTTATAAAGAAAAAAAAGGTTTCTCGGTGTGACGGTCTACCGAATAAAGACTAGATAGTGTTTTGAATACGTTTCGGCAACCAATGTGGGCCTTCTCCAGTTTATTATTACTAAAAAATTTTTTTACAGTGTGACAATATGGTATAAAAAATACTTAAATTAAAACACAAATTTTACTTACAATATGTGAAAACATAAACATTTTTGTCCTATAGTTATAAATGGCAGCTAATCCGGTACAAAAAATTCGTAATTGACATGGATAAATTTTGCGAGAGTTCCTATGAAAGTGACACGATAACCTTAATTTAAATCTAATTTAAAGTATGATATGACTTTTTTATAGTTATTTTGCAGTAAGATTGTTTTGGCTAAATTTAAATTTTTTTCTCTAAACTTAAAATCAGACAGTAAAATAGCTCGATCGATTAAGTTATATATTATCCCAATTTTATAATTAAGCGGATGTTCAGAATAAAAATTGAGGTATCTTCCGGACCATGTACTTTTGTGATACCAGTCCGCTATCAAATTGCCATCCCTCTGTCTTATCACCTTAAGATCTAGAAAAGTAATGGCGTTATCTATTTCAATTTCTGCAGTGAAAGTTATTTTATTTTTAAATTCTTTAATAGAAGTAAATTACACTGTAACAAAGTAAAAAGATCGTAAAGTACTAATATGTCTTTTTCCAGGCAGTCGTAATTGAGAGTAACCTTTCACCTTCGGTACTAATTTCCTAAAAAGTGGCGCTAGCAAATTAGTCCAAAAATCAGCTCGTTTTCGGAAAAAATTCATTAGAATCTCATTTCGATGATACCACATTGCACGGAGCAGACTCATAGTACTGTCGAAAAGTCTGTCATGAACGATACTTCCCTCTTTTCGAATTCTCTCGAAATACAAATTGAGAAACTTGGTACAACCTTCAGTATGGAACTCATCAGCAGGTCTTGGAAATTTTCTTTTTTGCTCGGCCTGATGCATGATGTTGAAAAGAGCTTCTGTCAAACCAGACAGAAGCAAAAGTTTCCCGTATAGCAGTATCGTCCATTCCCATGCAAACCAGCAATGACATTGAAAAACCCTCGGCAAACTTTTTCAACAATCTTACAGCCATTGCCTGTAAAGCTGGGCTGAACCACGCATGAATGTAATCCACAATGGTTGGAACGATAAGAAGTCCATTTGGTAATGACGGTGAGGCGTAAAGTACCATTTCTAGCAGAGAACGTTCCTCGAGCCCCAGTCCCAGGTTCTTACGGTACATCAATAAACGATTCACCACTGACAATACTAGCTGCACACTTTTAAGCATTTTAAACCCTTTGCCAGCTAGCCAGTCAGTTTCGTTCATCATTTTATTCCGTAAACTTTAACTGTTAATTTTACTAAATATAAAATTATTTGTAAGCCAAAGCAGGAAAACCCCACTTTGCACGCATGGGAAATTTCCAAATTTTTAAGCATGAAAATTACACCTCTGTAAAATTAATTTCATTTTATTTACAATGTATGTTATAATGACAAGTAAGTGGAGTAAACAAAATCAATTTAATGTCATTTCATTTATTCAATTAGGATTAAGGTTACGAGATCAAATAAGCCATTTTACTGAACCGAACCTACCCAACCAACGTACCTGAAAAGTGTTGTTAAGATAGTTCTTAACCGGTCTGACACCATGCGCTGGAGGTCTGTCCTGTCGAAATCAGATCGCCCGCTCTCCCATCGAGCTGAAGTTGGCATACGCATACGTGTAACCGCACAAACGTCTTTTTTATTTTTTAAACGAAGTAACTTGCTTTTATTGTTAATTGGACAAATTTTATTTTACTCAGTAGTTCAATAAGTATTTATTAAAAAATTACAAAGTTCGCCCGATCATGCTACCTCATACGTATGCTGGACTGCGTATGCTAACTTCAGCCTGATCGCTCTCCCTGCAATTTATTGAAAGGCAATAAATCTTACCTAACCAAGTTTAGTTCAAGAAATAGGCTAAATCTAACAAGTGATAGCGTAATAATTCGCAAGCTTCCAACGAACTTCTCAGCAGCGGCATCCAACCTGTCAGCCGATAAGCAGGGTTTATTACATTTTTAGAAAATTTTTCATTTTACACGTGGTTTTTCCTTTTACATTGTAATAACAATTAAATTGTTTTCGTATGTTTTTAATGTGCATTCATGTAAAAACACATTTTATAAGTTTACATTATTTTCCTAACTGATCTGAGATTATTGTCGTTATTATTAAGATTTAATTAGTTATAAATAGGTAGCGAGCTATCAACTTTACTTGGCTTATTGATATTTGAGCGAACCCAAGCTGCCTTGCAATTTGCCTTCGAGATGAGGGTATGTACTTGTATGAATGTAATAATGACAACGCAAGTGAAGTGATTCTAATGAATTTTTTCCAAAAACGAGCTGATTTTTGGACTAATTTGCTAGCGCCACTTTTTAGGAAATTAGTACCGAAGGTGAAAGGTTACTCGCAATTACGACTGCCTGGAAAAAGACATATTAGTACTTTACGATCTTTTTACTTTGTTACAGCGTAATTTACTTCAATCGCTGTTGTTTATTATACGAAACAGAGGAAAATAAAAATACATAAATAATTTCATTGCACGTTGAGAAACTCGAGTCAACACTGTTCATGGCGAAGGAAAAGAGAAGAAAATGAGTAAAATTATAACATTGACGGGAATACTTACTGGATGATTCACGACTTTGTGCATCCCCATGCCCATTCCTGCTTTCGGTGAATCTCATCGAAGAATCATATTATGACAATTGATCCAATTGATTTAGCCCATATCACAACTCCGATATTCGAGCACTAAGCAACAAATCTTTCATGCAATTGTTTCCGATGATCTGAGCGGTTGTATCTGTAATAACACGACACAAAGTACCAGATTCTTTGCTGTAAATTGAAATGATTTTATTAAAACGAAAAACTTATCTGATAGCATTTTTGGAGTAGAATATCTCTGCATCATTGATGAATAGCACATTTTACTCTTGCCAATTGATTTGTTGAAAACCCTTCAACTTATCGGCTGCATCCGGTTGTAACAAAAGTAGAAGATTCACGAACTGAGTCTTGAATTTGAGTTTGTGTTACACATTTCATGGATTTGACACATTTTACATAAGCCCAAAACGTGGTTATGTCCGTTATGTCACACAAGAGATTTGATACATACAGACAGTATTTTGTTTACATTCTTGTGGCTCTAGCACAGCCAATCAGCGAGCAAGCAACGTTCCACCGGAATCGACCAATCACGAAACGCGTAGCCTTAACATGGGTTTCCCTATGTTCACTTCTATCAGACTCACCCTGTATACATGGAAACCATATCTAGGGAAATAAGAATGTGATCTTTCGGTAATTTAATTTGTTTAATTTTCTTGTGAAAGTCCCAGGTGTCTTTGATTTGTGTTTCCGTTCTACCCACTACATTGTTTAAAATAATGGTGTAATATTTCGCTAATTTATAAGTCGGTGAATTGACTGTAGAGACAATAATCCTTAAAGGGTTATTAACCTTATGAATTTTAGGAAGGCCACATGCTCTTGGTGTAACTCCTTTATAGTTTTTTAAACGTTTTGCAGTATCTGAGTCAATGAATCCCGCTTTATTCCAATTTGACAAAAGTTCGTTCGTAGTTTTGGATGTGGTTGACATGTATTCATATTTTGAAACGTTGTAGGTTTCATTGTCTCCTAATAACTGTAACATTGAATTAATATAACTATTTTTTTAAAGCCACAGTTGCATTACCCTTGTCACTTTTTGTGAAAAATATGTTGCTATTTTTATGTAGGAACTCAGTTAATTTTTTATTTTCAAAATTATGAGTAAAAGCACCATTTCTAACATTATGTATATCTGTATGTTTTAAATGATACGTGCACTCAAGACGAACGTTATTTTTCATGTCTTCGGTTGTATTGCCTTTGTCGTTATAAGTATCCGGAATTTTGTAAACGCCTTGTTCAATACTTGCCACAGAATTGTGGACTGGTATGTTTTCAGCACTTGGTAATGGGAACGAGTGTTTTGGTCCCAGGCTCAACATATCAACAATATTTTTAGGTATATTTGTGTTTGTTAAGTTAACAAACCAATTATTTTGTGTAAAAACCTTGTTTTGTTCTTGTTTTTTAATATTGTTCAAAGTCCAATTAAATTTTCTTTGCAGTCTTTTGGAATTTGTTCGTAATATTCTTTGAAACTTAATGTTTTCGAAATAAAAAAAAAATTTTTTAAATTTCAAAAGGCAATTTCTTAGTGATTTTATAAAAAATAGTACTACGTTTGGCCCTAACATCTCTAATATTCTCGAATATATCTTTAATTTCCTGATTTAATCATTTCCAAGAAAGATTTGAAGTAATACGGTTGAAGCATTGTTTTGACTTAAAGCTATTGTAACGATTCAAATTTAAATTGATATTTCGTAGATTTGGCGGAAGTACCCTCTGTTTTCGGCATCTGAGGAGGAAAACACGTTGGCCGATTAGTTTCGCAAGAATTGTCGAAAATTTGGTCCAATCCGTTATGAGAGAACGAACGTTGATTCCGAAGAGAGCAGAAACCCACTGCCTAAAACCATTGACGGTTTTGTTCCATCCAGTTCCATATTTATAAAAAGGAATAGACATAAATACCATCTTCAAAATTTCTTCTCGACCGCTTGATGAATATATAGAAAATTCTTATAAAAAATTTAAAGGTTTCTCGGTGTGACGGTCTACCGAATAAAGACTAGATAGTTTTTAGAATACGTTTCGGCAACCAATGTATGTCTTCTTCAGTTTATTATTACTAAAAGAAATTTTTACAATGTGACAATATGGTATAAAAAATACTTAAATTAATACACAAATTTTACTTACTATATGTGAAAGCATAAAAAGTTTTGTTCTATAGTTATAAATGGCAGCTAATCCGGTACAAAAAATTCGTAATTGACATGGATAAATTTTGCGAGAGTTCCTATGAAAGTGACATGATGACCTTAATTTAAATCAAATTTAAAGTATGATATGACTTTATAGAAACACTTACATTATTATTAAAATTACTCATTTCTAATATAAAAAATTAGTTTAAATAATAACGATTTTTGTATTACCGGTTTAATAATTTCTGGTAATACATTTAAAATTAGACGTACTTTTTATATTCATCAAAATATGATAAATAATTTCCAATATGTTATGAATCTTCTTTTTTAAGCAACTCTCAAAATTTTATGTTATTTTTAGCAAAACTTCTAATAATTATAAAATTTAGGTGTTTAAACAATATTCGAGATTTTCTAAATCTACGATTTGCAATTTTACAGAACAAAAGTTTGTCATTATTTTTGTTTTACAATTTTCTGAAACCGACAAAATTTATAAATCTGGTTTATTACTTTAACACCCTTTCCATTTAAAATAATTTCCTACATTTTAAAAGTACGTACTTTTTTTAACAATTGCTATATGTAAAAACAGTAATAATAGCAATAATAATCTAATAAAAATAAAATGAAAAATCTTTTTCGTATTCAACAAATGTTCTGTTTCTAACACTCTTAAACATTTTCAAAAAAGAAAAACGTACTGATTTCCAGATAAATTGTAATGTAACATTTTTCTTACATCAATAAAAAAGCTCTAAATTAATTTAAAAATAACAAATAATTTTTAAAAGCTTTTTGTTAAAGTCAATATTGCGTTTTAAACATTCTTTTTTACATTATTACCAATTCTTAGCAATTATATACTCCATTTATTATAATTCATGCAACATCAAATTTTTCTTACAAATATTTCATTGCTAAGCATTTAAACAAATTGCCAATAATTTTTCTATAATCTTAACCATTTCAAACTAATAATTATACAACAAAATTGTTATCACAAACGATTTAATGATATATAAAACAAACTATATACAAGTCTTTTCTTGCATACCAATTTTATTTTAAAACAATCCTAAAATTTCAAACAATTTTTAAGCATAACTTTCTTTTATTTGCATAGAACCTCATATTTACAAATATACTTTTAAACTAGTGTTTTTAATTTTAAGCCATTTTTCATTTATAAATAATCTTTCTCCTCACAAAAATAATAAAAAGAATTTTATTGTATTATGAATTTCTTTTCATAAAAAAAGTCTGTAAAAATAAATGAATATACAAATAAAAATTAAATAATAAAAAAAAGCAAAAGTCATTAAAGAAGTCTACATTGTTCGGACAACATTTAAACACATTTTTAAATCTTTAATAACGTATGTTTTTTCCTCCTTATTACATCGAATTTTTAATCACCCTAATTTTCATTATTAAACCGTATTTAAAGTAATTCTCAACTAATAAAAGTTTCGATGTTAATAAACTTGTAATAAAATGTTTCAACAACAAACGACAAAACCGGCATTAAGGACAGAAATCTATTACAAAAATTTGTATAAATTTGACAGAAGTAATTACTAATAAAAAAAGTAAAGAAAATCGTTATTAATGAATAACAACAAAGTGCTATCAAAGTGCTTAAGAAAATCAGTAGCAAAAGAAATAAATACTTATTTAGAGACGTAGGTCTTCAACAAAAATACATATCAAATTCAGAATTATAAAAGCAATCAACGAAAGTATTGCTATCCCCTCAAAAGAAAGAATGTGAAAATTTATCCACACAATAATTACTACGATTATCAGCCATAACATTATTAAGCTCCTACACTCCAACATAAGAAAATGAATAAATTTCAAACCCTCTGCAAACTCCATATTATCCTGTTTTAATGACGCGGTTTGTGCGTTCAATAGGGTTGCAGTGAGGCGTGTAAGGAGGGGTTCTGATGTGCTTCGTACCGGCTTCCCTGAGAAGTCGCTGTGCTTCTTTGGACATATACTGAACGCCGTTATCACTGGTAAGAATTTCAGGAGTGCCGTGCTGCAAAAAGAGTTCATAGAGACGGCGTGCGATGGCCGAGCCAGTGGCACGTGGCAGAGGGCGAAGTTCCACCCACTTAGTAAACCTGTCTTGATACGTCAGCAGCCAAATATAACCGTCGCGGGATCGGGGTAGAGGACCTATCAGATCCGTTGACACGTGCTGCCAAGGACCGGTTGTGTCCGTAGCATGTAGTATGCCCGCCGGAGCTTGTTGAGACACTTTGAACTCGGCACAACGTCGACATCCATGAACGTATCGTGCGGTATCCCGTGTTACTCCTCGCCAATAATAATTTAAATAGACGCGGTGCAATGTTTTGGTATACCCTAGGTGACCAGCCGTAGGGGTGTCGTGGCACTGTTTTAGGATTGCATTGCGTTCCGTGGGAGGAATACATCGTTTCCAAGCTCTTTCGTTATCGTGTGGGTTAGTGTCCGGGATTAGCCGGTATAAACGGTCGTGTATTATACGGTAATCGGAATGAGCCTAAGAGGACTGTCGGGTTTCCTGAAGTTTCCGTTGATACCAGTTGGCTGGTGGTACTATTGTTTTAATTTCATTGATCGGGCTTCGAGATAATGCATCGGCTACATGATTAGAGGCGCCCTTACGGTATCCGACCTCAAAGTCGTATTGTTGCAATTCCAACGCCCAGCGGGCCAGTCGACCGGATGGGTTGTCCAGATTACCGAGCCACGGAAGGACTTGATGGTCAGTGAGAACCTAGAAACGGTACCCTTCTAAGTAGACGCGCATCTTCCGGATTCCCCAGACTACGGCGAGGCACTCTTTTTCGGTTACCGAATAATGGAGTTCTGCCCCTTGTAGTGTACGCGAATTACGTGAGGTGCTACATGCGTAGGTCCGGAAATGTTGCTAAATTTTTGGAGTTCCTGATCCAGAAAGCGTTCCAGAGATACGGTATCAGTCACGTTGGTATTTGCGCAGTTTATTGGTGTTATCGTCGGTTGCACAGTCAAGAGCGGAGGAATGTGCAATTCAATCTGTAATGTTTGAAGAGCATCGGTACCGAGTATAACATCATGTTGAAGCCCGGGAGAAAGGAGAATTTTTGTTTCAGTTCTTAATGGCCAATCTGTATGGGTAACCGTAGTGTTCCCGGAATGCGTACTCTTTGGCTGTTTGCTAGTAGGACTGTCCTCGGATTGTGCTTCGAGCATATGACTTTATCCTAGAATTTCTGGGAGACGTTCTCACTGATAAACGTTCTCGCATGCGCCGGTGTCAATCAGTGCAGTGTATTCCTGGTCCTCAATTATTACTGAAATCATTGGCCGCGGGTTGGAGGGTTGCGTCGGGTCGGAGTCTGCGGCTGCTGGCCGATCCGGAGACCGTTTCCCGAAGGGCACGTGCATTCTCGTGACAGCACGCCCATACGCCCACAGCGAGAGCAAAATTTCTTAGGCGGGTTCGTACAGGTATGACGATCATGACCCGCTTCTCCACATCGCAAGCACATCGTAACCCGATCCCATTTTGGTTCGGTACCCACAACAAAAGTCCGGCTGGGGGGTTTTCGCGGAGGAGCAGGAGGAGGTACTTCTATTGATACGACGGGAAGAATTTCCTCGTATTCTAACGCAGACCGACATAATTCTTGTACAGATTCTATCCTGGGGTTGCGGATATACAGTTTATAAACAGGACGCATGTTTTCGTATATGCGTCGAGCTTGTTCTTCCGAAGTGAATGTACCGGCACGTCTCATGAGAGTCTGCAGATCATTGCAGTATAGGAGAAGGAAAAGCTCGTTTGTCTTTTGGACCCGGTCGCGCACTGCGCTTTCCCATTGTCCTCGTAACGTATGATGTAAGGCAGGAAAATAATTTTTTTTAAATACATTATGATGTTATTATAATGATTTTTAGAATTATATTTTATTATTAATTTTTTATTTATGAAATCTTTATCAAAATAATAATAATTTTTTATCTTATATACTTACTTATTCGTTACAAATTCACATTTTATCACAGCCAACATTTTTGTTTCATTTTGTATTTAATTCCAATCTCTAAACTATAAAAGTTAAAAACATTATTTTGTTAAATAATACAATCTGCAGGTTATGACACAAACTGCCCCACAATTCTGTGTCACAATGAATCCCACATGATGATTTTTACAATTTTCATTAAATTTAAAGAAATTTAATATTTTTAGGTTAATTTTTTAATTTGATTATTATCTTTGATTATTCTATTATTCAGTTGATGCCTTACTACAGATACAGAAGATGTAAATTTATGACAAAAGGAAATTGTGGCTAAAATATTACTTTAGATACATCGAAACTCATATTTATCCATTCCTCACCACCACCCTTATGACCCCTGTTATTTTTACGTTTTTTTATTGGCAGTGATAACCTTATTATTATAAAAAAATATTGGAGTTTTTCCGTGCCCAGGTTTTGAAAAATCTTGAGTGGAACAATGTGCCCCGAGTCACAGTCTACCCCACTCTCCCCTATATTCATAGGAAGTCACAAATACAAGACTGACGTATTACACAGCATATAATAATGTAAAAATTGTAAATCAAAATGAACGAACGACAATAGTAACAATTATTAAGAAAATACGCATGTTTTCGTATATGCGTCGAGCTTGTTCTTCCGGAGTGAATGTACCGGCACGTCTCATGAGAGTCTGCAGATCATTGCAGTATGGGAGAAAAAGCTCGTTTGTCTTTTGGACCCGGTCGCGCACTGCGATTTCCCATCGTCCTCTGACTCGAGGATCCTCGTACCATTGTATAAGATCAGCTGAAAATTCGGTCCAGGTTTTCCATCGGTCGCGATTGTTGCGGTACCACAGGAGTGGGTCTCCGCGAATCAGTTCAGGCAGTCCGGCTAATAATTGAGCGTCGGTGACGGTATATGCCCTACGGAGCTCCTCTACACGTTCCAAAAATGAGGTAGGGTCCTTCGCGGAAAATTGGCAGCCCCATCGTCGAATTTGGTCCATGGCTCCACCGTTAGAGATTATTGGCGGCCTTATTTCTATTTGTGAAACTTGGAGAGGGTTATTGTTAAATGCGGGGGGATCACTGCCGGTTGTTGATAAATTGTCTTGGGATGTCGACGGCTTATTTTTGTCCTGTTTAATCTGGTTGTCGTCCATACTGCTTAAGAGGGTTTCTACCTCCGCCGTGTTCATTCGGGTGTATGTTCGAAGTCGATTACGCAGGTTGTTGAGTGGGCCGTCGTCGTTAATGTGAAGTGCGCGTAAAATTTCCTGGATTTTTGGTTTCTCCAGAGAGTTTACCCAGTGTAAACTCATTCCACTCTTTGGCAGTATTTGTTTATGTGGTTTTTATTTCGGGAGACCAAATGCGAGGTCCCTGTTCGGGCGCCATGTAACGGTAGTTTCCGGGGTAAATATCTGTTTTCTCCTTGCCTCACTCAGTCGATACGCCAGGGTTCGGAGAAACAGAAATTTACTGCCAAAGGGGGTGGAAAAAGAAAGATTTACTCTGGTTTTGAAGCTAAAGTATCCGAGTGTTTATTGCCACTATCGGGGTACAGCTGCTGTGCGCGATGATTAGGGAAGAGGCCCTTATATTAATGCGCAGCGTATTAAATGACTTAACTTATAAACTGAAGATTGTATAATATAACCTTATCCTATTGACTTCTGGTAGTCCGAAAAGGTGAGGATAATCTTCGTCCCAGACGCCACTGTTTAGCCAGGATCGTGTGAGCGTGCTCACAGTCTACCCCACTCTCCCCTATATTCATCGGCAGTCACAAATACAAGACTGACGTATTACACCGGATACAATAATATAAAAATTGTAAATAAAAATGAACGAACGACAATAGTAACAATTATTAAGAAAATACTCGCATAATTATAACAGTAACATTAATGAAATGAAAGCTATTTTCAATATCCAATCAGTACAATTATCAGATCTTTTTCAAATATTTAATACAAAACTATATTTAATCCTTATATATTTGTCCCTTTTAACAATAATAAAAATTCTTGATATATACCCCGTGTTTTTGAATATTTTTTACTGATTCTACCTCTGGTCCTTGCCGGCACAGCAGCATCCTTCGACTCGCCCTTTAGGCGTTCAAATTTTGGCCAGCTAGGCTTAAGTTGCACGCCACAACAAATTGGTGTCAGTGGTTTAGGCCGTTACACATACATAAAATAACATGTGATTGATTTAATTTCCCAAGCCCACAACCCCGAACCCACAACCACCAAGCCCACAAAGTCCAATTGTACAACTTTAGAGGTTTGGAATTTGTGTGGTTTGGGCGATGTTGGAATGTGGAGTTCAGTTTTATGGGCTAGGGAATCTTAAATGCTGCTGGACTTTATACATTTAGAGTTTGTCTGTTTGAGGGGGTTGTAGAATTGTTTTTAATCTTAAACTTAAAAAAAAGTTCTGGTTAAAAGTGCCAGAGCGTTTGGTTAGGATATTTCTAGATATTTTAATCAGTTTTTGTAGTTAACGCAACCAGAAAATATTTACCATAATGATGCAGGTCTCTTTTCTGGTAAAATGCAGTCTGGGTAAAAATTTCTGGTTGACGGGCTGCGAAACTTATACTGGCAATAACGTCAACTTCCTTACCTAGAAAATTTAAATTAGACAGAAACTAGGTATATTTTCAAGCCTATATCTAATTTCAAGTAATTATACCCCTTGTTGCGAATGTATGTATATATCAAATTTCAGGAATATTGGTTCAGATTTGTGCAAGTTTGGGCTCAGAATTCACAAGAACAAATTTTCATAGTAGTCAAACAATTTGCGTTGTTACCAGCGACATTTAGTCTTGCGAATTCTCTTTCGTTAATAGTTTAATCCTTTGCTCTTGATATAAATAACTTTGTTCTTATTGTAAAAGTACTTTAAAATAGTAATTCAATATGAATTCTCCCTGCAATATATGCTTTTTAATGAAAATACAGTTTCGGTAAAAGCTAATTTGATTAAAACAGCGAGTCGGTATGTCTCATTCCTCGTCTGCCCGCGAGCATGCGACGATCTCCTCCTCGCGAAGTAGGCCTGTCGCCGCTAGGCGCGGTAGCGACGCTCGCCGCTTTATGCTGCACACAACGGAATTCCGTTCACTGGATGTGCTTTCGTCTTGTTCGATTGTTTATTGTCTGTTTCATATTCTTTCTCATTAATTTCATCGGTTGAACTATAACACTACATGAAGTGCATTTTGTCCTATTGTAAAGCTATTTTGAGACATGTCATCTGGCACTTCTACTAAAAATATTAATTTTGGAAGTTCGATGCTTTTAGCAGTAAGATGTACATTTTTCCACTATTTTACGTGAGTTTTCATTATATTTCATTCAAACTCTCCTCTGTGTGCAATGAGTCGAATATCGTACGGATTTTGGTTAAACATTCACTCATGATGGTATTAGGCATGTATCATTATGGTAAATATTTTCTGGTTACGTTAACTACAAAAACTGATTAACATATCTAGAATTATCTTAACCAAATGCTTCTGGCACTTTTAACCAGAACTTTTTTTTTAAATGTAAAAAATCTACAACCCCCTCAAACAGACAAACTATAACTGTATAACGGCCAGCAGCATTTAAGATTCCCTAGCCCATAAAACTGAAAGCCACATTTCAACATCGCCTAAATCACACAAATTCCAAACGTCTGGTTGTGGGTTCGGGGTTGTGGGCTTGAGAGTCGAGATTTGGGGGCTGCAGATTTGAAATATAGTTCAATGCTGAAATTAAATAAATCACATGTTATTTTATGTATGTCTCAGAACTGGCCATTTCTGAGCAATGTAATAAAAAATCATAAGTGTTAATAATTTTTAGCCCTCTAGGACCACCAAGTTGTAAATTTGATCTTGGATTCACTTTGAATGACCTAAAACCGAAAGTATAGATTTTGTTCTATATAATGTGTGTAAACTTTGTATAAATAAAATTACGATCTCACTTTACCACGTTTGCACTGAATTTCAGTTTTTAACCGTGTTTTACACTTTTCCAAGCTGTACCAGAGGTTGAAAATAAAAAAGTAAAGTTTAAAATATAATGATAAATTATTTTTTCTGCAAATGAACTGAAAACATTAAATTAATTAAAATGCGTATATTTATGACTATTACAGTTCGTAAAGATGGTAATGCAGATATCTTCTGGATTGAATCCAGAAATATTTTCAGCCTACCTATCGAAGTCAATTACGATTTCCGTATAACCAGGCTATATTTAATATTTTATTTTTAAATTAATTTAAAAATATAATTTGATGGTAAATAAATTATAGAAAAATGTGAAAAAGCTGTATATGTGTAGAAAACCGAAAAAAAAACGGTGAACTTAGAAGAACATGTTTTTTTTGGAGGAACCGGGGTACGATCCCGGGGCCTTTCGATTGCCGGTCGAATGCTCTACCAACTGAGCTATTCCTCCCCATGCTCCTCTGAACCGTTAATCTCCACTTAACCACACACACCCAAGCCTTCCAACTCCTTCTTTATTAGTTTAAAGTCAAATCTTTCAAATGATAAATTATTTTTTCTGCAAATGAACTGAAAACATTAAATTAATTAAAATTCGTATATTTATGACTATTACAGTTCGTAAAGATGGTAATGCAGATATCTTCTGGATTGAATCCAGAATTAAATTAAGTTAAAAATAAAATATTAAATATAGCCTGGTTATACGGAAATCGTAATTGATTTCGATAGGCAGGCTGAAAATACTTCTGGATTCAATCCAGAAGATATCTGCATTACCATCTTTACGAACTGTAATAGTCATAAATATACGAATTTTAATTAATTTAAAATATAATGTTTTACATCTATTTTGAGCCGCGCAATCCAAATATGGAGTCAAATTTGCAATACCGCCCATTGTTTTATTTTTAAATTCGAAAAACCCCAAAAATCGCACCTCCCGTTGACGCTTTTCCGAGCGTCTCGTTCCTTTCCACGTCAAGGAAGCCCTCCATTGGCCCTTACGCACGGACCCGAATTGATTGACTCCCTCATATTTAGACTAGCTTGCCATGCTTCCTAACTCTAAGTATCCCCTTTGCCGTTAAGGAAATAGTCTACCTATGATTCAAGGAGACTATCTTCTTTAATCAACTGCCGTACTGTCAGACTAGGTTGATCAAGCTTCTTAACTCTGATTGTGCCGTATTTTGCAAAAGTTGGAAGTAGCCTACCTGTACTCCACAGAGGCTATATTCTTTAATTTACACCCCTTGCACTCAGGCTAGGTTGATCCGTTCTTCTTAGTTCTGAGTACCAACATTAAATTTGTTATTAATGTCCCTTCTTCCCTCCGATTTTACGCTATGTTCCCGATTCCTAAACCCGTTGGAATCAGGTGCTCTATAGTGTCGAACCAGATCTACACGGACCCACGGTTGACTGTCTCGAGGCAAGCCATTTAGTCTCGGTAAGAAAATAAATTCCTAATTTTATAATAATTTGAAACCTAATTTATAGTCTCCTTTTCTATCTATCGAGCTTCCTAATATTTAGGATGAATAAGAAGAACGTCCCGGACGTGACACCTTTCATTACTGAAATTATGAATTTAATTTATCTGCAGTTCGCTTGTTCTGGCTGCCTTAGCTTTCTTGCGATTTTTTTGTTTTTTTGATCCTTGCGGACCACAATAAAAACTTATGTCATGTGAAAGAAACGCAACTACGTTTTTAATACAGATTTTAGGCCGCTGAATCCGAATTCGGGCACAGAATTGATCCTATAGTCTGAGTTTTGATACATTTGAGGTGTAAATTGCGAAAAATGGCGTTTTTCAGGAAATTTTACAGATTTATTCCAAGAAAAATTTTTAATCTGTAAAATGGAACAAATTCTTACATTTTTTTGAAATATTCTTAAAAACTATAACTACTCGGAGAATTCATGACACTATTCGAATTTTTCTAACTACATCGATTACCCTTAAATTCTTACGTTTTATAGCAATTTTCGAAACAGAATATTAGAAATATTAGAGATAATACTCTCCGTGCACTGAATCTAAAAAAATGTAAATATGTCCAAAACGTAGTTTTTTCAGAATTTAACCTCAAATATAAAAAAATGTAAACAAGTTGAACAAATTTTGGTCACTGGTTTTGGATCAGCAACCAGAAATCCATACAAATTACCTAGTCTTGAATATTGTACAGTTGAATTGTTTTCTTGCACAAGATTTGTCAAGTTTCAAGGAAAAAAACAATTTATCGCAGTATAAACCTCAGATTTAAAAAACTTCAGACGTATAGGACCCATTCTGTGCCCTAATTTTGACTCAGCGGCTCAAAATCTATAAGAACAACCTAGTCTGTTTTCATTTTATATAACTTAAAATTTGCTTCTTGCGGTAAATGTGTAAATTTTCCTGAAAAAAAGCAATTTTTCGCACTGTAAACCTCAAATGTAAAAAAAGCTCATAGTATAGGATTAATTCAGCTCCAGGGTAACAAGCAAATGGATCATCGTGAAAATGATTTATGGCTGTTTCTCGGCTCGCGTACAACGTTTGGTCCACGTAATTGCAAGTTTGGTCGGATTGAAGAAAACGTTCGACATCCTGTAGATCTATACATTCTTTGGAGGAAGCTGCAATAATTGGAGCGTGGAAATCTTGTTCGGTCGTTTCGGCGATGCGATATTCTTCTTCTCTAGACAGATGCTGTTGTGGATAAAGATCTTCGAGTTCTGTTCCATTATCCGCATAAATTTCATCACATGACCCACCAGAAAGCGCATCAGGAAGCTCGATGCATTTTCCTGCGACGTGTTCTCCATTAAAGTTGTAACTTCGCAAATACATTGCCCATCGCTGTAATTTGCCCTTCACATCCTTGGTATTATCAAGCCACGTCAAGTCTTTACAGTTCGTTCGAAGCGTGAATGTTCCATCTTCCAAATAATTTCGAAATTTGAGCAGGGCCCAGATCACTCCAGGCATTCTTGTTCATTGTTGTGATATCTCTTCTCAACCTATGAGAATTTTGCAGAGTCATAAGCGATAATTCTCCGATCGTTGCGATCTCCACATTGGTAAAGGACTGGCCCGAACCCGAGCACGAACGGTTTGCTTGGATGCGGACAACAAAGAGTGAGTGGATCGCTAAATGCGCGTTTAATACCTTCGAAAGATTGCTGATTTTTCTTTGTTCAACGCCAAGGCGCAATGCGATTCGAGCAAAATTTGGCACATACTCGCACAGCCAATTGCAGATTCCAAACAAACCAATCGACCGAAAAAGCATTTTTGAAGAGAGCAAGTCAATCCGTAAATTTTTATTCTTTCAAATACTCTTCCTAAATGAAGCAGATGCTCTTCCCAAGAGCTCTAGTAAAACCACGAAATCCATTCCAAGTGACACTTCAGATTCGAGATCGCGACTTGCTAGAAATCGCACGTTTTCTAAGATACCACTGATGCAAACAAGCAAATAACACGCTGATTTTACTACCATTGTGCTCCCGCGATGCGCTGTCGTCACCGAACATTGCACTGTTTCGAGTTTAATGTTTTTCGTCACGAAATCTGGGCACACGAAACTATCACTTGCGTCGGAGTCTATTAATGCCTTAATTTCCCAGCCATTTACAGTCACAACAAAAAACCGACGAATTCCCTCGATGTTTGCGCTGATACAATAGCGCATACTAATAAGCGCTTGCCGCCAATCCAGACGCCAAGAGCGCTGCGATAATCGGGGTGCCAATGCCTTTCCGGACAATGCTGACCCTTAGACATCATGCGCCTTGCGAGATGTCGGTGTTCAAGGAAGAGTTTCGTACTTTCCTTTTCACCTTGAGGTTGACCGTAAACTTTCACACTAAATTTTCTCAAAACATTTGCGAAGCATAACGGTTATAAAGCATTTCGCAAAATTTTACCCAATTTACATTTAACATTCGGTACATCGTGAACGAGCGCGTGCGCCTCTGTATACGATGCATTAAATGCTTCTTCACACTCGCGGACAAATACATGCGGATCTTTGTGCTCACGTCCAGCAAATCTGGGTAACTCTAAGTTAACACGTTCAAAAAAACCGTTCTCAATTCTTCATGACAGGCTGTGAATGCTGATCGATCCGAACATGATTTATATCGTTGACCCTTTGTTCTCTTGTTTCGTGACTCGAACCGACGGATCACGGAAATATTCTCCATCACCTAGATTCTCTCATATTACAAATATAACATTTTTTTGTTTATGGTTGTTCGATGTAATTCTGTACTCTGTATACAGACACCTTTAGGATCTTAAATATGTAATATTTAATTATAATATTATAATATATATTATAATATTAAATTAGTAATTTTTTGAAACTTGAATGCTTTTGGGACGCGACCATGAATATTATCCGGTCGGGCAGGGCTTTAACACTGACATAAATTAAACAGGATGCCAAAATTTGAGAGAATTACACTGACGACGTTGGACCAAATTTCCGCGGCTAATCAGTCGAAAATTGTGGAAACGTGGAAGGGGTGGTCGAAGAATAAAAATAAAATTCAATTTATTTGATAAGGAGAGAAATATTGTCACAAAGAACCAAACACACGCAAATTTTCAGAAACCAGCAAGATCGGTTGCTAACAAGGATGACAAAAAAAAAATTAATAATAAGGTAATTAAAAAGGTCCGAAAGAGAGTCGGAAAGCTAGTCCGCGCCAAACGACGCGATTATGCGAGTGTTTAGCGCGGCAGAAAACTTAATAGAAACTGAGGAAGGTGTTAAAAGGGTTTAGAAAACGACAGAAGAATTTTTCCTTTTTCCTCATTTTTTCTGGGTTTTCCAAATATGCCCGATGGACGCCGTGTGCCTCAGAAAGGAAGGCTGAGAGCCAAGTGACAGAGCTTGCGCCTCACCCCAGCAAGTGCAAGGAGGGGTAAAAGTGGAAAGGGAGAGGAGATCGACGTGCACTCTGTCGGAACGTGCTCGAAATCATTGCGCAGGTGCGGTTACCTCGAAATATAAAAACGAGAGAAAGCATCTTTTCTGTGAATTATTTGTTTGAGGGCGTTTACGTCAACACATCTCAGTACGATTTTACGCAACTTTCCCGCACTATTGGAATCTTGAAATCGAAAAATTGATTATTTAGCTCCACCCTAGTATGCAAGAACCGGATCTTTCTCATGCATGGACTCAAGAGGAGCACAGCAACTACCTGATAATCGAGAGAACGAAGAAGATGGCGACGATTCATTGAACTAACGAGGCATTGATTTAATTTATATGCAGATCGCCGGACAATAAGAGATTTGTCGCAAATGTGTGATCGAGAGATTGATTTTCTTAATAGAGAAAGCGCTATTCTTCAAAAAGAACTTGAAATAGGGGCATTCCATGCGAAGTAGGCCACCATTCTTTAATTTTGTGTTTTCCGTTTTTGTATGAAAACGTAATGAAATTGTAGTCATTTAGACCATGTATAATCCAAAAATATCAATGATTAACGTAGTTATAGTTTATTTAATGATTTTTGTTGTATTCAGCCGTTTGCGGTATTTTTATTTTTTACGAAAAATGGTGGTATTAAAAAATGTTTTTTTTTTTTTTTGCAGAAAATATGTATTACTTCGACCCAGACCTTAGGTAGTTTTTCATCAAATGTCGACGTTTCAGACCCTAAGGACCCCAATTCAACAATAAAAAAATTTGTGTCCGTGATCTTGTACGTACGTACGTACGTCCGTACGTCCCGTTTTTTTGTCTCGCGATAACTCGCGAACGGATAAGCGTAATGACAAAATTGTTTTTTATATACGTGTCTTGGCATAATTTAGATCCGATTAGATTTTGGTGCATATCCCTCCGTCCATTACTAAAAAACATTAGCCCCAATTAAGTTTCTTCGTAGTTTTTTGTATTTATTTTGAAAAATACAAATTTTATTTAAAAAATATTTCAAACAAAAAAGATAGAGCAGGAAATTCTCTACAAAAAAGGTTCTATGCATTTTCTTCCTAAAGTCAGCGATACTGCCATAAAAACTGGTTTAAAATGCTTATGACTATTGTCTGAAAAAGTATTGAATTTGGTCACCTCGGCAAAAAAATTACCCTATAGTTTTTCATCAAATTTCGATGTTTTGACCCGCTACCCCGCCGGGGTACTCTTCGCCAGCCCCTCGGGCGCGGTGATAACCTACGGGCGCATAAGTTCTTTTACGCCCTTGATACGAAAATAACTGTTTCGATATATTTAAAAGATGTCTTATAATATCTAAGAGATATCCGTCAGAGATCTTTTCGACACTTTCAAGATATTTTTGACGAATTATATGTATATATATATATATATATATATATATATTACAGTACAGATACAGACAGTAATTAGTAAAACACAGTAAACATGTAATATGCATCGAATAGTCTATTACAATACAAGTGCATGAAGTAAGGAAACGATTAGAGAGAATCATTTGCATAGAAGTTGCCATGAAAGAACTGTCGCTGTCATCCATATTAGACAAAATATAAATAAATGTATCTGCATAATAATTTACTTAAAAAACAACTCAGTCAATAAGAAATTTATAATAAGAGCCTTTTAGCCAGAAGATTCATCATATTATTATCTATCAAACATTTAATTTAATCGTGAATATGAATGCGAATAGTATGATTTCCTTACTGTAAAATATTTTGTATAGTTATTTATTAAGTTTTTTATTCAGTTAGGCTTTATCGAAGAAATGCGAAAATTGCGGTGGGTTGTATAAAAAATCAAATATTAGAAAAAGCAATACAAGAACATGAAATTATATCGAATATATGTTGAAAATTATTATTATAACATTACCGTGATATCCTGTCGAATAGTAGGAAGGAGGTAACAGGTTTTCTATAATAGCAACCATCATCCAAAATGCATCATCCTCTTCCAAAAAAAGAAGCATAGTTGCCGATATCGTTGCTATGCTTTTGCAATATCTGCAAAATAATATAATATATGCAGATTAATGTTGTTCTAGTGTATGTATGTAACTAAAATAATTTATGCTATGCAATTATACAGCAAACCAGGTTGAAAACATTTTTTGATGTTATACTAAATACATTTACCATTTATACTTTGACCACTAATTTTTATTAACATTGTACGGACATTTACGTGAAGTTTTTAATTTTGTAGTTTACATTTTAGGTTTAATTTTTTACGATGTTCTGTTATTATTATAATAATTTATTATAACGTATATAACCATATAACCATTATAGAACGTGATGGTTAAGTGGTTAGCGTGCTTGTTTCGTAAACTGAGTGTACCCTAGGTCGCGAGTTCGAATCCAATTGCAATTTTCAGTTTTCACAAAGTATCTCATAGACATTGGGGTGTTTCAAGAGAAGAAGTTGATCTTTGAAGAGTTTTATGGCACCGATATTTTTGAACACCGGTTTTAATACTACCTGTATATTATATAATTTTCCTAGGAACAAATTTATTTCCGTTTCTTGACCGCATTCTTAGAAAAAAATTCAAAAATAAGTCGTTGGCAATAACGGTCCTTTGATTTAATAACCAGGATGGAATGGTAATTAAAACATGTTTGTTTACGTTTAGGCCATTACTATGGGCATCAGAAAAAATGTATTCTAAAAAATGATCATACAAAAATGGTAAAATACACATTATTATATAAACGAACTAAGTAGATAATGAAACTCATACCATAATTAAAAAGTTGGGAAATTATAATGTCATTAGTATTTGCCGTGGACCGCGTGTTCAATGATATCACACCGCGGATTCCTGCTGCGTGTGTGTGTGGTTCAAGATCGAAATGGCACGAGAGATGAAATAATACGGATGCAGCGAAACTAATGAATAAACCGAATGAAATTCTATAAAAATTAGTTTTTATTTTCAAATAATACACCTTAAGAAAATCTAAGTAGCGCGGTCGGCACTACTTCGAACCGCGTGGCGTACAGTTCGATTTACACTTTTCGGTAATAACAAAAAAATTAATAATTATAATTAGCGTATTATAATTACGCGGCGGCGTTGATTATAATATTACCAGCTCGGATGCTGCGATAACGAGCGCGTATCACCACGATTAGCCGAAACCGATAATTTGCGTGGGGAACAGGTGTTCTCGTGGTGGAGACCACATGCAATCTGTCTTCCCGGAACTCGACTTCCGAGAAAACGGCGAAGACGGAAGTAGGATTGCAACGGAATTAAAATTAAAGGGTTGCGAGGCACGAGATTCAAACTTTTAAGCGCGTACATCGATGTAGAGCGCTGACGTCATCGGCCCGGTAAAGCTCACACCCGAACTCCATAGATGGCACTACGATGTCGCTTCAACAATTAGTGTGGATTTAAACACTACTAATCACATTCATCGTCCAAACGTACGGAAGAAGTAAACGAGTCATCTGATATATATGATATATACAGGGTCTTGATGTAATGTCGCATAAGAGATATACCATGGTGAAGATTTTATTTTTCTGAAGTCGATGGTGCAAAAAATAATTTTCGGCAAGGCATGGTTCGTTTGTCAATTGAATTTTAAAGTTTATTTATTTTGGAGGCATCCTCCCAAACGAGACAATTGGTCAACATGTGAATGTCGACTGTTGAACATAGAACACGTGGACCGGTAACAGTTGAAAACCCAAATCGATATTGCCGGGAAGGATGTTTTTATTGGAAAAACTGAACGCTGGCGAGTGAGGTTAAAATCATCAGAAATTTCGAACATTCGGTAAGAACATAAAACTTTAAATTATCAATGTTGGCAATGATGATACAATGGAATAACAAGCTGATCTCGGTAAACAGTAAAAAATAATGTAAATACAACTTAAACGATAACCTCAGTATGTACCGCAAAAAGTAATTAGAGTTGATTTATACCAATGATAATTTAAACTGACTCAAAAGTAACAAAAAATAATTAATACGTCATAAATTACCTTTTGTTAACTAGCGATTGGGCTAAATAATCAATATATATTTCCCCAAATCGGTTCATAAAGAGATACCAGGCGCGTTTGAACTAAAGGGTCCTAACGTAAAAAATTCTTTCAATTTGATATGTGATCATTTAAATTAATCCTTGAATCTGGATTTCCGTGTCACACATCGAACTCTAACCTAACAAATTCTCTCATTACAATGTTGAATAATTTAAATTCAATCTGCATATTCATTTTTCCGGTCGTACAATAACCGCGCAATATGTGGGAATAATTTTTGCGGAATTAACAATTAAAAGAGATTGTGAAAGATTCCTAATGTTACACATTTTTATCAATTAAGTGTAGGTAATTCAAATTCACTACAGAAATGCGTTTTCGGTTCAGACAAATTGGAAGACAATTTTTATTTTTTCGAAAAAGCTGTTTTTCTTTCGAAAACACTTAGTTATGTGAATTATTATCTTAATTCAGCAGTAGATAATTCAAATGCAATTCGTACTTCCATTGTTTCATTCGTTTAATAATAGTGCCAATCTGCTCCGGAATTCTTTATTGGCAATATAAAAACCAAATTCTTGAAAGGGCTCAAATCTAAGTAATTCAATATGTGAAATGTTTGTTAGTTTACATTCAATTTATAATCCTCTTTTTTTAATCATTTTAAAATAATCACAAACGACAGTGTACGTTTTGTTGATCTAAAGTTAGGAGAAGTAATGAAAAATTCTTAATGAAACATATTATCTTCATTTATGGGCAAATCACAGAACTTTTGACTTTCATGTTATTTTAAGATTCGCGTAAATAAGCTGTACAGAAATATTTATAAAACAGTTCAGTTATTTGTTTTGCATGATAGTTGATTAAAAAACCAAAGAAAACACGAAAGCTCATAAAAGTTGAATAAACTGCTGCGTTCAAATCGTATTTTTTTTAATATTTAGTTCTGTATCTTTTGGAACGTGTATTCTTTTCATTTGAAAATCATGTCGTTGATTAATGGCACTTTATAAAAGCCAAAGATACTTGAAAAATAAGTGTGCCTATCGCTTAATAAGAATGACATGCGTCCAAAGTCGCGTGCAGAAGATTTATGGAAAATGTAATTTTCGTTAATTTCTAACAATAACTTTTAGAACAAACAATAGGCTCCATACTTTCGGAATTTTTAATTAATGATATAATAAGTGACGTATTCCAAGGAATAAGGTGTGCCTTGTCTCATCTCAATTCTGTGCCTATTACAACCTATAGCCTTCGTTCGTAACTGTTGTTGACAAATGACACTTTTGTCAAGCACACGAACTATACACAATTAAATGCCTTGATTATTGGCGTAATTAATTGTTTTAGGTGTCATAATAATATTCTGAACTTGTTCCAGAAATACAATACGATGTTCAGGGGTAAAACAAGACATGAAATTATCTCTTTATCACATAAACTCCTTTCTTTACACGGAAAAATGCTGAAATTTGTTACGCGCGGGTTTTATTGGTAACTGATCATAAATACGTTGACAAATATTAAAAATTGAAGATGGTAGATACAATATGGCGGACCAAATTCCTAAAAGGTTGCTTGACCCAGCTGAAACTGTGTATTCGGGGTCGCGCATCGGTCGAGATTCGCTATAGCTTTGCTCCAGAAATAATGAAAATGTAACTTTGGGTAACTTTGTTTTTCATCTCCCTTGCTTCATCTTTTCTGGTTAAAAATGAATAAATATGGTACTAATGACAACTTACGTTATACCTATTTAAAATTTTTTTTCAGGATTGCCGGGATTATAATGCCTTAAAGCGACTTAAATAAATGTTTGCTGCTATTTGTATATTATGAACCTAAAAGCAAAAAGAAAGAAAACCCCCGAATACCCAATTTCAGCTTGTGTGAGTAACTTCTTACAAATTCGGTCTTCCATATTGAATTCTGAAAATCTGTTGACGGATTCGTGACCAGTAACTTAAAAAACCCCGAGTAACCAATTTCATCTGTTTTCCGCGTACAGAAATATGTTTGGTTCGAAGATACAATTTTAGGTCTCGTTTTACCTGACTGCGCTGGAACAATCCTTTAAAAGTCGTAACGTGTCGTTTTCTCTCCATTTTATATGTTTAGGAGTGGCCTCAGATTGATTTTAAATGTGTGCCACCGAAAAAAAAAAATGTTTTTCTTAAAGCGTAAAGTTAAAAGTCCTGTGGATTTACCCTTATATGCAGGTTAATTCAATACTTACAAAAAGTGGAATATAATTGATTCTTTTCGAAAACAAATAAATCAGTATGTAACATATTTTCTCAATTCAGCAGTGGATAATTCAAATGCAATTGGCACTTTCATTGCTTAATTCGTTTAATAACAGTGCCAATCTGCTCTGGAATATTTTATTGACAAAATAAAAAGCAAATTCGTGTAAGGGTTAAAATTGAAATAACTATAAATTCAATTTATAATCATCCTTTTTTCATCGTTAAAAAATAATCATAAACGCTAGTGTAATTTTTCTTGGTCTACAGTTAGGAGAAATAAAACATTATCCTCATTTACGTGTAGGTTAAACAAGAATCAATTATATTCCATATTAACTCCAGCTTTTTCGATAAAATAAAAAAAAGAAAATCCAATAAAGCCATAAAGGAACGTCGCACATGAAAATAACTTTTATTGAACAGAAAGTTTGAACCTTCTTAAATTACACACATGCAAAATTAATAGCTACAAGTATAAACTTATTGTTAGAGAAAACCCCCGAAAATAAAAAAGGTATACCATTAGGAATCTTTCACTATCTCTTTTATCTATTAATTTAGAAAAATTATTCCCTCAGGTATTGTGTGGTTATTGTACGACCGGAAAAAGTGCAGATTGAATTTAAATTATTCAAAATTGAAATGGGAGAATTTGATAGGTTAGAGTTCGATGTTGGACACGAAAATTGAGATTCTAGACTGAATATAACTGATAACATATCTAACTTAAAGAATATTGTACATTAGGATCCTTTAATTTAAACGCGCCGGCTTTTTGTGTTATGGGAGTCTGCAGTAAGAGCGAGGCTGTCCCATACATTGCCATTATTACGCGAACAAATTTGGCGCTTACTCCTAAACTGTACAATTTCCTCCATAACAGTACGTAGGGGACTGAATTGAATGCACGCTTAAAGTCGACAAATAGGCAAAATAAGTTTCATCCCTTCCTGCGGAGAGCGATTTGAACGGTAGCCAGAAGACTGAAAATGTTATCCTCGATTGACTTTCCCGACCTAAAGCCCGATTGCTCCTCAGGTAAAATATTATTTTGGAAAGCCCAGTCTGATTAGCAGCTTGTAAATTTCAGAGGGGAGGCCACCTGAACCGATAGCCTTACCCGTTTTCAGGACTTTTATACTCGATTGAAGTTCAGGCATTGCAATTTCTGCGTCAACCAAGGGATTACAAGTCCCGAAATATATAGCGATAGGATTAGAAATTTGGGGGAAAACGTTCTAGAAATGCTCATACCAAGTCCCAGTGCTCATTACCGAGCCAGTCACGGGCTTCCTACTGAAAGAGCGAACTGCGTACAAAAAATTGGCCGAATTTTTCACCTGTGCAAACGTTTCGGTAATTCTTAAAAAGTAAGATCGTTTTTTATCCTCGATTGTCCGCGAATATTGTCCTTTTTTTTTGCGTCAAGAAAATTAGCTAGCCTTATTCGTATTGTTGGTATGATACATATTTTGCATTACTGAACCTTGAAGAATTTCAGCACTCTTTGCCGCTTCTTTAATATTACTGCATAAAACACTACAATCCGCGTCAGTAGGTTTATGTGCCTCCAAATCCGAGTTATTCGCGAGATAACTAAGAGCAAGTTTAAAATCCAGATGTTCGTCTACCGAAGATACGTATTTCACTTTAGTTATCTGTCCTACAGAAGACGAACGCTCCTTACTATTCATACTCGGGGAACTTAAAATTTAAAAAAAAGATCTAGCCAATTTTTGTAATTAAAAAAAAAGACTTAAATAAATCCGTAGATGATCCGAATCGGTAGGACATCAATTGGCCCAGTATTACTTCCGGATCCTTATTAATGAGGAAAACAGAATACACAGCCTCGGACAAGTTGAAGCTGGTTTTTAAAAACTTATTTACACAAGTTTCTACATCTCCGACAGTCTTGAGTCCTCTTATTCTGATGTTTTTTTCCGTAGACCTTTATCCTGTTGTTCGATAATTTTGTTTTCAAAAGCTCAACATCTCTCTGCTCCATTTTAGTTTTAATGCCAGCGATTTCTATTTTTACTTCCTTTTTAAACGCAGAAAGAACATCGCGGGTTTTTGCATTTTCGGACTCGATTTTTTCAGAAAGAGACTTTATAGAGGCCTGAATTTGAACGAGAATTTCTTCCATTTTTGTATTATTCGACTGAAGATCGGTGTTTTAAAGCTCAATTGAGTTGATTGGGATTTTTTTTGACGGGGCAGACACTGGCTTAGCGATGGAAAGTTCCTCCGGGAAACGAATCCTTTTCGACTAATCGTAGAAGTCAGTCAGCATTATATTCGTAGGATCTCGATATGACAAACACTTAAGGGGGGCGGGGTAATGGATAACGGCTCGAAAAAAGCACTATTTAAGATTATTTTTTACGAAACTACCAAAGTTAACGGAAATAATTTATTTGCATATTATTGTGTAGCATTTGAAGTATCTTCAGTAATTTTTTCATTGAAAAATATTAAGAAATATCCGAGTTATCCTGCATTGATGTAGGCCACGTCGAAAATAGATGGCTTTGCGGTGCCCCGGATAACAAGTCGCTTAAGAGTATAATATACCTGACCAACAGTCCCCGTTTTATTACGGTCGGTTGAATTAAAAAATACGGGTTTTTCACTAAAAATGGCGCCATTTTATCGCTGTACAATCGATCAAAAGCAAAAAATAATGAAAAAGGGACTCTTGTCCTGAAGACAAATATATATTAAAGAAGTATGTAAAATTGCAACCCGATCGGTGCAGAAGTTTTTGAGTTATCGCGGGCACCGATTTCAAGAAAGTGGATTGCGTTCAGATTAACTCAAATTGGCCTGGGATTTTAGGACAAGATTTCTAAGAAGCTGTACTTTCAGATAAAAAATTAACTAAAAATGCTATAAAATTTTTTGAACCGGTTACCCCATACCCCCCCCCCCCCTTCCCATAACAGCTGTAGTAGGACGCCGCGTCGAGGAAGAGGGTGGTTTGGGTGTCACTGGAGACCCCAACTCCTTAAGCGGGAATTGGCTAATAGGCGTGGGTAGAGAGGGAGAATCAGCGACACCTTGATCCTGTGACATGGGTGCGGAGAAATCCGTGAGCTGCTATCAATTATGGCCTAATCGGGAATAGCAACGATTATGGCTCGTTTAGAAAAGCGCGGCGGAAGCAGATGCTTAGGCGACCGCGCACTAATTATGCGCCGCGTTTTCTTGAGGACACGTGGCGAACGGAAAAACAAATAATCCTACACCAGATTCACTAAAGCAGCACACTCCTTTTCACTTAATTTCCAAAGTCACAGGACAGCAACACTCTGTAGGACAAAAATCAAAGTCCTTGTTGTAAGTAAAACGAGTAACAATTCTGTAGAAGCTGCAGGTTAGATTCCTCGAAACCACCAAAACAACCCCTTCCCTCTATACAGCCAGAATGCACCATAAAGCAAAAAACTGGTCCGAAATAGTCTTAAAGCCTATAATATATTTATTTTTGAATCCCTAAAGTGATTTTTTTTACCGATGTATTGATTTTATTAAATCAGTGTCTATTTTTAGTAATGCTATGAATCTTATTTTTAAAACTCTTTTCTAATGTTTGTAACATATTAATTTTGTCCTCTAGCCTTCCATCTATTACTGACTGAAATAACTAAATATAAATATTAAGTTTTTGTTGTTTTTAATATAATAAGTTGTTGTGAAAACTTTTTGGGTGTTTATTTGTTTACATGCGCAATAACATAAACAAATAAAATCTAGATGTTTCTTTGCCGAATAAGACATTTAAATACTGTTCCGGTCGTTTACTTTTACATCTTCTTCGATTAGTAAACTACGTTATAATATTTCGTTCTTTATTAATAATATTTCTCTATATTCGTGTTGCGATGCAAACGAGAAGTGATACATCTATTTATCTTGTTGGTCATGAGATATCAGAAATCGCAGGATGCACTTCTCCGACGAAAAGGCAAGTGCTGTCTTTCTTTATGTACCAGCATAATACACTAAATTTAAGTATCAGTGAGAGTGTAAAGAATGTGATACAAGTTGTAAATAGTTTTTGGAACACCGAAGGCGTTACGACTAAATCAACAAAATGTTCGATTAAACTGTTGAAGTCTTTTTTTAATGAATGGATATCCCTCAAAAAAAAACATAAATAGCAAGAGTGTCACGGATATCAGAAAATGAAATGTGTTTTCTGCTAATCTAAATAAAGTGTTTGACACTGTTAGTCATCAGCAACATCGTCTCTGGCCAAAATCAAGTCGATATAGAACAAAAGAAATGCCGGTCCCACTAACTGCGTGCAATGGGCATCCGCCCTTTATAGTGCAGAATAAATAACGCACTGATTGCTTCAAAACTATTTATTTTCACCGTCACTTAATCCTAGTTTACAGTGGCGCGTACAACGAGTATTCGCTTTCGCGAGTCGCGACGAATGGCGAAAATGATGCAATCGGCGGATCGTGTCAACGGACACATGCGTCAGCTTCCGCTCTGATCTAATGCTACACGCAGACTGACTTAGGCCAAACGGAAGACGGAAGCATAGCGGAACCAACACGAACGGTATAGGTGGCGCTAGTGTCGCGACAGGGTTGGCAACTGTACTTGTTCGCGTTTCTTTTAATTTAAATTCTCGTGGCAGGTTATACAAACGCTAACATTTCCCGCTCGCCTCGTTAGTACACTAACGAAATAATTCGCAAAACACACCAATTCAGCCAAACAGGCAATACGCCGCTCGCCATAACGCACACCGCTCGCCATAACCTATAAGGTTGAGCGCTACCACTCGTAATCTAAAAGTACCTAAATCTACATCGTAAGGTAAACTAATCGGAATGTAATACATAAAGACATACGAACTAATTAACACCCGCATCTGATACCGGAAGACGACAAAGCTTGTGTACAGGTCTGACTAACATGCCGGATGCGGTTTTCAACTGACAAACTCTGGTCAACCCATCTTTACCGGGAAAACACGAAATCACGCGACCTAAGTCCCACTTTGTAGGCGGGAGATTCTCGTGCCGAATGAGGACGATATCACCGATGGCGAGGTTCGCTTCGGGGGAATGCCATTTATTGCGCTTATGCAATGTGCGCAAGTAATCGCGAGACCAAACTTCCCAAAATCGTTCATTCAGCCTTTGAACCAACTTCCACCTTGTTAACAGACTTTCTTGGCAATCTGAGCGCAATGGCTCCGGGGGACTGACCAAAGTTGTGCCAATCAAAAAGTGACCGGGCGTTAAATACGATAGATCATCGGGATCATTATTGAAAGCAACCAAAGGCCTCGAATTTAGGCATGCCTCCACCTGACATAAAAGAGTTCAGTATTCTTCCACATTCAACTTGTGATCACCTATAATGCGACGTAAATGAAATTTGACTGCCCTCACGCCAGATTCCCATAGCCCACCGAAATGGGGTGCTCCCGGAGGAATGAAGCGCCAGGTAATACCCTCTTCTGCCAGAGTGGTGGGGATCGCAGAATCCGCTAAAGTGACCTTAAGGAGTCGGCGTAGCTCACGGTCGGCTCCCTTAAAATTAGTACCGTTGTCGCTTAATACTAGTGTTGGTAAACCGCGCCTGGAACTAAAGCGTTTGAAGGCCGCTAGGAAAGCCGGCGTAGAGTATGCCGTGACCAACTCTAGATGAATCGCACGTGTTGCGAGACACACGAACACGGCGATATACGCTTTGCGAGAGTGCTGGCCTCTACCGGAAAATGACTTAACACTAACAGGGCCTGCGTAATCAACACCTACTCTTTGAAATGGGCGACTACGAGTGACTCGGACTTTGGGCAAGTCTGCCATACACAGGGACACAAGAGTCGCTCGGTGACGAACACAGATAACCCAATGCGCTAGCTCTGACTTTACCATTGGTTTCGCTCTGAGAATCCAGTAAGTCTCAAAAAGAGTTCGCATTACGAGTGAGGTTCCACCATGGAGCGTGCGCAAGTGGACATTCCGAATGATCAATCGAGTAATCCAATGTTTTCCTAGAATTACTGGATGCTTCGTATCATGGTCCATGGGGGCATTCGACAAACGACCACCTACACGAATAAGTCCATTTTGATCAAGGTAGGGACTGAGAGACAACAGTCGATTACCCCGAGGTAACTGACCACCCTTTTTCAAAATAAGCATTTCCTGGGAGAAGCAATCCGATTGAATATTTCGGAGCCAAAAATCTCTAGCTTCAGAGCGACATTGAAGAATAATGTCGGAGGTGGGTTGCACCAAATGACTGATAGACTTAGAAACTACTCGATTTTTTAATATTCTAATGTAACGAATAAATACAGACGTAGCGCGAATTAATTTAGCCCAATCAGAACATCGTTCCGCTACTTCGACAGATTTTGTCGTTACATGAGCTACAAAAGGTCGTTCTTCTAAATCAATTGAAACCGGAATCTGAAAAGTCGGAGTTGGCCAGTTGACCTGCGGTTACTTCAACCACTCAGGACCATGCCACCAAAGAGTGTTATCGATCAAAGTCGTCACAGACGATCCCCTCGAGGCGAGGTCAGCTGGATTCTCCTTGATGGGGACGTATCGCCAAGTTACATTTGGACAACGAGTTTGAATTTGCGAAACTCGATTCGCAACAACAATTTTCCATCGCGACGGTTGACCTTCGATCCACGATAAGGTCACCGCCGAATCTGACCAAGCGAAGGTAGTACATCCTTCCAGTTTCATTGAAGTAGCGACCCATTTTATCAAACGAGATAATAACTCTGCAGCGCACAGTTCCAAACGAGGAATGGTCAGAGTTTTAAGAGGAGCAACTTTTGTTTTACACGCGACTAAATGGACTGATACACCGTTTTCGTTTTCGACCCGAACGTATACGGTTGCGGCTTACGCTAGCTGAGACGCGTCACTAAACCCATGTATCTGGATGTTTGACATTTCCATTGTATCGACCCAACGTGGGATTTTTATTTGCGACAAATGGGAAAATTCATCCACAAAGGAACTCCACGTTTCAACTAGGTCCGGTGTGAGTGGGGAATCCCAAGTGAGTTTACGAAGCCAAAGGCTTTGGACGAATGTTTTCGCTACAATTAGCATTGGTGCCAACCATCCCAATGGGTTGAACAGTTTGGAAACAAACGAAAGAACTGTTCGTTTAGTGAGGGAGTCGGGAACATCGAACTCGGGGATATATTTAAAGCAATCCTCCTGAGCGCACCAAACCAAACCTAGGACTTTCGATTTTTCATCAACGCGAAAATTATGACTCAATCCGCTCGCTAGAGTTTCTTGAGGCAAATCTGTCAATAGCATTGACGAGTTAGAATTCCATTTTCTTAATGGGAGGCACCCTTTCGAAGTCAAACTAATCAATTCGTCTCGAATTCGTCGCGTTTGCTCACACGTTGAAGCCCCAAAGACGAGATCATCGACGTAAGTATTCTCGCGAATTTGACATGCTGCTAAGGGCAACTCCAGACCCTCATCCTCAGCAAGTTGATGCAGGGCACGAAGAGATAAAAATGGAGCCGACGCCGTTCCATACGTGACGGTAGCTAAGCGGAAAGTCTGGATTGGAGCGGCAGGAGTTGGACGCCACAGAATCAGCTGATATCGAGAAGAATCGTCGTCAACCCGAAATTGTCGGAACATCTTCTCCATATCAGCTGTCATAACGAATCTATGATATCGCCAACGTAAAATAATTGCCATGAGGTCCTGCTGTAGCTTAGGGCCACAAAGTAAATTATCATTCAAGGATTTACCGTTGTCGGTAAGGCAGGACGCATTAAAAACTACGCGAAGTTTTGTGGAAGTACTGGACTCCTTCATGACAGGATGGTGTGGTAAATAACACACCTATTCGGAACCTGTCTTAGCTATATAAGGAACCATGTGTCCAAGGTCACGATACTCTCGTAAAAACTTATTATACGTTTCATACAACTCCGGATTTTTTATTAATCTCCGTTCCAATCGCATATACTGTTTTAAAGCAATAGAATACGACTCGCCGATGTCTATAGGAGGTCCTGATGCAAAGGGTAAACTAACACAATACCGACCGCTTTCATCGCGATGCGTCGTAGATCGAAAGACATCCTCGCATTTTTTACCTTCTGGAGATATAAGTACGGTATTCGGGATTTCCTCTATTTCCCAAAATTGTTGAAGGGAATCCCTCAAGTCCGCATTTGAAATAATGTGAAGCGAATTCACCGAAATATTACGATTAGAATCATTCGAAATTCTATACGGACCTGAAAGAATCCACCCAAACACGGATAATTGAGCCATGGGTGCATCAGGGAATTTTATCAACCCATCCAGAAGAATCTCTCCATAGACATCCGCGCCTATCAATAAATCGATAGATTTATCAGAGGTCGGATCGTTGTCAGCCAGAGTAAGATGGGAGAGGTGCGGCCAGGTTTTCATAGAGAATGTCTGCCTTGGTACATATGCAGAAAGCTTTGGCAGTATTAAACAATCTACAGGAATTGTGAATTCCGAATCTGATTCTGCGTGCAAATAAATTTGTGTTGAGAATTTGATTTTACCTGACGGCACGCCCCCCACTCCTAATATTGTGGCATTAAGAGATTGACGCGTGACGTGTAAACATTGAGCAGCTCTCAGAAAGAAGCGATCTCTGTGAACCAGGATCTATAAGTGCTCTTAATTTAACACTTCGACCTTCGCGAGTGGACACAATAACGTAGGCAGTAGCCAATAAAATTTCTTTCATCCGAACACGATTTAAATTATTTTCACTATTAGGTTCCGCCGAGGTATGAGACGACACATTAACCATCGGGGCTACGTGCGTCAATTCCGATTCAAAAGAATTCGAATTAGTCGCATCTATCGACGGAGATTTGTACGAGTCATGCAAAAGTGTGTGATGACGTCTGTGACAAGTCGAACACCGAGACTGATCTTTGCAATCTTTTGGCAGATGTCCTTTGCGCAAACAATTGAAACATAACCGTAACGTTTTTGCCTTTTTTATTCTTTGTTCGCTTGAAAGTTTAGAAAATTCGTCACACACTTTTATTGAATGAGACGCTCCGCACATTTTACAAATTAAATTAGATGACGTAGATACTAACGAATTAACTTTTAATTTTGACTCGACCCTTTTTTTCTCATTTTTGAACGGAAAAGCATTGTCTCTATGCGTTGTAACACCCGGTTTTATTAATGCAATTGCGTCGGCGTGTATGTGAGAATTCAAAAAGGTTTCTAGTTCACTATATTTAGGGAAGGTCTCTGGTTTGCCAACCTTCATTTCCCACTCGCGTCTTAAATCGGAATCTACTCGCAACAAAGTCAACACGATTATAATCGGATCCCACTGATCTATAGGAATTTTCAAAGATTCAATTGACATTAAAATCTCTCGAGTTTCTACGACTAGACGTTCTAACTGACCGGGTTTTTTCGAATTAACAGGCTCGATTTGTAGTAAACGAACAATTAACCCTTTGCGGCACGGCGGGACTTTGAGATCCCACCATTTTCGTTCCCATTTTCTTCGTCTTTCAGTGCCTAAAACGTCTTTTTTCATGCGGCTTTTTGTGTATGCGTTTCACTAATATGTTAATAAACATGTTTCAACGGGTAATTCACACAAATTGTTTATTATATTGTTTACATAAAAAATTGAATAAAAAAAAACACGTTTTTTTTACAATAAATGCATGGGAGATAGAAGAATACAATAAAGAGGGCCAAAAAATCATATATAGAGGGTTTTTGGGGTCGCTGATCACGATCTGACCCCCAGATTTTCAAAATTCAAAATGGCGGATCCAATATGGCGGACCAAATGTCCAAAAAGTTATGCGATCGCTGCGAAATTCGTTTTCGGGGGGTTTTGGAGGTCGCTGATCACGAATCTGCCTTCAGATTTTCAAAATTCAAAATGGCGGATCCAATATGGCGGACCAAATGTCCAAAAAGTTATGCGATCGCAGCGAAATTCGGTTTCGGGGGGGTTTGGAGGTCGCTGATCACGAATCTGCCTTCAGATTTAAAATTCAAAATGGCGGATCCAATATGGCGGACCATAAATCCAAAAAGTTATGCGATTGCGGTGAAATCGGGTTTCAGGGATTTGTTTGGTTGCTGATCTCGAATCTTGTCTGAAATTTTCTACTTTTAAATTTTTAGGGTCTTCAAATATCAATCTGACCTAAAATTTATTAAATTCTGAATAAGGGCTCTCATGTGAAACATAAAAAGTAAAAACTAACGTGATAATATTTACAACCGCTCTCAGCCTAACCCAGAGACACGATACGTGGACGTGGCGGTTATTGTCTCCATTTTTTATTGTTTTTTTTGCTTTCTTGATTTTATTGTTTTTTTTTTGCTTTTGGATTTTATTGTTTTTTTTTCTTTTTTGATTTTATTGTTTTTTTTTTGCTTTTGGATTTTATTGTTTTTTTTTTGCTTTTTAGAATTGATTTTTTTTTCACTTTGTAGAGAAGATTTTTGTGTTTGCAATTATTTCGTATGAAAGTCAAAGAAGCAATTTCGTTCTTGCAACATCACAACACTTGTGATGTTGCGTTATGTCTAAATGCAGAACGACCGTATGCGAGTCGTGCGAAAAACCCCGAAACCAAATTTCGCTGCGATCGCATAACTTTTTGGACTTTAGGTCAGCCATATTGAATCCGTCATTTTGAATTTTGAAAATCTTAGGGCAGATTCGTAATCAGCGACCTCGAAACCCCCCCCCCCCCCCCCAAAACCAAATTTCGATGCGATCGTATCACATTTTGGCACTTTAGTCCGCCATATTGGATCCGCCATTTTGAATTTTGAAAATTGGACAACGGATTCGTGATCAGCGACCCTGAAAACCCCCGAGTAACAATTTTCAGCCATTTTCCGTGTAAAGAAAAATGCATGGCTCAAAGGGTTAAATTAAAAATTAAAGCCTGATTATCTTGATAATAATCTCTCAACATTTTCCAAGCGCAATCAAAACTATCATTATTTAACGGTACATTCTTAATCAAAGACAATGAATGACCTTCTAATGATTGTTTTAAATAATGAAATTTAACTACATTACTCAGCGTTGCGTTGTCGATGATCAATGACGAGAAGAGGTCGTGAAATGACTGCCAATGCTGGAGATTGCTGTCAAACTTAGGTGGAGAAATCCGTTGAAGCGTTGACACTTGACCTTGAATCGGAGTTGGTTGACGTTCCTGTTCTATCATAATTGGTTGCGGTGGTGGTTGACGATCCATAAGAGCATCCAAAGCCTCCAAAATGTCGAAACATCGTTCTTGAACTACCTTGAACTCTTCATTCGCCAAATAAGCCGTGACATCTGAGGTGTCTGATTGTTCGAGTAACATCGAATGTGTCGATTCGCAACGAGCGAGGGCTGTCTCAAGGGCTTCTATTTTTCGCTTAACTTGCACTGTTCCAATACACTCATTTTGCGAACGCGCCACATAAGCATCACCACGTCTGCACTGACTTGAGAGTGCGGAGAGATATTCCCTTTGCTGTAGCAAAAGTGCCGATAGACTACCCGTCGAACGCGTCTCAGTGGCCATTGTATTTATCGCCTTTTGTTCAAGCATAGATTTATACGACACAAAGTTCAAAGAACGCGTCACTTATGGTTTTGCGTGAGACGAATGTGTCTTGGCCGGTGGCGCGCTACGACTGAGAAATTTCGGGCGTCTTCGTAAGCGATCCGAACGATTACGAGTCGCGACGCAGCAAAGGAGAAGTAGGGAGACTCGTGCGTCTCCGTTGGCGATCCGAACGATGACGAGTCGCGATGCAGCGAAGGAGTAGTAGGGAGACTCGTGCGTCTCCGTTGGCGATCCGAACGATTACGAGTCGCGATGCAGCGAAGGAATAGTAGGAGACTCGGGCGTCTCCGTTGCCGAACCGAATACTACCGAGTCGTCTGATTACGTAATCACACGATAGCGTCTGTCCTTTGATCGGGCCGCGAAACACTACAGATATGCTATCTGTTTCTGGTATGATGCGCGGAGGCACTGCGCATACATCCAAAATGGCGGCACTTTCACCTTTGTCCCTAGAAAATGGCTACACTCACGTGTTTAATGTTCTTCTTGCACTGAATTACGCAAATTAGCGGAATTATCCGGCTCGAAGGACCAAAATGACACTGTTAGTCATCAGCAACATCGTCTCTGGCCAAAATCAAGACGATATAGAACAAAAGAAATGCCGGTCCCACTAACTGCGTGCAATGGGCATCCGCCCTTTATAGTGCAGAATAAATAACGCACTGATTGCTTCAAAACTATTTATTTTCACCGTCACTTAATCCTAGTTTACAGTGGCGCGTACAACGAGTATTCGCTTTCGCGAGTCGCGACGAATGGCGAAAATGATGCAATCGGCGGATCGTGTCAACGGACACATGCGTCAGCTTCCGCTCTGATCTAATGCTACACGCAGACTGACTTAGGCCAAACGGAAGACGGAAGCATAGCGGAACCAACACGAACGGTATAGGTGGCGCTAGTGTCGCGACAGGGTTGGCAACTGTACTTGTTCGCGTTTCTTTTAATTTAAATTCTCGCGGCAGGTTATACAAACGCTAACAGTGTTTCATATTGGCCGTAAAACAAGTGTTCCTGTAATACGGACGCGCATTGATGCCTGTAATTATTTTAATACAATTTTTATGTTACACTTGAATATTTTAATATAGCAAATATTGATATCGTTTAATTTTCAAGTATTCGGTATGTAGTTCAGATGATTAATTTTAACAAATTCTTTTTACTGGAAGAAAGCTATTCCCATGAAAAATTATTATATATCGAATTATAGCGTTGTGGGTATTTGTATGAATATTACAATATTTACAATTACATGCCTAAAAAATGACGTTTTTGAAGATACGAATTCATAATAAAACTCGTAAATAATTCAACTTTTAATTAAATAAAATTCTTTTGTTTTACAGACCTACTTTTGCTCATATCATTTACTCATGCTAGTGCGTTAAATCGCATTTTACACCCTTGTTGCATAAATAACTATTTAAGATACATTAAAAAAATTTTTTCAACAATCGAGGTTTTTTCGAGATTAAAAAATAAAAATGAGATTGTCTCATTAAGAGCACCAATATTTTCAAGTTTAGAAAATATCATATAATTTCATATAAAGAGCAATAATTTTTGACACGATCAAAATCGAGCTAAGGAAAGCATTTCAAAATAAGGAGTTGTATCGCATAATAAGGCTTTAACATAATTTCCAGATTCTAATAATTTTAATATATATTAAAATTTATGATCAATAAAGCATAATGATATAAATATTTTGTTATTTTGATGTATATTTACATCACAATAATTAATTAAAAACAATGAGATTTGAATTATTTTCATCTGTTCCGAAAACGGCTGATTGGTCCATCCGCTCGGGACGTCACGATACTACTGATTTTAAATTTATGTATTGCTATAACGTTATAAATTAGTTTAAACGTTAATTATCAAGTGATTGTGAACGAAATGGAGCCTGGATTTGTCAAAGCAGATTCTACAAATCTACCAAAAGTAGATGTATTTATGGTTCTCGATTTTTTAAATGGAGACGACCGATTTAATGTGGGAGAAAGTAGAGGTGTAAAAACATCAGTGTAAGTACCTATATATATTTATACATATGACTTAAATTAATCACATTGATCAGTTTTTATTTTGAACAGAACATTTAATTTAAATTAATATTATGTTTTAGCTCTGCACGTGAAAGCTATGGAGATGCAGCCATAGGTTACGTTTGCCTCCGGAGAGAAGGAAAAGTGTGCACCGTCAAAGGCAAAGTCTGTCCGGAGCATCGAGTTCGCAGTAAGAGCTATGATGTATCTGTCATAGTATACGACGAAGATAATGTTGTCCAAGATGTACAGTGCCATGATTGTGCAGCATCATCAGGTATTCTTTTATATTACTCATTATGCTAGAATATAAGAAATGTTAAAAAAAATTGTACGGTATGTCATACAGGACAATATATGGTGAATACGATGAAATTATAGGTGAAATTTATTATACGTAATAACAAATTCCATCTAAATAAAGGATAGACAAACCTTATGATAACTTATATAGCCTCAGAGGTATTGTCGATATCTTTTTTAAGCCATATAATTTGTACTCGCAATCGACAAATTTTGTAATTTTGAAACAATATTATTGATAACTTTTAATAAAGTCTAATTAAATTTTGTATAATGAAAAAGGTTTATATGTAATTCGATTAAAATTATAAATGTAAATTTATATGTGGAATTTATATTACAGGCGGATGTAAGCATTCTGTGGCTTTCCTGATGTGGATTCATCGGAAGACAGAAAGTTCTTCTCCAACCGAGGTACAATGTTATTGGAAGCGATCAGCATTGTCTACCGTAGGTACAGTGAAGAAAGCTATCTCCACCAATGAACTATGCGGCACAAGTAGTGTTAATGCACCAAGTCTTCTTCCGGATAACTTCCTTTTCCTAAGGACAGTTTTGGAGACAGCGAAGGAAAAAAAAACTGGTTAGTACTTTAACGAGGCATAATTATATCCTACCAGATGATTTGGGCTCGTTCAGTATTCATCAGTTATTGATTTCCTTCATTGATCACGGAGGACTGATAGCAGCAGATGATTTTTTAACATTTGCTTCTACGAGGATGGAAAATAATTTTGAACAAGTCGAACTACGTACTCAAGATCAAAAAGACAACTTACTGTGGCACGAATTGAGATATGGCAGAATAACAGCTTCGAAGATCTACGAGGCTGCACACTGTCGAACTGATAGTGGGTCTTTGGTTCGACATTGCATCGGTACGACCAAAAATTTTGATTCACTTCCAATGCAACGAGGGCGACTGTTGGAAAAAGAAGTCCTTTCAGTTCTTCAGAAGAAGGTCAATAAAAAATTTAAGAAGTGTGGCCTTATGTTGTCTCCGAAATTTCCAGTTCTGGGTGCTTCGCCGGATGCAATTTCAGATGAATTTGTAGTCGAAGTAAAGTGTCCGAGTAGCAATAAAACTGAAAAAAATTACCTGATGGAAAGATACATTCAAAATGTATGGCTCAAATACATTTACAAATGTTCATGGCCAATAAAAAAAAAGGTTTGTTTTGTGTGGCCGATCCAAAATTTGAAGAAAATAAAAATATCAAATATTTTTGGATCGAATATAATGAAAATTATACGAGTGACTTAATTAATTTAGCCATGAATTTTTTGAAAAAAATATGTATCCTTTATTATTGAATTCTATAAATAAATAAATAAATAAATATATTACACTGAACATAAACACTGTAATTATAAGAATTATTAGACACTTAATAACTTCACAAAAACACATTTTAATTAAAGGACTCTGAATATTTATTAATGCGGCAGCTATCATTACACTGTCATCAATAGTTCGTAATAAACTATGATGCAAACAGGAGTGCGGAATAAGTAGTTGGAATTCCCATAATCTTCCAATCACTCGTTCAATGTGAATCTTCAAACTTGCTACTCGTTTGGTCTCTAGCACTTCATTTTTGCTGGGTTTCGATTTTGCTGAAACACTAGGTGGTCGAATCAAAACACTTTTTTTTTTTGATAATACTGATTCGATTTGTTTAAATCCACGGTCTGCCATCACTGCACATTTTTCGGGTAAAACATCCATTATGCCACTTTCTTCGAATAAATTTATATCGCTGATTCTGCCACCAAATCCTTGAGATACAAAATGAATTAATCCATCGGGCGAACAGGATATTAAATATTTCAGTGTGTTACACTTTTTATATTCCGACCAAGTCAGAGATTGATGCAAAGGGTTTGATGGTTTTTCAATCTGGATCTCAAATGCATCAATGATAGATTGAACATTGTTGTAGTTTGCTCTAAATGGTATCGGTAACAATTTTTTCACAGAACTTGGATCTGGAAAATAAATAAAGCCTTTCAGCATATGAGACATTGTATGAATATTATTATTGAAAAACCGGCTTGCAGTCATGTGCGATACACCAAACTGTTGGCCCAGTCCTTCGAAGCTGTCATCCAATTTTATTTTCATTAAAATTAATTTAATAATATTGGTGTTAATGCTGGTGTGATCATTAATTGTATCGATTAGCCACATCCACTCACTCGGTATTCCCAGATAGCTCTTCGATTCTTGGCTTATAAAAGAACTGATCACATTCCGCACAGTAACATTTTCAACTTCCTTATCCGATATCTCGTTGTCATCAGATGGAATGTAATCTGTTAGTTCACCTGATAATAGGGAAGAAGATTTGGTTATCGAGGTGGACTCCGATAATTCTTCTTGCAAACATGCTCTTGTAATGTTTACACCGGAACGCAGTACTGGTGATGTTTGCGTACTGGAAGTTGCAAGAGAAACAAGATCACTTGTATCAGATGCACATTCTTTAACTGTTGGCGAAGCTGTAATACCTTTAGATCGATAATGAGTAGTGGATGGCACTAGTGACACTTGAACTCCACGACTAATTTTTTTTGTTTCCATCACACGTGGAGAAGTTACGGCAGGAACAGTATGTGTTGGAGACAGTAAAGATATATCGCTGGCTACGTGTATGCATGATGGTCCTGATTCCAAATTAATTTGATACGAAGAAGATGGAGTCGGTTCCAATTGTTGATCACTGGTGGTTGGTGCATAACTAACCTCGTATGAACATGATGGAATCGGATCAAAATTTGGAGCACTGGTGACAGGTGGTATATTTTCCAGTTCACACGTGTTAATATCACATGAAGTATTTTGTTCTTCTGCTTGCTTTCTTTTTTTTGTTGCCTGCTTATTAACAGATTCAGCCAGGATTTCTTCCACTTGTCGCTTTCTGTTCAGTTTGTCATAAGCGCTCCGGTGCTGAGGTTTTTTGGTACATCGATCTCTGTCTTTCTGACAATCAAAATACTTTGGAATCACATCCTGCTTGATTTTTATGGGGCCTCCTTGTATAGAAAACCGCACATAATTGTCTAAATCTTCACGAAGCTGGAATTAAACATTTTTGAGATTTTAGGTTACGTTTATTTTCTACCTATACTAAATATATTTCTCATATACGTAAAAATAATAATATTATATACAAAAAAATAAAAATTTATGTTCGTTACTTACATTGAAATGATCCTCACAGCAATAATAAGTTGTTTTTTCGCTCATTTCTGTACGTCGAGCTACTTGAAACCATGTTTTCCGACGGTTCAAGTCTTTTGGCACGTGAATAAAAATTTTGTCAGGCGCATTTTTAGATGTATTTTTGCACAAAGGCACAAAACAACACTTGTACGTACTCATAATATACTTTTTTCCAGTAGTTAATTCAAACCTGACGATTTTATAGTATAATAAAAATAATAATAATAATAATAATGTCTTTATTGTAACACTAAAAGAGTACAAAGGGCGAGACACAGCTAAAGCTGCTTTACAGCCTGACCCAAACATAACATACTTACAATAAATTTACACAACCTTATAACATTCAAGAAAACATAATTAAATGATAATACAGAGTTATTCATTAAAAATATATAAAAACATAATAAGCAATCAATCACTCACATAAATTAAAGATGATATTTAGACAACATATCTCCCGACTATCATTATAAAATAAATAAAATAAAACACACAATTTAATTAACGAACATAGCATATTTACAAGAAATTTAAACAACCTTATAACATTCAGGAAAACATAATTAAATAATGATACATAGTTATTCATTCAAAATATTTAAGAAACGATAAGCAATCAGTCGCTCACATAAATTAAGATGATATTTAGTCAATATATCTCCACACTATCATTATAAAAATAAAAAAATAAATAAAATAAAACACACAATGTAATTGACGAAACGCTTAATTAAAAACTATTTTGGAAGATTGAGAATACATATACAAAATTAAACGTTTAATAAATAATGATTGGCTGTATACCGCACTTTTTACATCAAAAGGTAAGCTATTAAAGGCATAAGGTACAATATAAGTAAAGGAGCCCTTGAAACGTTCCGAAGCAAAACTCGGATAACGCATTGTATAAGAAACAACATCTCTCGCATTTGGTCTTCTATTGCCAAGCATCGAGATTCGGGAGTACAAATATTCCGGTGCTTTTGAACTTAATAATCGACATACAAACACTAATAGACGGAAATACATGCGATGTTTTAATCGAAGCCATCCCGATCTATCGAATGCTTCTGAGATATGATCAAATTTCCGTATGCCAAACGCAAACCGAATACACGCATTCTGCACCGATTGTATTAAACGCCAACCTACCCCACCCAGACATGGACCGTACACCAAGAGACAGTACATTAGGTGGGATAAAACAAGAGATTCACAAAGTTGTAATTTTACCTGTCGCGATAGCTCACGCCTAAATGGGAATAAACGGCGAAGATTTGCGAAAGCAATCTGTCGTTTCACAGCAATATGTTGTGAAAATGACCAACTGTGATCAATAATTAGACCTAAATCGCGAGCTTATGATACCATCGGAATAATCTTATCACGCATTCGAATATTAACACTATTTAATTCTAATTTGGAACGAATCTTAGGACTGCCTATCATCAACAATTGTGATTTATCAGGATTCAAAATAAGTGCATTAGACTCGGACCATGCAGCTATATTTTCAAGCTGACTAGAAAGAGTGAGCTTAGCCTCATCAATCATATCAGGGTGAAAAGAAAGTAGTACTTTAGTGTCGTCAGCATAGCTTTTAAGTTTTACATTTGGACAGCAATCAAAAATATCCGCTGTGTATATAATAAATAATAAAGAACTAAGTTTTGCGCCCTGAGGTACCCCGCACTCCAGGCGTGAAGGCTTGGAAATAAGAGATTTATTATTATTCTCAATAACTACTGACTCTGTTCTCTCAGAAAGGTACGACTTCACCAGACGGCATGCGGGCTCTGTTATAAGACCGTTAACGTCAATTTGATTTGAAAAACGGAGCGAACTAGTATCGTGACGTCACTCACCGTTTCGGAAGACATCGTCAACACTCGGCGGTTTCCGGAGCTTTTTCGGAGCAGTTATTTTATCGGATGTTTTAATCGTCATTTTCACCTGTTTTTTGTGATTAAAAAAAAAAAATTCTAGTAGTATAACTTTGCATTTACTATCTATTGAACATATTTAAAAAAATTATGTTAAAGCCTTATTGTGAATACTATATTATTACCGGCTCTATTGCCGTTGCTAAGATTTTGAAAAGCTCTCTTTGGCTCGATTTTTATTGTCCGATAAATTTATAATTTATAATTTACAATTTATAATATATAATATATAATTTCAGAAGGTTAAATTGTAGGTTTTTTCACGGTTTAAATATTTCCTTATGTTTTTCTCTTGTTGCATAATATAGTATTCATTATTGAATCAAGATTGAATTTAGTTTAATAAATAAAGTTCATATGAAAATAATCCCACTAAAAGTAACTAGTTTTCTTTTAAATATGCTGATAACACTTATTCACCCTTATATCGAGTTATATTATTATTACTGATTGCTGTACTGTACTTACAGATACTTGTAGCGAGGCTCCCAAATTAAGCAAAATTCCCACTATTAAGAGGTTAGACTATGAAGCTAAAAAAATGCAAAACGCTCCAGCGCTGGAAGAACCTGTACCAGAAAAAAAGAAGAAAACTTAAATCTGTCATTACACCGGACGTAGACGCAGAGTTAGATCGATGCAATGTTAGTGACCGACAGGGAGTTAGAATTATGTCAGCATTAACGAAGGCATTGGGGCATAATTTAGACGACGTATCAATTAGCCGTTCAACTGTAAAAAGAGGGCGTGAAAAGATACGTACTGAAATTTCATCACGAATTAAAGAAAATTTTCAACCAAGTAACTGGTTGGTTATTCATTGGGATGGAAAGAGGCTATCCGATGTATCGTGTGAAACACCAACCCAGGTCGATAAACTAACTATATCCGTGACCGGATCCCGTCAACCACGGGATGATTATCGAGAGTTCCTAGAATTAGTGATCATCTTTTTGGGCGGAATTCCTACCAGCGGGGTAGTGTTCAAAGCTCCGGGTGCTTTCCATTATGCGCGGTGGATGGCCAAAGCGTTATATGCTTTAAAGATATTCATGTTCAGGTCGCAATTTAACACGTTAGCACACGAAGTTGCTGGATTACGAGACGTTTGTGTGTTTATTTCTTTAGTGTATATAAAAACGTGGTTTACCGCAACGTCAGCAATAACAGCACCAGTCAATGACCTCGAATTGCTGAAGACCTTGCATCGGTACGAAACAGTGAATAAGAAGGTGTCGATTGCCGCTATTAAGAAGATGTCCGGCCATTTGTGGTATTTGAATTTGGAACTTATGGGCTTGGCATTTTTTGATGAGAGGGGTTCCACAGAAACTAAAAGGAAGATGGACGAAGCTTTACGAGCTGAAGACGCTTCAAATTCAGAAAAAAAGACCAAATCTTAATTTGGGTTCCAAAAACGTGGAAGATTTAGTGTCCGCAAGAACACAAGAATTGTTCAAACGTTTCGGAATAAATGACGATTTTCTATCCACTTGCCTATCGTCGTGGGAATCAAATGATGATTATAGATCTGGTAAAGATGTATTGAAATCGCTCAAAGTAACGAACGATGTAGCAAAACTGGGAGTTGCTCTCGCAGAAAAGTACAACGAAAAGCTAAGAAAAAATGAAGAGCAAAGACAAAGTATATATCAAGTTGTTTCTGAACATCGTCGTAAAATTCCTTACTGTACAAAGAAGTCATTAAATATAGATCTTTTTTCAAGTCTTAATAAATAAATATTATTATCATTCATTGATGCTTAAAATTTATTACGAGCCAGAATCAGAACCCTACCCAATTTAATAAATTCAGTTTTTTAAGGATTCATTTTTGTTTAGTTTCTACAATGACTGGCCTCGGTTTGCTCGAGTTAATTTGGGTTAGTTACATTCAGTTTTATAACGATTCATTTCTATTTAGTTTAATTTGGTTCAATTAATTTAGGTCAGTTAAATTCAGTCATTATAATGATTGTGGTTTATTTATTTTCTTCAATTCTTGAACTCGATCTGCTCGAGTCAAGAATTTGTAGATAATTTGTAGAAGTTCGCGATTTCCGGAATGACTCAAAGTTTCACATGAGTGAAAAAAGCCATCTCGCACATATTACAAATCATACTTGAAATTAATGCACGAGTTAATTTGGGTCAGTTAATTTGGGTTAGTTGAATTCAGTTTTTTAATATTTCATTTCTGTTTAGTTCATACATTACTTGGACTCGGTTCGCTCGAGTTAATTTCGGTTAGTTAAATTCAGTTTTTTAACGATTCATTTCTGTTCAGTTTCTACAATACTTGGATTCGGTTTGCTCGAGTTAATTTGCGTCAGTTAATCTGGGTTAGTTAAATTCAGTTTTTTAATAATTCATTTCTGTTCAGTTTCTACAATGCCTGAACTCGCTTTGCTCGAGTTACTTTGGTTCAGTTAATTTGGGTTAGTTAAATTCAGTTTTTTAATGATTCATTTCTGTTCAGTTTCTACAATATTTGGACTCGGTTTGTTCGAGTTAATTTGCGTCAGTTAATCTGTGTTAGTTAATTTCAGTTTTTTAATAATTCATTTCTGTTCAGTTTCTACAATGTCTGAACTCGGTTTGCTCGAGTTAATTTGGTTCAATTAATTTGGGTCAGTTAAATTCAGTCATTATAATGATTGTGGTTTATTTATTTTCTTCAAATCCTGAACTCGATCTGCTCGAGTCAAGAATTTGTAGATAATTTGTAGAAGTTCGCGATTTCCGGATTGACTCAAAATTCGTCATCTAATAATCGTTTTATCGATTTATTAATTGTCAACTTTATTAACTAATATTATTATAATAGCCAATTGACAGGTCAAGATCACGTTGTAGTCACAAGTGAGAAAAATTTTTTAATTATCTATTATTTTGCTGCTAAATAAGTCACCTAAAACAAATAGTTTGACGTGAAAATAACCCAATATTTAGTCAAACTGATATCATTTTTACATTTATTTTTATAATTATTTTTTATTTTAATGTTTTTAAAAATATATTATTAATCTTTTTCCTCGTTTAAATGGCTAAATTTTATTACATTTGAATCTTTATAACCGATCACACACCCCTCCCCCTTAATTAACATTTTGTAATACCATCTAGAACCATCCCGTGTAATATTTTCGAAACGAATCAAATCGGTTTTGCGAGATTTAATATAGAGCCTCCCCCCCCCCCCTCTTCCCGTAGCCCCTTGAAAGTCATCAATTTTTATTATTGGTTTCTGAATCGTGATCGCCACCCCTAGAACCACCACGAATAATATTTTCGAAACGAATCAAATCAATTTTGCGAAATTCAATATAGAGCCCCCCCCCCTCGGTACCCCTTAAAAAGTCATCCATTTTTATTATTGAGTTCTGAATCGTGATCACCATCCCTGGAAACCCCAGAGTAGAGTTTTAGAGCAAATCAAACCCTTTTCCGAGATTGAAAGAAATACATTCAGTCTCTGCAGTATACCGAGTATGGCACTGAATCCCACTTGCAAATGAGTTTTCTGACGACTGAAAAATTCGCGAAAAAATCTACCAAAATTCATGTCGACGCAGAAATTCCTCAGCTTTCGATTGCCGTTGAGAAAAAAAAATTTTTCCCGATCGTCTTGTACCCTAAAAAAAAATAAAAACTGAAAATCTCCATTTTTCCCATATAAATAGCATGGTAAATTTCAAGCCGCTTTAGCGACCTCTAAATCGCATCGAATCAATTTTGGCCTAAGGAAAAAAAGTTTTGTTTTTTCATTATCTTACGATTTGGTCTGGTGCCGAATTTTTTCCGGTTCTGTATTTTTGAACCACCCTAATGTTTCATTTTGAATATTTTTTTCGTTGGCTATTTGATGTTCCAAATACAAGTGAGTTAAGAAATAAAATCTCATAAAATATAAATTATTTTCATTTGTGCTTTCAATTTACCAACTTTAAATTTACAAATTGTAATTTTAAAATTCTCTTCAACCACCGAATATTAGTTTATCGAAATTATAGGTTATAATATACATAAGAATTCAATATAGTACCTTTCATAACGATAAACAATAGATAAAAGGGTCATTGAATATAATGTTAAAAGTAGTACCCATCGTACATGAAAATTGATTAATAAAATGATCATTGACAGTTAACGAATTTGACATTTCACGTTGAAATGACCTTGATCAGAATATCGGCCCTATCATATTCGAACGTAAAATGTTGTGCTCTTTCCGAATCCGAAAGAAAAAAAAGTAGTTTCTATTTAAAAAAACAAATTTGACCTTGAAATAACCTTCAAGCCAGGGAAATATAATAAAACTCATGTGTGAAATTTTTTTCAGAAAATGCATTCCTTTCAAGATAATCTAGGGGGGAAATAAAAATGAGTCACCCTCTATAAAAAAAAACTTTACGCGCCGGTATCGAAATACATAAATAGGATTGTATATCATTAAATATTTGTGTAAGTTTATTATTCTGACGAACATCCGAAGTTTCGAATGGCAACCTATATGGTATGTGGAGTATATGCTCTAAAGCTGTTATGGTGCAATGGAGTTGCCCAAGCCTTAAGGTAGTCGTACCCTAAATCAAAAGTATTGAGAAAGAGTTGAAATTTTCAGCAAAATTAGTTCATGTATCAAACAATACGCACGTAAAATTTAAGGTTGATTTATCGTACAGTTTCTAAGATAATCGAGTTCAAAGTTTGCTCAATTCACGTTGATTCGCACGGAGCTAATGGCGCCAACAACGACAAATCGTATGTTTCTATTTTTTTGTACCTGATGTAGTATTGCTATTCACTCCAAATTTCAGACAAAACTTGATAAATGCTCTGTGAAGAGAACACCATTTTTTTTTTGTAAATGCCCACCGTATAGTTGTAGAGAAATTTTAATCCAAATATCATCATTATTTTATTTTCGGGGTAACTCGCCGAACAGCTGGTAAGCGAAAAATATACGTGGCAACGGCGGCGACAGCGTCTCGCGCCGCGCAATTCAAAATGATCGAAATATGATTTTGTCAAGTGAAACATTAAAAGCACAATTGTCAATAAAAAACGTAATCAATTTATTGTAATAAAAACATATTTGAATAAATATATTCGCACAAACTATTTTAACAAATCTATAATGGTATCGATAACTTTTTTTATAATCACAGGATCATTAGTGGCACGAGGTATGTTACGAATTGTTTTTTCAGTTAGGAAGGTAATCAAAGACTTTTCTCGGGTTTGAATATATATGTCTTTTAAGTTCTCGATAGAGATGTTAAGCGATGCCATTTTTTTAAACATTATTTAGAAAGAACCGATTTTAAAGGCATAAATTATTTATTTTCGAATTTATATATATTTGTTGAATATATTCTTGTATTTTAATTTCAAATTTTTCTACGTTTTTTAGTATTGCTGTTTTAAGAATATTATTAGTCACCAATTTTTGTAAAATAAAGACATCAAAACCAGCGTCATGGTAACCGTTAGTAGGTTGGCTTTCTAATAAATCTTCTGCCAATTTTGACAGGATGCACATGCCTTTTCCCTTGCGCTCGGGAAACTTTTGTCTAAATAATTGCAGACTATCACAAAATCTATAAATAATAGATTTAAAATTGTCTATTAAGGAATATTTTACACATTCCCTTTAAAAAAAAGGGGTATCGATATACATTGCTTATTTTTACCGATTTTGCACAAAAATTCATAAAATGCTTGTAATGCATCCCGAATAATAAGCGTATCTAACTTTTCATTGCCTAAATATAGTTCGCCTCCGATATTTTGCAAACCATTGATTTCGGAAGCGAATTAAAACAAAATGTAAACACGTAGAAGCCGACGCGACGTTGCCATGTCTATAACGTTGGAACGTGGACTACGTGAAGCGAGAATCAATTTATTTTTAACTCGTCTTAATATAATTGAAAATTGTTATGCAATTAGTAATATGGTGGTGGTAATTTCACTTAATAATATTATTAGCATAAACAATTCTATATTTTATTCAATTTTTACGTTACTCATTACTTTGACCTATGCAGTTGGGGTACAACTACCTTAATTGAAGAATTTCATCATTTGGTAACAATTCGTTATCGTCATTTCCAAAAGCATGAGAGGATTGCCTACATATTGGACACCGTGTTGTTGCTGCGTTATCGGCAACCGTGTTGACGTATTTGCCATCAAGCAGTGTTTTAAATACAATGAATTTCACATTAATACGTTTATTATCTGTTAAAATATATTCATGGCGTTGTAAATTTTCTTCTTCCTCATTAAGTCTTGTATATAGTTTCTTAATCGCATCATTGTCCTCTTTCTCCACAGCTATTCGAATACACCTGTAAAATCGCGTACTCAATGTAGTGGGCGTTTGCCATGTATAACTGCCACTACCATCTTTAATTTCAAAAATAACAAAATTTCGTAAACAGTTGCATAAGCAACAAATTTAATTTCTCGACCGCTTGTTTTCAATTTTCAAAATATTCATAAATAATTCTTGGTTTAGACGGTCACCTTACAAAAAATACAATTATGAAAAATTCCACAATGGTTTTCGATGGAAAACACGCAATGTGAGTAAAATTTAAGTTGTAAAAAAAATATTGGAGTATGAATCGTCTCCAAACGAACCTTTTTCTACTGTTTCATATATATGCTTAAACGTTATTCATTAATTACAGGTTCTATTTCCCTCTGTCGACGATTTAAATAAATATTGTCTATTGTAAAAAACACGTTTCGTCCCAGGCAACCGTGTGGACTCGTCAGTAAGGCGATCACGGCAGCCCTGCCTTATACGTGTTGGTTATAGTAAAAAAAATGTTGATATTTTAAATATCTGTATCATAGGAGAATCATTAACAGATATTGAAAAGTGTAACATATTTTTCAAGTTTAACGTGATGTCGTTAAACAAAATATGTACATAGATTTCACCAAAATAAATAACGTAAACAGTTGCATAAGCAACAAATTTAATTTCTCGACCGCTTGTTTTCAATTTTCAAAATATTCATAAATAATTGTTGGTTTAGACGGAACAGCATCGTCTGCTGGTGCTTGGTGCTGGTTCGAATGACCAGATGAACTATCAAACCCCAACGAAATGGTTAATCCCAGTACTTGTATTCAGTTTGGGCAACATGTGCTGGTTTTCAAAAGGATGTTAATGTACCGCAAAATGTGTAACAACATTTTCGTATGTTTTAAATTTGTTCAAAGTTAACAGTTTTAAAAGCACGCCGTTCTTTTAGATTAAAAACTATAAACATATTTTTATAGTTAACAAGAAATCGAAAATCAGGCTTCTCAGAAGTATGTGCTTCACATAGTTTTAAAACGAGAGCACTTCAATTTTAGGTTGTCGAAACGTAACTCGCAAAGAAAAAACACTTTTTACTACAGCACATCAACAATATCATCTTTGGGCGCGTAAATCATATTGTAATCGTTTCGTCGACTCTGTTTACATATAATAAACATATTGGCTCTACTGAAATATTCAAACATTTTTGTTAGTTTTTTGCATTTATTTTAAAAAATACGCATCTGGCAGAAAAATGTTTCAAATAAAAGTTGTAGAGCGCAAAATTCTCGACAAAAAAGATTGTATACATTTTTTCCGAAGGTTTAAATTTTTTTTAGAAGGAGGTGCCTTTTCCGAAGGTTTACCAAATATTTTTACGATCGAGATTTCATTACACCTTGTAATATTTAAAGATTATGCTCATGATAATTGTTATATGTATTTAAATTTGCTTATTTAATTAACAGAGTAAACGACAATTGAAAAATATACTGTTTTTATGATTTATAATACGCTTAATTATTATTTTCATCCAACTTATACAATGATATAATTTTTCAACACTTTATTATACACGTAAACTATTATAAGCACAAGTAGCTCGTAGAAGCTTTTCGAAATATTGAGGGTGTGTTCTTTCAACTTTGTGCTGTTCCCATATTTTTTTAAAATCATGATGTACTAATTCCATAGCTTGTTAGCTGAAAAAAGTTAGACCCATATTTTTCATTTTTATGTCATCCTTAGACCAAGTTTGAGGCCTCATAAACATTGATAAATCTGTCAATACTTGTTTAGTATTATTATTCTCCTTTGTCCGATATATATTTCTTCTACATGAGCCCCACAATGCTCCAGGTATACGGTTATCATCGACATATTTATCAAAGAGATTTTCAAAATTACTTTTTAATTTCTTAGTTAGAGGAAACATCTCTTTCTTCTTACAGAAACACAATAAACATACTTTTTGACGATTTTCGTCATGCGGTAATGTATGGTGTTTAGACATTTTTTGCACATTTATTGCATTTACATACCATACGATACGAGTTGGTTTTTTTAAAATTAATTTGATACAGGGAGAAGTTTGCAAAGAAAGTTGTTCATCAGAAAAGCTTCTATTTTGCATGTATTTTCAACCCAATAAAGCAGATTTACTGAGCAAGCACTTTTAGATTGAATCTGGTTAAGGCACACCGTGCTAGCCATTCCATCTGGCTCTTGTTAGCTTCTTCTCGTTTTTCGTCGTCGTCGACGTCGTTGTTGTCAATATTTTCGGCCAAATTTTTCTTTCCAAATCTCACTGCGTTTATAATCTCTCGGGATTTTTTACCGAATCTCGGGGTGAAGTAAGTTTCCACACGTTTTTATTATCGACGGAACGTGTGAGAATATGATCTGCCCCAAGTGTACGAATAAAGTCTTCGCGACCAACTGGAATTACAGATTTTAGCGAGCGTGTTGCATCGTTGACGAGTTCGACGATATCGGATCCTATAATATCATAACCGTCGATATTAACGATCCCTTCGTTATCCCAGGATATACGTTTCAAGCGTTGCAGATGATTCATCAATTTCAAGAAACTGGAACACTTTTAACTATTTCAGGGATGGAAATCGAAGGTGGATCTATACGATTTTTATTTGATTCCGCTTTCGATGAGTCGTTCACACGTGAGTATCATCTCATTGATATTGTTCCTCTCGTTTCATATTTGCAGCATCTTCACTGTTACTAGTATTATTATTCGTAGTCTTATCGTTTATTTCTTTTTTATCGTACAGATTTCTGGAAAAAAAATGTAAGTAACGTTATAGCGTTTGTATATGTATATCTTGCGAGTTTTCTGCCTTCATCGAAAATCCTAGCAGCTTCTCTGTCTTTGATTTTTATGGTACAATTACGATCGTTGAAAGATCCGTTATTTTCATCGTGGAGAATATTTGACAGTTCCTCGTCCAATCTTGAAAGCACCGTTCCGGACGTTTGCACAGTTTTCTTTTCATCATTTGTAGGTATTTCATTTTCAGGAACAAGGATCATTTTCTTTGCGTGCTCCATACCAGACCTTATTCCTGACCAGAACTGAATAATTTGGAGAAAACAGCACCAACTATTGGAGCCAATAACATTGGCAACAAATTTCCACCTTTCTGCAAAAGGAGAGTTTTTGTTTGTTTCCAAGTGGTAATATTGCTACGGATGCGATCGCGTGTTTTTCTGATAGCCCTACTTCATGTCGACAATGCGAGAATACGTAGTATGTTTTATGTTTTTTAAGTAATGTTTTCTCGCGCGGTTTTAATGAAACGACACCATACAATACATTAAGTACACATTCGCAGCTATGCTTTATAAGTTTTCGATCGGCCATCTTTAATAAAGCCGCTCTCTTTCTTTCTCGAGATACTTCTTTTCGAAAGGGAAACACGACGTTTTCTCAGCATGAGTACTTGTACTTTCTTCAAAAACTTCTTTACTTGAATGCTTTCCAAGGTTTCGTCCGTTCGCCAATGAATTGTGTTTACGCATATGTCTCGATACGTTCATCTTCGTGGTTTACAATGTACTGAAAGCCATAGATGATAATGATGATGATTAGATATGTTTACCTACGTTTCGGTACGTACGCAATTTGCGGTTTATCATAAGGAAATATACAATTACGAAATCTGAAATCATCCGGTGTCGATTGCTTGAGGTCCAAAAGAAGATATCCGGGTGGATGAGCAGTTGCATCTCGATAAGCTTCCTGCAGAATCTTTGAATTTTCAGGATACACCTGTCGTGCGATATGCTGAAATTGCGCGCGATGCTGAAATTGCGCGCGATCTCGGGGATTTTTAAATAAAACGATATAGTTAGTATTTAAAGAAATACTATTTTTTGATACACTGATCGCAAAAGTAGGCACTTTAACGACTATTTTTAGTCCGTAAAGTGCAGAAATCAGTCCGTAAAGTATCTACTTTACGGACACGTGTATCAAAAAGGTTTGTTGTATAAAGACTGTATTAGAAAAGATGTCTTTAAATAAAATGTCACATTTTTTCGTTTACATAATGTTATTTTTTGGTTTCACTTATTAAAATATCCATATAAAATGTTATAAGTTCATTTATTGTAACATCTAGATACGAATAAAATGTATCGAAGAGTCTACTTCTAATACTGGTACTTAATTTGTTATTAACTTCGTAAATAATGTTAAGAATTCGTAAGTCGCATGGAAGACTTTTGAATTCCATGGCAAATAAATATTGTCGAATTTCGTCGACAATGACACTTTTACACCAATTCACATCATCACAAATGTTGCCCAATCGATTCAAATGTTCATTAAAACACGGTCTGACAATTTTTAAAGTGTCATAAGTTGATTTTTGCACTGCTATAGATGGTGTGTACATTTTTTTATTAATCACTTTCGCATTTCAGATTTGTTCTGCACTGGACGTTGTTAAATCGACTTTAAATTTCTTTGATTCTGGCTCTTCTTCTTCTTTTGTGTCATTATCCTGAACAATTTTGTCAAAAACGATTGCACATTTATTGTAACATGTAGTAAAAACACTTTAAATTCACTAAACTCCTTTTTTTATCTCGTAACAGTGTTTTTGAAACCGCTGTTTTGAAGAAATAATCACCAATACTTTCTGCGGTTTCGGTAAATTGTCTCCAACTGGTCGGTCCAATCACGAATTCATTATTAGGATTTTGACTATTCAATAATTTCACAATAGGTGCGAATTTCCCCGTGTGGTTTGCTGCTAGACCTGCGTACACAGCTATACCAGCTGATTTATTTAACGGATACATCGTTCCCAAAAGTAAAGCGCTCGTTTGAGGAAATTCCGTTCTTGACGATGCAGATGGCGACGATGACGACGACGATAACGGCAGCAAGATCAGAGCTCTTTTCGGTGAAGATTTTTTCTTTTCACTTGACACTAAATTGCTGATAATTTGCGGAACTTCTTCGTTCAGATATTCTTCTGTCATCATCTGAGCATCGTGAAGGAGTTCTTCCGGAATATTCTCTTCAAAGTTCTCCATTTTGTTGACCGCTTTCTTTTTGCCGAACAGCTTGCACTTTTTTTGTCGTACGTCTTTACTAACTCACTGTCGCCGGAAGAATAAAAATATACGGACTGAGAAATCAGGCTCTATGCAAATAAATTACATAACACCAAAGGATGGAAGGGATGACTTATAGACGTGACGTGAAAAGTTTATAATAGAATATACATATAATACCTATAAAACAAATAATTGACCGCTATGAAAGGCTTCAATTACGTCATATCTCGTGAGGACTGGGCACTTTCTTTCGTGTATTGTTTATTAGTTAACGACATGTATGGGAAATTTCAAATAAACATTTATGTGATCGATAATAAATGGCATAAAACGTATAAATATCTCCATTGTGCATGACACATGAAAAAGATATGACTTCGTGAAATTTGATCATAAACAGTGTGGTATTGTATGATAATCTATAGAACAGAAGAAGTAGCTTTCATCTCGTAAAAAATCAATGAGTTTTGTATTAAATTTTGAATAACAACAATAAATTCGCATATAGTGTAAACTAAATTCTAGACTCCTGTTTGGCACAAAGTTTCGAGTTCACATCTTGTTTATGTTACTCAAGAGCTTGATAGAAACCTCGATGAATAGTTTCTTGCTTCTGTGAACGAAGAACGGAATATTTATAAACTAAACTATTCATAAATATTTTATATTAATTCTGTCTAAACAGCTCTAACTAGAAATCCCCGTTCAGATTGATTCGCAGTTTGTTTATGGTTTGGGAAAAACATCGATGAATAGGTCCTCATCTCTGTTGCAGAGAAATGGAATATCTTAAAACTGAAGTATTCATAAATAGTTCATATCCAATATGAGTGAATAGTAGTTTATGAGAAAGTAATGATCTTCGAACATATTCGGCCAATCTTGAACAATTTGTCAACGCTAGGAAAGTCAGATCTACTTTTGCTCTCGTCGTGGTAACTTCGCAACGAATTTGTTCAGTGTATAAGATGTCGAGTGACATGAGAAGAATTCTATGCAACTGCATTCATTTCATTAACACGGCGAATCCGTATATTAGTCAGGTTTTTTGTCCACGATTTTTAGTGGATACTACGCGAAAATCTTACGAAAAGTTATGCCATGATTTTCTGCAGCTTTTGCGTTATACATTAGTGGACTATCCGCGGTCAGGATACAGCGATACACAATATAACTTGATAAAATCTGCTATAAGGCGGTAAACGCATTATACATCTTTATATAAACCATATTGTAAATAAAAAATTACGACATTGCACTTGAGCTACACGTAGAGTAGTTTAACTCGAATGACGACGCTCGCATAATTTAAAACATTAAAATAAAAAACGTTACAAACTTACGGTTGATGAGCCCTGATAAGAAGTGTTATTAGGGTAGTACGAAATGTTGCGGGAGATGTAAATGTGTGAAGACGGCGTGGCAGCGAGTTCCAAAACTGTATGGCTGCGATCAAGAAAGAGTGAGCAAATATGTTTGTACGAGGAATTGGAAGCTTATATTGAGATGATTGTAAGCGAGAAGATCGGCGAATGGAAAGGTCTAGAGGAATGAATTTGTCAGCAAGGTAGGAAGGTTGGGAGGTATGGATGATTTGATGAATGAGGCTACCGAGAAAGTACTGTCGCCTAGATGTTATGGGTAGCCAGTTTGCTTTCTGACGATACGGCGCAAGTCTTTCATCCCGCGCAGGCGATACACATATCTCAAGGCGATGTTTTGAAGGCGTTGTAATTTAATGTTAAGATATACAGTTAAATCGGCTATAACTAAAGATGCTTAATCGAGGCGTGGGATGACTAATGCGTTGGCGACTGTGAGTTTGATCTGCGATGGAATTGAAAAGCACCACGAAATTTAAGCCTGTGATTTTTGTGCAACTAAATTAAGACTATGTAGGACATCATGATGATTGATAGCAGAAAAGGTGAATGTTGTATGAAAATTAGGTAATGGACGCATTATAATGTTATTGAGTGTCGCTAAGTCACAAGACGGATGAGATGACGATATTTGTGCGAAATGACGATTTAGTGCAATGGGTGAAAATGAGAAAGGGCGGACTGTGATGGCTGATTAGCAAGTCCTAATTTTCGTAGGCAAGACCAGAGTTTGTTCGTGCTTGTGTGTTGGAGCACTAATTCGGCTAAGTAATAATTTTTTCCGCTTTTAAGATATTTATAATCTCGCGACGCATATTCTTATATTCCTGGAAAAGACGCAGGTTTCGAGTTCGTTTCACACACAGGTACAATTTGTCGCGTTCCTCAATCCTACTTCGTATACTAGGTGTGATCCACGGAATACCGCTGTGCAAAATACGTTTTGTAATAAATGGCGCATGTAAATCTAAAACTTCAGTAATACATTCGTAAAAATTATTTACGCAGTTTATTAGACCGTGTTGTTGCGAATTTGTTTGAAGTTGTGTGTGATCGGAAGTCAAGAGATGAGGAAACTTAAGTTGAAGTAATGCTGAAAGATCTTTATTTAACCCGTTTCTTCCTGAAATGCCCTAAATTTTACCTTTTGTTCACGGCGTTCGTTTTTAGGGAAAGAATCAATAAATCATTCTGGAATAATCTTTTTTTTTGTATTTTTTCCTCATCTTTCCAAATCCGGTCTCAGATTGGCGCTATATGCCGCCATTTTTTTTACAATGGCGGCTGAAACGTAAAAAAGTCGCGAATTTTGAGGATTTCTTTTCAAATAATTGTGTTTTTCAGCAGGAATCCGTATTCCGATCGTGCTAGATCTCTGTATCTGGTGGCATATATAGTTATACTAAAAGATAGGAACGTTAGTAAGGCGAAATTCAAGATGGCTGATTCAAGATGGCGGTCTTAACCCCGTATTTGGCTAGGAAAATCTTGCAATGATTGCCTAGCGGAAATGGCTGAACGAATTTTCTTGAAACTCCTTATATGCATGTTTCTGAGGTCGCTGAACCCAAACCTGCAGCCAGATTTCCAAAATTCAAAATGGCGGATCCAATATGGCGACCAAAACAGTCTTCAATTTTCATGAAAATTACTATACCGGGGTTTTCGGGGTCGCTGATTACGAATTCGTCGTCAGATTTTCAGAATTCGAAATGGCGAAATGACATTTGAAAATTTCAAAAAGCGTGAGGTATTAGCACATATATGCCAGAAAAGTATATAATACGCATTGGTATCGTCCGTCTGCCGTAACGTAATTGCTACGTTGCCCAACTCTTACCAGCGTGGAGGTGGACGCTTCTAAAGAGTCTTCCTTTTTTTTTTTGCTTTTTTTTGGAGGTCGATGAGGGCAAAAACTCGTTCAAATATACAGTTTTGTCAGCGTTAGCATCTTTGGATAATTCCAGGAATAATTCCTGGACGGTAATTTTCCCCAACTTACGCTTTGTTTCGACAATCAAATTTCGAGCGTCAACAGACTTAAGGCGTATTTTCATGGAGAAATACTGTGAAGGAGTTGTCGAACTGGCAGCAGCAGAATAAGAGGTCGATGGTGGATTATGTTCAATTTTTTCAGTTTTTAAGATGTCGCTCAATAAACCAGGCAATTTTAAATGGGTAAGCACGCGGAGCATAATGTCATTACATGGCAGAAAGCACCGATTTGGAATACCGTTTACTATGAGGTATGTAGCTGGTCGTGCAAGGGCATTGCTCTTCTTCATATATTCAACATCCGCTTGGAGAACATTGAATAGAGCGGTGCTCTGCTGTACGGCAGATGCTAAATTAGAAAGATCGGATCGAATGGCATTAGTATCGGCTCTGAAGGCCGTAAGTTTCTGTCGCACACCGTTAATCGCTCGAGGATTTGCGAAAATTGTTGAGCCGTATCCATAGTTGACTGCGTTGGGGGCAAGGTAGGCGAAACGAATAATGCTTGCGGAGGGAGGGAACTAGCCGAAAATAGTCACGACGGTGTTAATAGCGGCTGTACTCGATGAAGAAGATAGGACGGAGTAGAGAGCGCGAGGAGAGATACGTCACACGCGACAACAGTAGTTGACAGGGTAGGCGGCGGAAGAAGTAAGTGCGACAAAGAGCGCACGCAATACACAGATTCCTATTTACCGCGTATGTAGAGCCGTGCGCAAGACTCGTGAAAACACTTTTCGCAAACGGGACACTTGACGAAATCGATTACAGACTTGAAGCACTTTGCACAAATTACGCGAACGGCTACGTTATGATCCGATATGCTGTTACTTCGAGTTTTCGGCATCGGTTTTCGTACCTTGTAATATGTCTCTCGTTTTCAATTCAGTTTCGATGACAGCTGTTACTTAAAAGAGGCGGCTGACATATTGCACCACGTGACTGGAGTGGACTTGCGCAGTTGACGTTGGCTCCGCAACCGCCGTTGACACGTGCCCGGTCAAAACCGTGGAAAAGATTTTATGATTTTCGAAAAAGGCACACCGTTAATTAGGTTCACAACTGGTGCACACCTTCTGGAATAAGTTCTGGCTCCGGAGAATGAAGATAATTATGAATAATAATGAAATGGAGCTCATCAGAATCAGAGAGAAAGAGAGAGAGAGAGAGAGAGAGAGAGAGAGAGAGAGAGAGAGATTGATTGATTGACTGATTGATTGATTCATTCATTCATTCATTCATTCATTCATTGATTGATTCATTGATTGATTCATTGATTGATTGATTTATTGATTGATTGAATTATTGATTGATTGATTTATTGATTTATTGATTTATTGATTTATTGATTGATTGATTGATTGATTGATTGATTGATTGATTGATTGATTGATTCATTATGGCTTGCGGTATTACCTCTTACGCCAACCATACACATAAATACGATTAAAACTAAGCTTAAGATATCAAGGCATACTGACAGATGCATATCAAAACGCAATACTAGTTCTATAACAAAGTAGATATAAAATAGATTGATAATAACAATAGTCGAGCGATGAGAACGTAGGGTAGGGTACACGCATACCAGAAGTAAAAGTGGACTAAAATACTAATGTAAAATACTAAAAATACTAATACTAATACTAATAATACTAATACTATACATCGGGCAAGCATCGAACCATGTCTAGACTGGTTCAATTCCAAAGAGGTGTCTATCAGGGAGATTCTCTGAGTCCTCTGCTCTTCTGCATCTCACTATTGCCTCTATCCGTTGTTCTCCGGAAATCTCAAGGGTACATGTGTGGACCGCCTGGTGAACGTGTACATACGATCACCCATCTTTTCTATATGGATGATCTTAAATTATACGCATCAGGCGAAGATCAATTACATCGATCTCTGAACATCGCCCTCACATACTCGAGAGATATCGGTATGGAATTCGGATTGGACAAGTGTGCAGTCGTTCATTTGCACAGAGGAAGGTCAGGCTCCCATAACAACGATATGGAGCTCGTCAACGGAAATGTCATCCGCCACCTTAGCGCCGAAGAAGCCTACACATATCTGGGCGTACCTCAAAGGCATGTCCAGGATGTGCAGGCTGCTAAAACCACCATCATTAAGAAATACCGGCGCATTCTCCGTCAGATCTGGTCATCAGAATTGACCGGGAGAAATAAGGTGGCAGCCACGAATATGTTGGCCGTATCACCAGTGCTCTATTCTTTTGGAGCACTGAAGTGGAACGTTGACGAGCTAAGGGATCTTGACCGAAGCACACGGAAGATGATTTGTATGCAACGCAGTTTGCATCCAAGATCTTCCGTGGAACGACTGTATTTGCCCCGAAATATGGGAGGTCGTGGCCTTTTAAGCCTGGAGTGTATGCATGACCGATTGGTTCTCGAAACAGCTTGTGACGTGATTAATCGAACGGAGGATCCCCTGATGATGCTAGTACATCAGCATGAAATTCAGGGGAAGGGGTCGTTTTTGTACAACGCGGCGGAACGAGCGGCGCGAAACCTCGGTCTGGTTTTCAACGTGGGACGTAGTGGTGCACAGGAGGCTGAATCAGTCATCAATCTGTGCCCAGTGCGTCTCAGGGCTAACATACGGAAGGAACAACTCCGTATGTTGGAGGGAAGGCATATCGACAAGCCGTTGCATGGACAATTCTTTCGAAATGTCCAACAACTTGGCTTGTCGGCAGAGATGACCTTCTCCTTCTTAAGATCAGCCGGCTTGAAATCCGAGACCGAGGGTTTTATCTTCGCGTGCCAGGATGGGGTCATCAATACCTTAGCGTACCGCAAGAACATCTTACACCAGGCGGTACAGAGTACGCTTTGTAGATTGTGTAGATGTCATGCTGAGACACTAATGCATCTTTTGGCAGCATGTCCAATATATGCAGTTTCAGCATACATCGAACGTCACAATGCGGCTCTTCGAGTGCTGTATTACCATCTTCGCAGCACTTATGGTATTGATGCAACCCCAGTTTTGCCGTACGTCCCCACTGATATTGAATCCGTAGTCGGGAATGAGTCTTGCCGAATATACTGGAATTACTCATTCCCGACGAGCAGGCAAATATCAGCCAATAAGCCTGACATCGTCCTTGTTGACTTCGATGACAAATCCATCTTCGTCATCGAGTTTTCTGCACCAGCAGAAACAAATATAGTCAGCAAAGAGGACGAAAAACGGATGAAATATCAGGAACTCCTGTTCGAGATTCGCAGGCTGTATCGAGGGTTCAAAATCAAGCTCGTCGTGCTGATAATTGGAGTGCTGGGAGGAATGAGACCAACTTTCCTCCAAAACATCAAAAGCATTCCGGCCTGTCAAGAACATGCAAATTCCATCGCAGGCCTAATGCAGAAAGCAGTGCTGCTGGGATCTGTCCGTCTACTGAGGTCACACGAGATCCTGTAGCCACTAACCCAATGGTACAGGGAGTGGTTACAGTTGCAAACGAAATGGCCCGGTGCAGTCTGCAGCGGAGGAGATAGATATCGGAGCCACTTTTCTGCTGCAGACTGCACACGTGGATTCTGGAGGGCCAAGGGAGGTTAGGGTTCTAGTCGGTAAACCTTGCCGTTAACATCAAAGGTGAGGGAGTCCGACACACGGGGTGTTACACAACATCTTCAACCCCCTATGGTGCCTAATGCATTTCCCCCCTCCGTCAAAAAAAAAAAAAATAAAATACTAAAATATAAAATACAAAATAATTACACTGAAGTCCGACTTAATAGGAAATTTTTTAGTTTTACTTTAAACAAATGCACATTTTCACTTGCGCGAATTTCGACTGAAGTTCATTCCATAACCGGGTAGAAGTGACAATAAAAGAGTTGGAATAGGATTCTAGCCGATGTGTCGGTACTCGAAGTTGTTGCATAGAGCCGGGTCGAAGAGCCCTGGATGTAGATTCTTCACGCCACTGATAACGTTCATAAAGATAGTAGGGTACGAGGGTCTCAATAATCTTATAACCTACGCGATTTGGTGTTGAGCCAGCCAAGCTTATTACGATATGGGGTAATGTGCTCATCGCGCCGTAGATCGAAGATGAAACGAATGCCCGCATTAAGCATTCGTTCCACCCTGATTTTTTGAGTTACATTAATGTCGTTGTAAACTGCGCAGCAGTAATCGAAATAGGGTAAAATCAATGAGGAAACAAGTTGGTAGTTGAGCACGGTTATTACGTAGTTGACGTAGAGTGGAGAAGACTTTGTTGGAGATTTGTATAAGATGGTACTTCCACGAGAGCGTTCCATCAAACACGAGAGCCAAGTTCCTCATCGATTTAACCCACGGTATGACCGAATTATTAATAACAATCGGTGTGATCGAATCAGTATTAAAGGTGTTCAGATAAAAAGCACTGCCGACAATTAATGCCTTAGTTTTTTCAAAGTTAAGGACTAGGTCATTGGTATTCGCCCATTGACAGAAGCGAGTGATATCCGATGTTACCTTTGCAACGGCGATGTCAAGTTCTGAAACACGACATTTAAGAAAAATTTGGGTATCGTCAGCGAAAATCATATGATCACTATGATGGAGAACCCCAGGTAGATCGTTAATAAAAACTGAAAACAACAAACGTCCTAACACAGAACCTTGGGGCACTCCAGCACCCACTGAAAGCCACGACGATCTAGTACCATCCACCCCTGTGACAGCCTGAGATCGACACGAGAGGTAAGAAGCAAACCACCGAATAGCGGTATCCGATAAATTAGCCATTTTTAGTTTCTGCAGCAAAAGCCTATGACTAATAGTATCGAACGCACGGCTAAAGTCAAAGAGGATAACAATAGTTATCATGCGATTATCTATTGCTTGTCTGCAATATTCAGATACATATAATAGTGCTGTTTGCGTGTTGTAGTCTTTACGGAAACCCGATTGGTGAGAATCAAACCAATTACTGTTATTCAGGAACCCAAGTAGCTGATTGAAAACAATACGTTCTAGTATTTTAGAGAGAGCAGGAACAATAGGGATAAGGCGGTAATGAGCAGGAGAAACAGGGTTAGTAATTTTGCTAATGGGTATCATCAATGATTTTTTCCAATCAGCAGGAAAGAGGATAAATTAAGCGATTCATTGAAGAGATGAACTATGTGAGGGGCAATGACAGGCAATGATTTGATGTAAAAACTAATAGGTATCGAATCAGAGCCATATGCTTCCGACTTTGCTTCCGACAAACGAGCAGCTACATCCTCGATGGTGACATTAGCGAAGAAAAATCTACTATCGTTAAAATCTCCGTGATAAAAGTCTTCATCGAAATTTAGGTCGAAAAGATCAGTGTAAGGAAAAACAGAAGCTGTGTGAAAGGAATTGAGTTCATCCAAAGTGCAACACAAGGGTTTAACAGCTTTATTGGAAGCCACCAGATCAAGGTTGCGCAACTCCCTCCACATGGTCTTAGCATCCAGAATATTAGTAAGTTTGTTTCGATAGTAGTTTGCTCTCGCTAATACCCATGCCTGCTTATTAGCCTTATTAGCAGCAATGAGTCTAATTCTTAATGAGGGGTCCCTGGTCCTGCGATAAGCACATAAAAGGCTATTTCTCTCGTATTTAAGTCTAAGTAGCTGAGGTGAAATCCAAGGGGTAAGCTTGTGCGTCGGTGTAAAGGTGTGCTTAGGGGCGTGCTTATCAAAAGTTTGCAATAGACGATGACTAAGCGTATTGGTGAGTCAGTTCACTTTATTCAGTGGAGAAACAGAATTAGAAATATTCCAATCATAGCTACTCAGGTCCCCATGCAAACTCGATACATCGAACGAGCAATAGTCTCTACATGTGATTTGTGTCGGCTTTGCTTTCGGTGTTCCAATCTTACATTCGATATCTATCAGATCATGGCCACAGATAAAAGGTAAATTGGCTTGGCTATATCCTAGGACATTTGTAAGGCTATCGACAAGGCAGTGGTCAATCCATGTATCAGTTCGGTTCGTATGATTAGTAGGATGATATGGCACGATTTGAAGAGCATTGGCTACGGCAAACGGCTGCAAATATGTAGATTCAAAATTAGCACGATTTAAGTCAACATTGAAATCACCCATAATAATGATTCGATCATAATTACAGCTATGTTTTTGCAGTACAGATTCAAATAGTTCGAGAAGAGCTTTCTTCAGTGGTCGATAGGTAACCGCAAGTAGCATTCTGAGGTTCGTAGTAGCGCTGTGACCGACTTCAACAAGCATAAACTCGAGGGGGTTAACGGAAGAGAATTCAGATTTTTCCAAGATTTTGTAATTTAGAGCGGTATGAATATACATAGCAACACCTTCACTGAGCTTATACTTGCGGTCATTGCGAATCAAGTGATAGTTAAGCAAAGAAAAATAGGAGTCAACAGTTTTAGTATTAAACCAGGTTTCAGAAAGAATAATATGATAAAAATTTTCGGTGAAATAAGATTTAAAAAAAGAAAATTTATTAGCAGAGCCGAGAGATTCAACATTAATATGACATACTTTTAGATTAATATAGTTAGAGTTTACTGGAATTATTGAATTAATTAAAGCCTGGTTGCTTCCGGACGTCGATGCAGCCGTTTCACTATTTTCGCGAACACTAAGAGTGCCACATGCCAAACGTCAATCGCTAATTCTTCGTAGATCTTCCTCGCAAGTAATGTCGATCGCGTTAGCGCCGCTAGTTGGTCGAAAGCGTACAATGCCGTGATAGGTGTAAACATACTTATGCGGATGGTCCTTCACTAACGCACGTGCTTTTCTGAGTAAATTAAGCGTCGCAGATGGTAAGTGCTCATTGATAAAAAACGCGGTTTTTCGCATAAGAGCTATCAATGTCGGTGGTAAATAGCATCTTCTTAGCTCTCATACCTTTGATAAAGGCAAATCGTAGGTCGGGATTTGAGAGTTTTACCAGTATTGCTGGGTGCTTATGGGATGTTTGCGTTGACAAAGACGCAAGCATGGAAGCAGATGAGTCGGTGTCATTTGTGCGTTGTAGCCAATAAGCTGAAAGAATGTCTACTATGTGAAGCGTCACATTCAATACTTCGGCAATTTTAAGCGAAATTTGTCGCAGATCTTCCATGCCTTTCGGAGAAATCCCTGTGATTATTAAATTACAGTTCCGAATGTCATAGCCCATAGTAGCTCCATGTGCCTTTAAGGACTGTACTTCAGTTTGGAGTGATTTTACACTAACTTCTATGTCTTCTACTCGCTCCTCCAGCTTCAATATTCGATCCATCTTTCCATTTATTTCTTCAAAGTGCGCATTCTGTTGCGCGTTAAATTGTTCTTGTCTATCAAGATATAGTTATAGGGCATTAGGTATAGCACACGTATCGGACGTATCCGATTCTACAGAAGTAGCGCTATTGGAACGGAGAAGACGAGGCGGAGCGAGCAGAGTTTAGTTCAGCTTCCTTTTTTTGTTCTTAGCGGCAGTTGTATTAACGCAGCAAACGAATGCACCCGATGCAGTCGTGGCCGCATTTTCAGGTTTGCAATCTACATGAAATGCAAGTGCGCAAACAACACATTTTATTTTGTCATCGCCAACGAGTTCGGCATTGCATTTATTGCAATTCTCCATTTGAGAAGCGTGCACGAGATAATAAGAGCCCGAAATATAGCCGAACGTGTGTTAAAGAGAGAAGGCTACAAGCGTGTGGTAAACCCGCTTGGAAGGGGCGCGTGAACCGTACGCGTCTCGTGCACCGCGCAGCTCGTGAAGAGAGGGGCCGCCGATAAGCCATCAGCTGAATGTATAGTTAAGAAATAACGCAGATGATCACAATACGAGTGATTGAACTAATCAATCACGACAATGCATGCGTGATTACAAGGCAATGACAATAAAATGTCAGGCAGAAAACCATTTAGATGATTAAAATTAATTTAACAATTATAGGCATTCACAGGTCTCGCATCTCCACATTTCACCAACCTGCCAGCGGAAATAAAGCGAAGTCAAAGGTGACTGGTGTCATGCGACAAAGTGTCGAAGTCACTGACAGCAAGTGGGCAGCGCCATTTTGCGTAGTGTGACGTAGGCGATGACGTTTCGGGCGTGCGCAGATGTCTCGGTGGAAAAGCAGCAACGGTTAATTCCAGAATGACTTATTTAACTTTTCTCGCCTGAAGTAGACTCGAAGATAAATATCCCAATGTGTGATCGTGATCCGAGTCTGCTCAGGAACGTCGGTACAAAATTGTAACTCCCACAAAAAGGGGTTTAGAGTGTAATTTAGATAAATTTAGCGGAGCTCAACAAAACGTGACTGCGTGTACTCACCGCTAGAGAGAGAGAGAGAGGGAGAGACTGACTGACAACAACTTTATTAACGATACAAAATATTTCTAAAAACTATGTATCTCTCTTGAAGTAACAAAATGAGAATTTGAGTTCGCATCGGAGTAATTACTAGACAAAAACAAGAAAAAAAATAGGAAAAGAAAGTTCTATCGCATTATATGTAATAAATGTCGTCTACGATGGTTCTTCTGCAAATAAAGATGCAAAGAGATTGGTCCGAAAAGATGAGGCTGATGTAAGATTTTGCAGTGATGGAGGTTGGGAGTGCCAGTACCCTCATCTATAAGGGGCTAGCCTCTCATCTGGCCGCAGGCGATATATAAACCTCAGAGCGTTATTCTGTAGTCGTTGCAGTTTGGTATTAAAAAAACCTGATGCGTCCGCGATAACGAGACTGGCATAGTCCAGGTGAGGAATGATCAATGCGTTTACGAGGGATTGTTTGACGGATGGAGGAAGGAATTATCCACGATATTTAATCCTATAGAGGACATTATGAACTTTAGATGAGATGGAATTTACATGCCGATTCCAAGATAGGTCAGATGATATGATGACACCTAAATCCTTCACTACGTTGGAATAGGGGATTGTATCATTACCAATTGCTATTTGCGGCAAAGTCAAGTACTTGATATTAGCAAGATTTTGGGTACAGCCGATTATAATCGCTTGAGTTTTACGAGTATTAAGCGTAAGTCCAAAATTCTGGTATCACCTGACCAGCTCAGCAATACCACTATTAAGTCGCCTTGCCGTGTCACTAAAGAGGCTTATGGGGGTTGATAGATAGAATTGAGTATTGTCGGCAAAAACAATAGTGGTGTCTTGACAATGACGAAGTCTAAAAAACAGCGTGTTGATAACAACGATAAAGAGAATCGGGCCGAGGGAGGTACCCTGTGGGACTCTTGATGTTGTATGCTCCAGCTGAGATGCCTGGCTGATTGGGATCGATCGGAAAGGAATAAGTGCATCCACTGGAGCTCTGAACTGTCAAACCCTAGGCCACGTATACATGTCAGTATTACAGAATGACTGAGGGAGTCAAAAGCTTTAGAGAAGTCGAACAAGACCAGGATCATGACATATCCTCTGTCGATACCCATTCTGATGTCATTCAGTAGGCATAGCAGTGTCGTTTGTGTGGAATGAAACCTTCGAAATCCACATTGCTTAGGGTGCAGCAGCTGATTTTCCTCCAAGTAGGCTGAGATTTGACGTGTGGCTATGGAATCGATGACCTTGGAAAGGTGGGGAGCATTAGCGATGGGATGGGTATCAGATGGCCCTTGTGGATTTGCGATTTTGTTAAGTGGTATGATGTAAGATGATTTCCAGATCGATGGGAAAGTACCTGTAGAGAATGAGATGTTGAAGATATGACAGGGAAAAGTGGTTTTAAATGTGACAAACAAAGATGGCCAGGGCTTAACCCCCGTGATTCGTTAGAAATGTAGTGCAGACTATTTAAAACTTCCTGGCATTCAACGGGAGTAAAAGAGAATGATGAGTGGGTGATAGGTAACGGCCGCTGTATGATAGTGGCAAGTGTTGCTGAATCACATGGTGAATGAGCTGATGAGACTAACACGAAGTGACGATTTAATATCACTGGGGAGAAATGACGCAAAGCAGAAGAACTCGAGGCTACAATTGCTAGCTCTAGGTTTCTTAAACACGACCATAGTTTATTTGGATTAGTTTGCTGCAGTACTAAATTACTTAAGTAATGATTTTACGCAGTTTTCATTACATTTTTGAGTTCGCGGTGTAATATTCTATACTGCTCTAGAAGTAATCAATCTCGCGATCGCTTAGCTCGGGTGAACAGTAGACCGGATCGAACCCCCCTAAATTCATCTTCCGGGGTACCCTCGGGTGAAAAAAGTTGTGGTTCTATACCAGAAACTTAGCGTATAAAGCTGCAGTCTGTGCAATGATTCCCTAAGGTTGCGCATCGAGCTCAAAATTGTAATGTTTAATGATAACTAAGGTTTTTTTTAAGGAAGTTATATTCACCGGTAAAATGCACTCACGATCGCGAAAATTAAACAGAGGTAATTGGAAAAACCTCCTTATTACGTCTGACTAGAAATTTAATTTTATTTAGTATGAGCAATGACTGTAAAGTCGGCCGTGTGGGGGCGGTCGCGCGTAGAAGCCTTCCAAACCGTTTTCCGCAAGAGAAGTAGCGCACGGATTTGTATAAGGAGCCAAGCCGATGGCGTGGCAATGTATACGCCGACTGGCAAGTTTGTATGCATTTTCTCAATCGACCGAATTAATCCCATTCTACTTATATTTAGAACTATTTATGAAAAGTAAGTGCTTTAATAATCGCCTAATAACCTAATAATAGTCTATTTCGCAATTTTGCGATATAATTCGTTTGTCAGAATATGCTTTGTCGTTCGAAAGCTAATGTGGGCTGCAATGAGCGTATTACGGCTGGAGAATTGTCAGAAGCTGTTTTACCGACTCGTATGGATATACTTCAATATTACAAATTGATTCAGACCAGAGAGAAATCTAAACTGGAGGGCTTCGATCCTCCAGCCCGGAACATTGCAAATATTGTTGCAACGTAGGTTCATAATATTTGGTCCAAAGCATCCGTTTCTTGTGCAGAGCCTCATAAAATTTCAGAAAGGGTACTGAAACTTCATTATTTTTCGAATCCCTTAACAGACTTTTTGACGTATGCACCTGTAAATGCACGGATTACGTTAAATGCTGCTGTAAAAACAAAATTATTTCAATGGAACGAAGTTTCATCGCTGATCAAAGGGGTCAAAGGAAAATGTACATCAAAGGGGTTGACTCAAAGACCACGCAAGTAAATGAAAAAAGGCTTCTGCGCAAAGAAAATGAAAATGAAAGTTTAAACAAGCGCTTAAAAAAGAAAATGACAGTCGTAATGTCATGGCGAGCTCATCATCTTCCAGTTTCCTTTCCGACTCTATTGAAGATTGCTCCGAAGAATCTCAAAATGTAACCGATGACAGCGAATGGAGTCAGAAGAAAAAGAAACCATATTCTGAAACAGGACAGACTAGAGTCAGACTGCAGCAGTTTTCGCAAGTCTGCGATAGAACTGGAATTACAGATCGTGCTGCTGCATTGCTAGCCTCTGCCATTTTAGCTGACATTGACAAGGCGCTACCATCTGAAAAACAAGTAAATTTGGTCGTTGACAGAAGTAAGGTTCGTAGAGAGAAGTTAAGGTAAGAACAGATTTACGAAGTAAGCAGCTACCCTAAATCTGAAGGTGCCAGGCATTTACTTTGATGGTAAAAGTGATCACACCAAAGTCTTGGAGGAAAGAGAGGATGGAAAGGCTCATCAAAAAGTGGTAACCGAAAATCACCTGACACTAATAGGAGAACCGGGTTCTTTTTACTTAGGTCACGTAACTCTCATATCCAGAGGAGCAGATGGCGCAGCTCGGTCCATTTGGGATTTCTTTCATGAAAACGAAGTGGATATTTCGTCGATCACATGTGCTGGATCAGACGGTGAAATTGCAAACACGGAGAATAAATCTGGTGTAATCTGCCTCTTAGAAAATTATCTAAATCGTCCTTCGTTATGGAACATTTGCCAGTTGCACACAAATGAGCTTCCTCTCAGGCATATGATAATTAAACTTGATGGTGTGACTTCCGGCCCTTGTGGTTTCACTGGTCCTGTGGGTAAGTGTCTCAGTGATGCAGAAAAACGTCCAATTGTTAAATATGAAGTTATTAAGGTAAAATTACCTGAAATTGATGCTCCTGATTTGAGCAAAGACCAAGACCATTTGCTTCAGATGTACAAGGCCGTTGTCTCTGGTGAATGTTCGGCTAGTCTTGCGGCGAGAATTCCAGGTCCCATTAACCATTCTCGATGGCTCACGACAGCTTGTCGGATTCTTCGGGAATACGTATCAAATGCAGATCCTTCCCCGGTTTTGAGAACTTTAGCTACATCCATTGTCAGAGTATATGCTCCTATGTGGTTTCATATTAAGACTTATCAAAAAGTGACAGATGGACCCAAAAATCTCTGGTTAACTATACTTAAAATGAGATACTTGGATGACGAGCTCAAAGCGATCGTGCATCCTGTCCTCCAAAGAAACTGTCATTGGGCCCATCCCGAAAACATGCTTTTGGCAATGCTCGCGGATGATCGAGAGGTAATTAGAATTAAGGCCGCGAAAATCATTCAAGCAGCAAGGCAAGACAAGATTAATATTCGTCGTAAAATGGTGAGAAAAAGAATTTTGCCTGCCTTGAAATTTATTTGTGACGATTACACTGAAATGATCGACTGGCAACAGTGCCAAGTAACAGAACCACCTGTTACCATCGTCCTTACAGAGGCGCATCTCCAAGAAGTGGAAATAGGAAACAGAGACCCCCCCCCCTCTTAAGCCTGCAAACGTAATTTAAAATGCCGTGCCATTCTCAGGCGGTTGAACGAATGGTTACAAATATTTCTGACGCTCAAAACATGTTTATGGCCAAGTAGCGCGAGACGGATTTATTAGAGCAAAAATCGCTGACAGGGCTCTGAACCCCAGATTTGAAACAAAGGCAGATTTTTCAGCACTTCCATAATACCCTAGTTATGTCCTTTGGTTGGGTGGGGTTGGGAGGGCATGGGAGGCACTCAGTTTGCAGCCACCTCTACGTGGTGAGTGCTGGGTAGTCTAGTCATCATTTTTCCTATAGTCTAAACTAGCTGAGTGCTGCAAAATACAAATGATATATACATCCAGTATGTTACAACTTTTGTGTAGTACAAACAATTGAAAAAATGTGGTTTTGCCAAAACAGGCTCTCTTATATTTATAGGATATACTTGTCTATAAGTTTACGATGGGATTTTTTAGCGTTTTATGAACAGAAAAAGTGTACTCTGTTATATTTTCGAGATTCAGAGTGCATTTCAGCGGTAAATATCTTTAAAAAAAATTAAATAGCGGTAATGTCTTTAACAAAATCTTAGTTGTCGTTAAAAATTAAAATTTTGAGCTCGATGCGCAACCTTAGGGACTCATTGGACAGACTCCAGCTTTAAACGCTAAGTTTCTGGTATAGAACCACAACTTTTTTCACCCGGGGGTACCCCGGAAGATGAATTAGGGGGGTTCGATCCGGTCTAGTGAACAGTTTATCACGTTCTCTTATTCTAATTCGCAAATCGGGGGTGAGCCACGGGATAAAGTGATATGTAATTCGTTTTTATAGGTAGACTCGATGTATTTTGTTTCCATTAATGCAAGACATTTAACTTCATAGTAAATTCTCATTGACATTTGAAGAGATACAGGCTAGTCTTGAAGATTTTACACTATCCAATTTTTAAGCTTTTTAACATTTTATTTAGCACACTTTCCGTTAAATATATGATTTTCGCAATTTATCGACAATCGACGTTGTTGTTGTCCTATGAGTTTCGGTAGAGATGGCCAGGCTAATATGTCTATGCCGACAACATTGTCAGCATCTAACATTTCCTGCAACCTATGTCTTTTATTTGTCTGCGCCTTTTATGTATATCTTGTGAGCACATGTAACGATGTCCTCCAACGTTTCGTTGATTGCATCAAAGGTATATCGCCCGATTCCCAACGTAGACCATGATAATTGTGCATTAACCAATTGTTTTACGTTCAAAACGTACTTTACGACATCACTGTCGGAAATATCAATAATGCACATTTTCTTCGGTATAAACCGATTACCAGGTCCGGGGAATCCTTGCACGACGGCAATATTCTACGTTTCTAGTACCTAATACTGATTTGCTTGTCCCCTTCATTATTTGACGCATCATTCTCTCTCTCACACACTCTTTGCCACTTCCACATATGGCGTGGTGCCTCTAATTCATGGATATAAGTCGTACCTTTCTCTCTAGATCGTAGTATCTCTTCGTCAAATCCTATGAATCGGAAATCAAATCAGAGTGTAACAAAAACAGATAATTTTCACGGTCACTAGATCCCTCTCGGTATCATCCGATGTTCCTCTCGAGATGAGGATAGTCCCATACGTGATCATTTTCGATAGTTTGCGAGTTACGATACTCAGATGATGAAGAAGTTAAATGCAATATTAAATCGTTTCAAGTAGTAGTACCAGTATGATGGCCACCGCACTTTCACAATTGAATAAATCTTTTCTACGATATTCGATCTAATTGAAATGTGCATATACGTATGAATACAAGTTTCGATTGGTTTATAATACAATTGAGCGTTCCAAAGATCTTTCAATTTTAAATAAAAAATGTTCAGTCATTACCTTGACATCGTTTAAACAATTAATTTTGGTATGTATATTAAATCGCGATATACTGCAGTCTTAAATTAAATAATTAAAATCATTACATCTTAAAGTCAGTTCATACATAAATCATACATGGTCTAAGTCATCTTATCTACATGACATATTTCTTCCTGTAAATGCAAAACAAAACGAAAGACATTATTATCATTATATTAATAACTTAATTATATTATCATTATAATAATAACAAATTCCTTCACATTAGAACCGTGTATAATAGCCCACATAAGGTCGCCTTACTCGTAGTGAATTGAACTTTCGAACTGTCATCTTTAATAGTCGATCATTCTCTCTCTCTCTCTCTCTCTCTCTCTCTCTCTCTCTCTCTCTCTCATTAGCTACCGATTTGTCGCATCTATACGAATACTCTTACATCAAATCGAGACGTGTGCACATTCTTGTGTTGTACCATTCACACGACTATGGAATGAAATTCATTCTGAAAACCCATCAAGTACAAGCGTAAATGTATTTTAATACTAACGAATGGTATAACTCGTGATTCGAAATTGTATGCGTAACCGGCATGACTATTTAATTCCGTTTACAATAATGATTTGGAGATTCACATCGCACGAAACGTTGTTATATTTGACAGATTTTTGTTACTTCAACATTGTAATCTTAATTAGTTAACTAAGTTATTCACGTACGAATACTATTGTTATATGTAGGTATTTTGTTAAACATATTGGCATAAGGAGAATGTCCTCCTATCCATCACACCTAGTGTAATACAAAAAGACACAAGTCATTATATCAATAAATCATTTTCATAGTAATAAATTAACTTTTAAAAACTTCATATTATTATTATTATTAGTATTGAATCGTTTATAGAAATGATGTTTTCATACATTATCACTTAAAAAGATTGTTACCGTATATGAAATATAAGACTAAACAACAATTCAACATGAAGACATGCATAGATTAATTTTATTTAAATGTGCGCTTGTGATTCCGTAAAACATTAGTCATTTTGCTAGGAATAGTGAAAAATTCTCAATGACCTGTCTGTAAAGCTTCTATCTTACTTCATGTTTCTTTTCGACAGTCCAAACACATCGGTACACAAACACACTTCTTATATAAGGGAGTAAATATTCAACGATTTTTTCCTAGATAATGAAACAATTTAATATATACGATCATTATACAATTTTACTAAAACAAGCTTAATTTCGGTGTTTCAGAAATGTTGGTGACAAAAGTGTGAATATGCAATTAAATGAATAATTTAACACGGGCATCTCTATCATTACGTTCAATTGTATAATTTTTTAATATTATAACACGTACATATTGACAATATTTGCAGACTGCACGTCAGACTTTTCATTGTCACGTTTAGAATAAGATGTGCGTCAAAATTGACTATTGCTCGTCATTAATTATAGGCATCTAGTACATCGGAGCTTTGAAACGCCTTTACAATACGTTGTATATTTTCTTCAATCTGAATGCATTCACGTCACGGATGACAATAATGCTTCTTTAGTTTCATCTTGACCAAAGGTGCAAACGCAACAAATTGAGATCAGTACCACTAATTGCCAGTGTCTGAAATTTCTTACCGACACCTATCAAGGAGTTTCGTAAATTATAGGCAAAAGCATTCACAGTTATTAATATGATTCTTTATAAGTCATAAGTTTGCTGTCGACTAGGTTCATAATAAACATATTGTTTAATGTAGATCGGTAAGTATCTAATTCCTTATCTTACATTTAATTCCTCACAATATTAAATATGTACCCTTCAAAATATCGTGTTTTATTTTTGCTTATTGCATCTTCCAATATATCTGCTCGCACTCTCTATATTGCATTCCTTAATTTTAATATTAATGTGTTATTTAAATATTTCACTTCAAATACTGATCCTACTGTTTTATTTCATACTGTGCACACTTAAACGAGTAGTATATACGAATCATATGTATTTTTTAAAGTTACGTTCTAGCTGCTCAAGACATTAATTAAACCCTTACTAATAGTTAATAATAATTTTATACACATTATTACTTTCCTACTATTACATTATACTCTCACTAATATTCTCCTAACATCATACATCTAAATCGTATTCACTTTCAAAATTTATAATTATTTTGAATTGTCCATTTATATCTCATTAGCTTTCTTATATTATAAGTTTATTTCGCATTGTCTCTGCTCACATTCCTCACACTATTAATATTCCTTAATTTCATTTATATAGTTTCAATATTTCCATAGCATATACCTTTCGACTATGGCGTAACCGTGTAATATTCATATTTTAAAGATAAAAATTACGGTTACTCCACATGTTAACAAGCGGCAGTAGTATAGGGGTACCACCTTGAGGTAGGTCTGGCGCCAGACGGCACGCGCGCCTTCTGATAGGTCAGGGGTTAATGACCTCATAAAGAGGTGACAATGGTTATTAATTGGGTAATTAATGTCAGAAAAAAATAATTTATGACCGTAAATATCCCTGTAGTCGCCTTTTGAAGTAGGTCGGTTATCTGACGTAAACAAAAACGTACGGGGTACCTTTGGCTGCTACGCGTGGCTGGCAGACGAATCTTGAGATAGGTCAGGGGTTAATGACCTCATAAAGAGGTGTTAATGGTTATTAATGGGTAATTAATGTCAAAACAAATAATAAAAATGTCAATAAATAATGATAATTGAGTGATTAACGCCAGATACGTATCAATTTATGATCGTAAATAACACTACTCCCGCCTTGTACGGTTTGTCAATAGACTAACGTAAACAAAAACGTACGGGGTACCTCTGGCTGCTACGCGTGGCCGGCAGACGAATCTTGAGATAGGTCAGGGGTTAATGAACTCATAAAAAGGTGTTAATGGTTATTAATGGTAATTAATGTCAAACCAATTAATAAAAATGTCACTAAATCATGTGCGAGGGGTTTTTCTTCTTCCACACTTAATTTATTTTTATCAATTAAGGATACGAATTAAAATTAATGAATACACTTCACTTAGTTTAGAACAATTATTATATTTAACTAGTTTTTCATTTCATACAATATTCAATATATTAACAAATACCGACTCGCGAGACCGAAACCGGAGAAAAATGACACTCAATAGAATTAACCGGCGATTCGAACTTACCGCCTTCTTTGATGCACAATTCTTTTGGACTCTCTATATATATCGTGGCGACGCACAGTGAAAAATAAAAAAATCTATAATAGATAATCGAGCTGACTTATATAAAACAAAACAATTCTCTTTTATCGTGCCGTAACGCAAACGCTCGATGGTCCGCAACGAAGTGCCGAAATTTCCGCGAAACTTTTCGCGGATCGCACGTGACGCTCCGACTCTCTTTCGCGCCCCTCTCGTCATCGGCCGTCGCTATCGCCTATTTTCCGGGCGGTCTCTCTCGTTCGGTCGAAAACATCGTCGCTGAAACAAACATTCGAAAACGCATTTGTCAGTCGCACGCAATTTAATTCTTCAGCGATCGGGAAATCGAAGCTTGCGGCAGCGAACGGTTCGCCCGCTAAGGAGCGCCGAGTCATGTGGCGAATATTCCGTCACACATGTTAATTGGGTAATTAAAGCCAGATACCTATCAATTTATGGTCGTAAATAACACTACCACCATCTCGTTCGCTTTGTGAATATTCTGACGTATAGGGTACCTTTGGCCGGAACGTGAGGTAGGTCATGGTTCAACGACCTCCCGACGACTATTTGTTAGTTTTTGTGTTTGGCTTCTTATGATGATTCAGCCCCCACTCCTTCTTATTATTTATTAAGATTTACAATACATAACGCCGATGACCTTTATATACTTGTTGCGCACGTGTCAGTCCGCTTGTAAGTCGAAACCGAGAGACTGTAATTTCCTACGACGTTGAAAAGCACACGTGGTGTTTATATTCGAGTGACCTAGTTTTCTAGGAAAATCTTGAAATCGAAGGGGAGATAAGCTTCTAGAAATAAGCTGGAAATCATAGCATACAAAGTAATACATGTAGAATCTGGAATCCCTCTAAACAACTACTTTATTATAATAGTTTCTTAGAAATCTCCTGAAACGAAGGGAAGATTTGACAAAGGTAAAATAAGAAAACATTAGATTTATTAAAAACACATTTTATTCAAACATAGCACATTTTAAACGTACAAGATTGGATACATTTGTTATTATATTGTCCGCCATAATTAAGCGGATAATTAGTACATGCTTCATTTTTAGTATTAGTAGAATATTGATATTTTCTCAAAAATTGATCGTACCACTTATTCACAACGTAATCGTTTTTTCTAGTGTCAATAGAGAAATTCTGGTGAAAAGCATATAAACTATAACCGTTAGACATAGTATATAAAAACATAAGGCAATATTGACCGCACACAGAAGAAGTAACGCTCTGAAGACACTTGTCGCTCCATCGGATTGTCTTAGAATGTTGTCGGAGGCGGCGAATATGATGCGTGATGAATGGAGGCGATCCATAGCTGTCAAAGAAGGTCCCATTAGAAAATTCGTCGACATAAAATGCTACCCAGTGCGAGCCTGGTTTTGTTTTATCGTCCGTGTTAGCGATTATTACCGCAGGTTTCGTCCGCACCAGAGGAATCAGATCTGCCGGATAGACGCCTTTCGTATGCCCTTGGATGTATCGAAGGGATCGTAACAGTTGTTTCGAATTCATTGGCGATTTTGTTTGGCGCCTCCGAACTGCAATCGCCGGTTGCGAAATTGAAACTAGTTTCTGTAGAAACACACAATAACGACGACGACGACGTCGAAGGCGACGAATCCCAATCTTCATTTTTATCTTTGTCGCTGTTGTTGTCGATGATGTTGTTGCTGATGTTGTTGTTGTTGTTGTTGTAGTAGTTAGAAGCGGATTTGCGCGAAATTAGCGCTCCTCGTAAGTTTACAGCATTATTCAGGGCGCACGAGTATTTGTCAGACACTCTGATTCCGTGATAAATACAGAACGTTTCATTCGAGCGAATTTCGGTGAATGTTGGCGCGTCCGGGTTTTCTTCTAAATTTATGAAAGGTCTCATAATAATTTTCTCCAATAATTTTTTTTTTTTGATATCCGCGTACGTAAATGCGACTGGCATGACGAGTGATTTCTTGAAGTGTGTGAAATACTTTACATGTGTCTGATTCACTCGATCCCGTGATGATGCTCGGAGAGATATGAATTTGTTTTTCGCGAATTTCCAGGTAATTCGGACAAATTATCGTTCGATCGTAGAATCCAATGGCCAATGTAGTTTTTTTCTATACAAATGACAGCAATCTCTTTCGGAATAAAATTGTGCCTTTTGTTTAAAAAACCTTGAACGTCGACGATAAACTCCATACTTGTACCGTGATGCTCAACTCGAATCGTGTAACTGATGTCAAAATACGTTCGGTTTGATCCTTTTAAGCGAGACGGCGTCCCCTCTTTTTACGAATTTAGGCATTGTAATCGGTAATAATCTGACGAGAAGAGTCAATTTCTAAAACATTATCGTATTCTGCGTAGACTATACAATTTACAGTATTTTCAAGAGCGGAATCGAAGCGTACCTCTATACGTAAGCAACCGTTCTTTACGAGGTTCCAATGAGTAGCGCAACTTGCAGAAAGATCAGACGTTAGATCAAAAACAAACAGACAATAGCCGTTTGCAAATTCATCCTTCCAGATTTCGTTCCCCTCATTCATGAAATGAATACCTGTGCCTGAAAACAGCGTGTGATACGCCTCCACGAATAGCTGTGAATTTGTTTTGAAATTTGGGTGTAGTGCTTTGCTAGGGATTTCTTATGCCGTCGACGTATAACGATAAAAAGTTAATACCATAATTTTTAAAATTGAATGGATTAAGACGACGATCGCCGTTAAAAGCTTTATTGTCAACAAAACCGATAACCACCCTTTTCGGTAACTGTCCGAGAATAACGTTATCAAGTGTATCTCCGAGTACTCCGCTGTGTAGTGCAAACGATTTGACCTCAACCCTGGTGAGAGGATATTTTGCTGTAGTATTTGACAAGGTTTTTGCATGTGCGAGAAGTATACCTGGGTTTATCTTGGCTCGACGCACTAGTAATGTAATATCACTGATATTTACTGAAAATTTCCCATCTGCCGATTCGTCTATGAGAGTAAACGAATCTTTAGAGCGGACGAGACGCAAGCGTATTTCGACACCGTTTAGCATGAATTTATCCTGATTGAAAATATCGCAGTGCAAAGGTCCGATGAGATCCACTGTTTGAGAATTTTCAGTGTATTTTTTACGCTTAGTTAGTCCAACATTATTCGCACTTAAGGGTAACGAATCCATATGAGCCCCAGTGTCTTTATACCAAAGCGTCGAAGTTAAGTGTGAAGCCTTCGCCGCTGGACCGTAATTCAATAATGTCTCAATGTACGATCGGTGGGCGTAGGTATTATTAGGTGGTGATACAAGTTTTTGGTTAAAGAACAAATCTACCTGGTTAAACATTGAATGCAAAAAGTTATTCACAGGTGCAACTTTGGCGTTGTCTTCTGCATCGTTTGGTTGAATACGAGCTTTCAGACTTAGCATCGTATGCGCAAGGTCAATGTACTCTTCGCCATGACCTGCTACAACAAATTCTATCGGTGAGTCATCTGTTAAGGAAGATACAGGTTTGTAGTGTACCCAGTGCGAGCTCTCGATCGTCGTTTGTGTCGGGGGTAGCGTGAAGAGGTCAAGCTCGGATTTCATGTACTCGCACGAGTGTGAATGGAGGAAAGACATTATTTCTATTTTTATCTAAATATGTCGTTCGAATCAGTATTACGTTTTCGCTTTCTACACTTTCCGTTATTTGTCTTCCTTCTCTTCTGAGTTTTCTTCTTCTTCTTTAACGACTTCTTCCTCTTCTTTTTGGTTTTCCCTCGCACTCTATTTATCTTTCGTTTCGAAACACGCTCCGATTTGGTTTTGCGTAATTTATGGGTGCTGCGACGACGCCGCTGTGTGACATGCACTAACGTATTACCAAATGAATACTGAGAAGGATCTATTTTTGATAAACTTTTATATCCCGAACCAGACATAATTTTTGAATGTTTCTCTCTTGCTCTATCTGTGAGATTTTTTCCAGATTCCTTTGCACGATTTCTTAACGATTCCTTGAATGAAACTTTCTTCTCGCCGACATCTTCGATTACATTTATTACAGCACGTAAGGCCTCTTTACCAACAGCGCCTTTACCTACTAACGGTAATATGTGTCTAAACAATCCTCCGAGAAAACTTCCAATTCCATGACCGCGCTGATCCAAAGACCCGACATAAACATTTCGAATTTGTCGACCTCTACCGAACAAGTTTCCACCACCACCAAGACCATTACCAGCCTGTTCGTCGTAGTATGTAATGTAATGATTCAACATTGTAGACCCATTCAATATTGTCTTTTAAAGTGAAAAGTGACGGTCAACGTTCCGTACTCGAATGGTATTGGTAAACCTGCGTGGTCTCTTATATCTATTGTAATTTCGCAAAATATTTTCGACAAAAGAGGAATGTAATTGGGCGGTGAAAAATGCCTTACCACAGTTTCGCCGTAATTATAATTTTTTCCACCGATATTGACAATTCGCAATAAAGTCACTTGCGAATCACCGACAATGGTCGGTTCACAAATATCGGTGTAGACAAATAACTGATCGGGGATTACACGGGACAAACTAGCTGGGTTGTGCCGATGTATTCGATTTTTCTTATCAGCTTCTTCCCCCTTTTCAGGAGTAATGTTCGCTATATCGGGAAGTCCGAGAATCCTATTTACCGAACTGGGAAAAAGAAAGTAATGTGATTTTTTACAATCTTTTTGCGTACAAACGAAGAAACGATGCCACTGCGTGTATTTGCATAAATGAATTGTAAGTGTACTCCGTCTGAAAGTTGGTCGTAGAAAACTTTTAGACGATCGTTGATTCCGTCTACAAAATCAGATACACTATTGTAATAACCTTCGGAAATATTAGCACTGGTTGTATCGATAACTTGCAGTCCATCGGCCCCAATCTCCAAGCTTCCAAATGTGAATGAATTATTATTACGTCTTATATGTACAGCACTGTAATGTACGTGAATTTCTGATAATCCAACTAACCAGTTTCCCGTTAATTCAATTTCCTTGGGAAGAACTGTCGTGAATCTTGTCGTTGTATTATCGGGAAAATATTTCATGCTACTGTTGCTGGGTAAAACTACAAAAAATTCTTCCATTTGCGAATGGTGCATTTTAAAGACTATTTAAACTCGCGGCGGGGATCCACGAATTCAATTCTTCAGGATAACCGACCCAACTAACAAAGTATTGTTTCTTCACATCTTGACCTTTAGAACGAATCACACGCTCAATTTTAAATTCTTGTTCGGTTCGGACTTTCGAGACTGACCCTAGTTCTTGCGGATAAAAATAACCCTCAATCTCGTCGCCGTTCAAGTCTTCGAGCTCGTAAACGAAAAGATTTTGACGTTTTAAAACAGACTTTATACGAAAAATTTATATTTAAAATTCCACCTAAATGTGGAAGATTAAAAAAACTTCATAAAATATGCTCATGTACCTCTTTGAAGAAATATCCGTACATACTTACATAAATACAGACGCATGTACACCTACGGAGAATATTCCGTAGAAGAGATGTATTATGCAACGATAAAAACGATCAAACAACATCAAAGACAGCGATCCATCTTACGAGAATAGATCTTGCCAACAAGTGGATCTTTTGCTCCAAGATTGCGAGTGAGAAAGTGGTGTTTTTTACAAATAGGTTGAAATATTAATAGGTAATTTATTTCATGTATGATGATACGTTTTATTATTCATATCAATTTTTACAGTACCGCGTTAAACGTGGTTTTTGTATTTTCGATGATTATTTCTAAAACTAATACAACAAGTTCATACATAGTTATGTTTAACAGTCCATCTGCAAAGAAAGCCTTTGACACTTGTGTTTTCATATAATTACAAATTTGTTCACGTTCATTTAGAAGAATTTGCTCGATGCGTAGATCGCACGGTAAGTTTTTATAATTTTGAGAAAGAAGATACCGCAGAATTTCATCCTCGATTCTAAATCTGCATTTTTGTACATCCTCGAAAATTTCGTTTAGTTTTTCATTCGTTCATCGACACAGATCACTAGTCTCTTCAAACCATCAATTGTGGTTTTGTGCATTACGATCGATGGTGTAAAAGTTCTCCTTCTCAATACTCTGTTACCAGATGCTTCCTTCTTTGCCCTCTTTCGCGGTGGTGGTGATGGCGGTGATTGGTTTGCAGATTCAATATCCCTATGTTTTTCAGGTGTTTTTAATATATTCTTAGCTAGTGATGTCGGCGCCTTCTGCATTTCGTTGTTTTCGAGCGTTGCGGGTACTGCTGTCGCTGTTACCTTCTCACCATCATCACCCTCATTATCATTTTCAGTGGTGGTAGTGGTGGGGATTTGTTCGAAAACGACCGCTTTCGCACCGTACGATGTAAAGATGATTTTAAAATCTTTGACGTTTATTTTCGTATCGCGTAATGTTGATGCTCGTTTAAAATACGAGTCGTCGAAATATGAAGAAACGGTATCAATGACCTTTGTGAACTTTGACCAACTATCCGATTGCATTGTTAGACCGATAGATGATTGATTGTTGAAAATTTTTACAACGAGTACGAATAAACCCACATCGGTAGGTGCCATTCCGACGGAAAGTCTTTTGCTCGATGATTTGCTCAATGAATATGTGGTTGACAAAAGCAACGATTGTGTATTGCGAATACCATTCTCCACTGTAGGTGACATGTGAGCACGCTTTTCATTAGGAGATTGATATGCTTCGGTAGAGGAGCTCTCGCTCACGATTGTGGATGACGATGATGATGTTGATGGTAGCGGTATCGACGACATTCCATCATCGTTTTCGTCATACGTTTGAGTTTCTTGATGCACAATTTGAGTAGCGAGTGAATGCGTATCATCCGTATTTTTCTCATTATCAAGGGCTGGAGCCTGTCGAACCATTTCTTTAATCTCGCAAGTTCTTTCCACAGTTTTTGTTAGAAATTTCAAACAACACGATGTAACAACCACGTTCACTATTTTAATCAAATATGCTACACTGCACGATCTTTTTAACAAAAGCTCACAATAACTGTACGTTTATTATAACAAAAGATGTAGTAAAATTATAACAAAACAAAGGCGTAAAACTAATCCTAAATTTATTCGCAATATGCATCTTAAGATAACTTGACGTTCTCGAAAAAGGAGCGGTGACGGATTTCGCGGCTGCTCTGTTCTCTTTCGCATGTTTGCGTTTCTTGCCCGATAAGGCGAGGGGAGCGATCAGAGAATCCGCGGGAGGGGGTCGGCAAATTTTCTCCTGCCGAATAATCCTTTCTAAGTGAGCAACATCGTGCTTAGGAATTTCCCGGCGAACCCGGCGGCACCTACTACGGGTAGGGGAGTGCGAATAGGGTATTTGCGGAGTTCGAGGATAGGAGATTGTAGGTAGCTGACGATAGGTTTTAATTTTAATTGACTTAAAAGGGGGACTACGCGATTGACGATATATGGGGATAGATAGTAAGGGACAGGAGGGGTAGGGTGTTTTAGAGGGGGAGCTGCCACGTGATCGAAAACTAAAATCGACTCGATTGTGTTTCGATCTTGACTCGAGAAGACCTTCTTCTGCGAGGGAGAGTGGATCCATATTGCGCGTTCGGAATTTATCCGAACCGAATCCGGTGACAGGAGCGGTTGAGTTATGAACTCGGTCATATCCGACCGACGGGGCGTTACGATCGTCGAAAGGGCTAGTTTCAAGGGGTTGTACGGTGAAGTTAGTATTTAACCAGAGGGGAGAATTAAGAGGGTATTCGGGATGGAGGTTTTTACACGATTCCAAAGAGCAAGCGATACATTGTGGGCCGGCGGAATTCGTACGTGAATTCGCCGAATCGAAAAACGAAGGCAGATCCGGGACTGAGAAGGAGACCGAATCTCCAAATGAGATTGGGTCATGAGAATATGCACCTTGCATGTTGGGAGACTGGAAGGGGGACGGAAAATCAAAACTTCGCGTGCGGCTATTCGATGGATCCGTTCGCGGGGGATCACTGCGAGGAGGAAACGCGATATTAAGGGATTTCCTTAATGAATCTTCAATAATGGGGCAACTTATAGCTTCCGATAGGGTGAAGGGCAGGTGATCACCCCGCTCATCCACCGTAGGATCCCATTCGACTCTGGTGTCGGGGAATCGCTGGATCACCGTGCGTCGCATTAGACGGTCCCGTAGATCGTCCATCGAACCTGAAATCATGATTTCAGCGCGATCGCAACGGTCGATCAACTCGCGAATGTCGACGAGACTGTCGATTTCAGTTCGACTAGCGCAGAACTGCGCGGGAGTTGCTGCGCGAAACGGAGCTAAGCGAGTGGGAGAAACCTTCGTGGCAGTAGCGCCAACGGATAATGACGTCGTCGTGATAGGGGAATTTTCTGTAGACGTCACGACTACTAAAGTGGGGACGGCTGGCGGCGCGGGACTGGTAACATAGAAGGGGGATGCCATCATGCCGATATTGACGAAGGAGGGAGAGAGAAAACGAAATTTGCACGCGAGCGACGAAAAATAATCGAATCCTAAGATTATGATCCGTTCACCGGTGTACAAAATTACACTCGCAAAATACTAAATATTCCGATATTCAAAAGTTACTCTAATACCGATTGAAAGGGAATTAAAGATCAATCTAAAAAAATTAGATATCTTTTTTTAAAAAAAAATTTATGTACGAAAGGGGGGGAATGCAGAAATCAAAAATGAAAGCACGTGGCAATGGAAGGGGAGGGAAATCGCAACTTACTAAAATAAAATTGGGAATTTGACTTTGAACGCGAACTGGGATTCTAAACTAGAAATCTAAATGTAACCTAAAACAAAAATCAAAATCAGAAAACTGAAAGTAATGACCGTACTTCCGGAATCCCGAAAACGCAACCGAAAACTGCGCGCAACCGAAATCACTTTTGAAAAATGCGCACTTCAAAATGACAAGTCCGCAGGCCGTTTCCTTCGGAACGAACTTTAAGTTAATCCCGTTACCGCACTGACACCTGTGGTCTCAAGTAATATAATGGATTAATATCAGTATCATAAATCAATTAAATTTAAACATGTGAAAAGTCATTAATCAAATATTCTATAATTAATTTTCTAATTGGGGGATCGAAGTCGATTAACGTCTTAATGTACGTAATGTGGCCAGGGGGGAAGGGGAGGGATAACTAATAAGTCTGCCGTTAGACTTAATTTTCAAAATCGGGAGAAAAGCAAATCGAAACGAATTTGCAACAAATTTTAAACCGAAATCCAACGGTTTAAAATTTTAAACTGAAAGTCAAAATAAATTTAGAATTTAAATCCTGTAATTAAAAAGGATAATTAAATTTAAAAATAGAACGTTAATTCCATTCTTGTTGGATATATACAAACGGACTGTAGGGAGGGTGAAGGGCGGCGAACGTAATCACAACAGCTTGGCGTTACAGTTGATTTGAGTTCAAACTGCAACCGTCAATTTGAACGGTGACTGACCAACGTACTTTTTCGAAGGGAAGGTAAACCGTTATGTTAAAACTGTTGATTTTTAATCGACAATTTTTTCACTTTTTCCTAGGGACACTCTTTGGTATACTCCAAAAGAAAAGGAGAAGAGGTCTAAGAAGGAATGCAGGAAGAAAGGGAACAATATAATGCAATATATTTATTAATATCCTTAATACTAGAAGACTCAACACTAACGCAATATCAGGGAGAAACTCGATATTACCGATCGTCTGAAATTGGAAATATCGGAAACGACACTCAACGCGATAACCGGCGAATTTTCCCAAAAACAAACTTCTCAAATTATTTTGGGAAATCTAATTTGATTTCCCCACCAGGGATGCCATTTGTAACCCCTTTTCCGGATTGGAAAAGGGCAGAACAAAAATTGATAGAATAAATACGCAACTCTAAATATGGTTCCCACGAGGGATGCCAATTGTAACCCGAATTTTCGAATGGGAAAAAAGGGGTTATATAAAACTGAACTCCAAAATCTACGCAAACAAAACTCAATATATTTCTCAAAATAAAGGGGCGGTACATTAATTTGGGGCGCGACATTCCGTCCGGCGATCTCTAAGCGTGCGGTTATTATAAGAGCGTTTCCGATCTCCATAAAAGTTTCCGAGCGATTTCCAAAGTGCGGTCCCCCAAAATTGTATTAAACATTGTTTTGCGCATCCCCTTTTTCTCGTTGCGTGCAGCCCCGAAATAGTGTGTGTGAGTGTTCCAGGTGGTGAAGCCCTGTGGACCATACAGATTTGGACAATTCATCTCCCGTAAGTACCGCAGCCCCGATCCTTTTTGTACCCCTCCGCGATTTCCGGTCATTTCACAAGAAATTTTTCCTTTGCGTGATTTGCGAACTCGCCCCTTTGCTGTTTCCGCCGCCCTTTGCGTATTTCCGCCGTCCGTCCGTGGTTACCTTTACACTATAAAAGTCAATAACTGGTCAATGCATAATTACCACGGCTTGCCATGGCAATCTGGTGACGTTCCCTTTGATGCTATAAACGAGACTTTGGAGGATATCGTTAAATGTACCAACAAAATTTATGTAAAACGAGTCGATAAAAAATGTTGGTTGGAGAATATATTAGACGCTGAAAATGTTATTGATCTCGACGTTTTGGACTGCCCATCTCTGACAAAACTGAAGCAATAGCAGCAATATGAATTGTCGGAGAAATGTAAAAGTCATACGATTAATGGAACTTGCACTATACAAAATGTACAAATACTTAAAAATTGGGTATTGGGAAATCTACTTGAACAGCCTGCATCTCTTCAACGTTCATTACGGATTTATTACGAAGTGAAACGTCTTGCATTGATGGCAACAAAAGATATAGAATGTCTACTGATCGATTTCATCTGCATGTTTGCTGAACGACAAATTGAAGAAGCATGGACTTGCTTGCCACCTGCTATGCAAATGCATCCTGAAATACGTGAATGCCGACAATGTTATTAATTAAAAACTGCGTAAGTTGTCAAATTAAAAGCGATGCATTAGTTGACGATATTGAAAATATAAATTTTATGTAATAGCTATTTTATATTTTTATGTATAACAATATTGTAAACAAAGAAGTAATGTAATGTATGAATGAATAGGAACGTGAAAAAATGAAATTTATTAAATACATCTCCTGTATTTTCTTCATTTTCCTTTCTGCAAGATATTGTAAAAAAAAAAATATTTATGAAAGGGTCGATGATCGATGTAATGATTAATGGGTTTTACAATCGAGGCGTTGCGATGGTGGTAATGGGAACGGTTTTCAATAGGAAGAGAGACGAAAACAAGACTTTCCACCTTATGAATGAAAATCTGTGTTTAAAATATGTAGGTCAAGAAGGATTTCGGAACGTCATGTCACGGAACGAGAAAATGAAAATATTGATGTTAGATGGAACAAATTTTGTAATTGATAGGTAGGATAAACGGACATGTCATAGCCGCCAGGTCTCGCGCATCAGGGGGTCGACGTCAGGTCTTTTAAACGAGTTGAGACTTGATTAGAGGTTTTTCTAAATGAATTTTAAAATGGTCTTAGCAGTTTTGTGGGAAGGGACTCAGTGGTTTCGTCACTATTGGAGATCATCGAGTTACGCTAACGGCTTGTCAAGACGACTGTTATATTGATGGATAGATTTCCCCGACGAGAGAAAATTCTGAAAAGTGAATTCAAACTTACAACATGGCAAGGGGGAGGTCAACGCCGTGATTACAGGTTTTTAAAATTTGTGTGAGATTTAAAAAGTAGGTCCTCGATATACGAGATTGCGCTAGACACCTTCAAACTGGTATTTAGACTAATGAAAATCTACGCTTTCAATTAATCGAAAAACGGTGTGCCATGTTGAAAGAGAGATTTCCCAACAGGGCACATTTAAGAGATAGAAAGATATATGCATAACGCTACAGCATTAATCTTCGATTAAAACCCAATGGGACCGTCCACGAAGTCCTTGCGTCATCTTAATGACCTCATTAGGGACGGTCAGATTTTCCAATGAGAGAGTCTTGAATTAAGCCCGCGTACTAAACAGCAAATCAAAAATGCGAATCAATCCGCGAATCGGCCCGCGAGTCATTCCGCAACTCAATCCGCGAATTAGTCCACGAATCAGTCTGCGAATTAGTTCACCAATCTACCACCTCGCCTGCTGCGGCAGCGCCGCGACTGTGGCGACGCCTGGTGGCGGCGGCGGAAACGAATTTCGAAATGGCCCACCTCTACTACTAATGCATAACATAGTTAACAAAAAACTATACGGGTGTTTGTAATTAACATATATTAAGCAAAGCAAACCCAATGATATTTATTAAATTCATGTATAATTTTTACAATAAAAATCTAGATTAATTTCTGCCTCCAGTTTATATATACTTTGTGCTATAAAATACGCACAACAAACAATTTAGACTTAAAATTTTCATAGAAATGAAGTGTTGGATAGGAAGTTCTGAAACGACCTTGTTTTGTTCAAATCTGCTATCAAGTTTTAATAAATTTTGTGCTTAATATCGGAGGATAACCTGCGAACCAGTCAATTTCTCAGTTTTCAGGTAAGTATTTTTGAATAATGACGCCTAATTTTCATTCAATATTTTTCATTAGAACTTTTAAGAATGTTATTTTTAATCCATTGCTAAAGGTGTAATACTTAAAAAATTCCTCCAATACGATTTTTTAGCATAATAATCTGCAAATTCTCAGTTTTCTGCCATTCCCAGTTTTCTGGCGATATGAATGACTGACAATTTTACAAAAAATTATTGTCGAGAGCAATAAATATGCAAATGTGGATATTGTATATAGGCCCTGGTGATGTTAAAAGCATTTTCTATATTATTTTTAGTGTTGGGCAGAGTCTGGGTGGATGCATCAACCAACATTCATGAACGTCGATTCACACTAATAGGTAATTTTACATAAACAATATAAACGTCTGAAATTTGTTACTCCAGCGGTGAAAAGAAAAATGAAAAGAAAGCTACCAGAAGAGTGCCAAAAAAGAGATGAGCTGCATAATGAATAGAATATAATGATTGTTAAATATTAGATAAAAATATTCCATTTGTAAATAGATTATAAATTTTTTAATATATGGATAAGAGTTATATTAAATAATTTCAAAAATACCCATATTTGGAGTTGCATTTAATTTCAGATATCATTTGTAATTTTGATCCGTCATATTGGATCCACCATATTGAATGTAGAAATTCTAAAATCTGATTCGTAATCAGCATCCTCAGAACCCATAATTACTAAATTTCGTTTAATTTCAGTTATTATTTTTAATTTCGATCCACTATATTGGATCCGCCATATTGAATTTAGATATTTTACAATTTGATTCACAATCAGCACCTTCAAAAATCCCTAAATACTAAATTTCATTTAATTTGAGTTATTATTTTTAATTTTGATCAGCCATATTGTATCCACCATATTGAATTTAGAAATTCTAAAATCTGATTCGTAATCAGCATCCTCGAAATCCCCTAAATACTACATTTCGTTTAATTTTAGTTATTATTTTTAATTTTGATCCGCCATATTGGATCCGCCATATTGAATTTCGAAATTCTGAGATGAAATTCGAATTCAGCGACCCTGAAAACTATAATTTATATTTATTATAACTATTTTCAATTAAATGTGGTACACTGTACGAATTGTGAGGCACAATTTTAAAAAATTCGTTATTAAATATAGAATTAAACAAAAAGTATTTGGTAGATTGACTGGCCGTTACAGTGGTGTGAATGACAGTATTTTAGTAGTGCAATAAGCTAATAATAGTTCGTGAAGTCACCAGAAAAGTATGGGGCCAAAAATGCTTTCAAATTATTCCAACTTTTGGAGAACTTTTGGAGAAATATATATATATATTTCCGTTAGATAACCAGCTGCTTTGCAGAATCTCAAAAGTTGTCCGAGATTCCGCTCCCTGACTTCCTCCTTGCTTACAAATGGAGAGTCCAGGTATCTCCTTCGAGTCTCCATCAGTGCAGGGCATGAATGGATGATTACGAATTTGTAGTCAGACTTCCAAAATCCAAAATGGCGGATCGTGTAAATCAGCCAAGAATTTGAAGTTTACTCAGCCATATTGGATCCGCCATTTTCAATTTCGAAAATCTGATAACGGATTCGTAATCAGCGATCCCAAAAATCTCCGAGTAACAAGTTTTGAGTCAATTAGATGAAAAGAAAAGTTCGTGGCACAAAGGGTTAAAATTTAAAAAACTGATCATTTTTATTCGAAATTTGTCAATAAGTTATAGTATTATTTACTTATAAATATTTAAAATTCAGGCTTGCAATCATTTATATCATAATCTGTAAACCTTAAGCTTCAATTTGCAATTTCATACGCATCTTAAAGTTACTTTGATCAAAAATTATTAACAAGATTGTTAGGCCGAGTATACTCGTCCTCATGCATACGGGCACGTTTCGTTTGGACGAGTATACTCGGCTTTGTGCGCAGGAGGGTTAAATTTCCATGTCCGGTTAGGATTTCGATGGAGATTCTTATTTCTGTTCTGTTTAGTTCGAGCAGTTTTTCAGCCCATCGGTCCGCCTGCAGCTCTCCTGCAAGGCTTTTGGTTGTGCTGCATTTTTTGTTTTTAATCCACTCTCTAACCTGTTGGGATTTCATTTGTCTCTCCAGTAGGTTGAGTCCTTCCTGAAATGGCAGTGCCACCCTCCTAGTCAAGTCAGTTCCATTAACTATTCCCGACTTGGCAAGGGTGTCCGCTCTTTCATTTCCTTTCCAGCCCATATGGCCAGGTATCCAGGTCAGGCTGAGTTTGTTTCTTTTGGCCAGGTTACGTAGGCAGATCCTTGTATCTCTGAGTAAAGCTGATTTGACGACTGGATTGTCTATCGCTCTCAATGCGGCTTGGCTATCCGAGCATATCCATATCATTTTATTTGTTACTTCTTTCTCCATGAGGGCTCGGCACACATGAGGATTGCCGCCACCTCTCCTTGGAAAACAGTGTTACATTTGTTGAGCTTGAGGGAAAAGTTCTCCCGCGCTTCGGTCCGCAGTATCCTGCGCCTACACCCTGGTTGGTTTTGGAGCCATCTGTGAACCAGGTGATGCAATTCCTGGGTATTGCTGATTTATTTTTCCAGTCATCCCTGTTGGAGAAACAAACCTTAAAGTTGTTTTCCCCCGTGTGGTGCGTCTGGATCTTGTCTCTCAGATTTCCTTGAAAAAGATTGTTGAACCAATCTTGCTTACCTGTCAAGCTTCCCAAGCACTTGAGTCTATACACGGTTCTCATGGCTTCGCATTTTACTGCGTGAGCCATGGACGGTACGCCCAAAAGAGACCTCATTGCGACTATGGGTGTACTCTTCCTTACTGAGCAAATGCCCCTAAGGAACATAGCCTGTACCCTGTTCAATTTTTCTTGACCTTGGGTCTTATCTGTCCTCTGCCACCAAATTGGCGAGGCATAGGTAATCCATGGTAGCACAATCTGTTGGTAGATCCAGAGCAGCTGTTTCGGTCCTAGGCCCCAACTGTTACCAAGAGCTCTCCTACAATGCCAGAAAGTAGCAATTGCTTTGTGACATTTGTTTTCCAGGTGACCATTCCAGTTTCATTTTTTACCCAGGGTTACTCCAAGATATTTGGTTTCGCTGGCATATGGCACCTGCTTCCCGTCAATCACCATTTCCCTCAGTTTTTTGATCTTATATCTTCTAGAGAAAATGATGACGGCAATTTTTTCCGGTTGTATCGATAGCGCCTTTTCATTGCACCATTTTTCCACAACCCTCAGGGCTTCTTGTGCAAGCTCCTGCAAAACTTCCTCGTAGTTGCCTCTAGCGAGGATAGCAATACCGTCCGCATATCCAATTGCATAGATTCCACTGTCGTTGAGTTTCCTGATGAAGCTATCAGCTACCAGGTTCCAAAGAAGTGGGGACAAAACTCCACCTTGAGGACAACCCTCAGAGATCATCCCCTCCACTAGGGTACCCTGCCATTCCGTATAAATATACGTATTTCTAAGGGTGCTCACAATCCAACTTATGAGTTCCTTGGGCACCCCATGTTCTTCCGCTCCTTTCCGTATTACTTCCATGGAGGTGCGGTTAAAAGCACCCTCAATATCTAGGAAAGCACCGATGCACGTTCCCTTCGTACTGAGTTGCTTCTCTGTAAAGCCCGCGGCTGACATAAGTGCCAACTCAGCAGATTTGCCAGCCTGGTAGGCATACTGTTCCCCATGAAGAGGTAAGCGTACCAAAGGACCTTCTATAAGATACCTCTCAACCAATCTTTCCAACAATTTTAATAGGAAGGATGTTAGGCTGATCGGTCTGTAGTCCTTTGCCTCCACGTAGTTCCTGTTTCCAACTTTGGGTATAAACGAAACTCGTGATTTTTTCCATTCTGTAGGTGTGTCGCCAAGTGCTATGCACCCCCGAAGAAGTCCAGTCAATGGTCTCAGGATAGCCCCCAGGCCTTCCTGAAGGAGGGCCGGGTATATGCCATCCGGTCCTGGTGACTTGAACGCCTCAAAGGCCATTAGTGCCCTTACAACCTTGTTTGGATTTACAACCTGGGCAGCGATCCCCCAGTGCCTCCCTTTACTCGTAGTAGGCTCCTCGGGGGCACCGTTCGATCCCAGTTTAATACTTGGAAAATTGCTTGTCAGCAACCTTTCCAGTGTTTCCTTCGGAGATTTGGCAAACTCGCCCTTTTCTCCTTTGATAAATCGTAGTTTACCATCATTTTCTTTGGATAGTATTCTCGCTAATTTTGCAGTAGAGGGTATACTCACCGTTTCCGAACGGAACTCCCTCCATGCATTTGTCTGAGACTGTCTAATCTGCCTTTTGTAGGCTTTCAACCTATCCTTATAAGCCGTCCAGACTTCTGCTGTGTCAGCTTTCTTTGCTCGATTAAATAATCTCCTCGCCTCCTTTCGGCTACGCTCCAAAGCTGGTCTCCAATTAAGCCTTCCCCTTTTGGGGTTTACTTTCTTGAGTGGGCAATTGGCTTCGAACGATCTCATCACAGCTCCCCTAAGAAAGACCTCTGTGTACTCAAGATCGTTTTTCGTTCCATACTTGCCTTTGAAGCCCTTCATCCTGGCTTGCAGACTTTCTCTGAACCCTTGCCAGTTCGTGCTTCTTGGATTTCTGGACCATTTTTCTGCAGGGTTAAACTGTTCCAGTTTGGCCCGAATCAGTTTGTGATCCGAGAGCGAGGGTTCACCAATAACCCTCCACTCCTGGACAGCCTCACGCATGCCTCGGCTGGATAGAGTGAGATCAAGGACCTCTCTTCTGTTTGCCGTTACAAACGTTGGCTCAGCTCCCTCGTTCAAAATTTCGAGGTTTGTGGATATCAGGTATTCCATGAGGGCGGTGATATCAGGTATTCCATTTGTGTCGGTGCTCCCCCACAGAGTACTGTGAGCATTTGCATCATAACCAATGAGGAGATCAAGGCCCGCATTTGCGCAGTACCTGACTAACCTAGTTAGCTCCTCCGGGGGAGTTTCCCTATCGTGCGCAAAGTAGGCTGATGCAATCACCAAGCTCCTTTCCCCTATTCCCTGAGAGACTTTGACCGAAGCTAGGTCCCTAGTAGAGAATTCCTGTAGCAGGGCAGCGTCCATGTTTTTAAGAACTACGCATGCCCTCTGCATTTCATGAAGTCCACTTGCGTAGACTGTGCCAATCCTACTCAGGCCCCGAATCTGACCTTTGTAGCACCACGGCTCCTGTATTAGTGCCATGACTGATTTTGTATGCGTCACTTGCAGGACCCTCATAAGTTGAGCTGAGTCACCTTTGCAGTGATGCAAATTAATCTGGATCCACCACGAGTTCCTATCGGGAGAAAGACCCGGTGGCTCGTGCCGCTCCTACAGGTTCTGGGGAGGAGCACCGAAGTGTAGAAACCAAGATTGCCAATATAAGAGCAAAAATTTTGAAGAACAAACAGAAACTAAGAGAAAAGCATGACGACGAACAACGCGAGGCACTTAAAAGAGAAGCCTACACTCTAAGAGCTAAAAAGCAAGAAATAGAGAAAAGAATGAAGTCCTCGGAACCAGAAAGACAATATAATACTGATACCGAATCCCATGGGAAGGAAGTAGAAGACATGGACATTGAAAATGTGGAACATTTTTCTGAAGCAGAAGCAGAAAAAGAAAATGAAAACGAAACAGAAATGACAGACTCAGTAAAGCCACTGTCAAGTAAAGAAAAATGGATTAAATGGATTTCTGAAGACAGATTTGCCAACAGATCTAAGGAAATCAAAAAATGGTGGCAAATAAGATTAGATGAATATGACTCCATTGCCACAGGTGAAATCCCAGAAGAAATCTGTGATTATATGACAAATTCGCTTAATGAAAATGCTGCTATGTTACAAGGTCCAATGAAACAAATGAGCTTTCTCAGAGAGTTTTATCTCAAAGAAAAAGCAAAAAAGACCAAAGAAGCAGAAACTCAGACAGCAGAACCTGAGAAAAGAGGGACATATGCCCAAGCGGTAAACAACTCTCTAAGTAAACAAAAACACATTGTGGTTATTAAACCCAATGTAGACCAATCCAGAAAGGATATGGAAAAGAAATTAAAAAAGATAACTCCCCAAAAACTGGGCATAAATATCAAAGGGATCCACAAAACTGGAAATCAAGGCATTGCAGTTGAGCTCTCGAGCAAAGCTGACATTGCTAAGATGACAGAAAATAAGAAACTAAAGAAATCCGGTCTGGTTATCAAATGCATAACCGAAAAAACACCGAAAATGATTATTTATGATGTCCCCAAAGACATTACCAAGACCGAAATCGAACAAAAACTCCTCGAGAAGGTTGATGTTAACCAACCAGAGGACATGAAAATACTCTTTGCGATACGCAACAGAAGTGGAGAAGAATCCAACTGGATAATAGAAGTATCTCCAGAACTAAGAATGAGACTAAAGAGTAGCTGTAAAATCAGCGACTTTGTCCTAGTCACGTAATGTTACAAATGCCAAAGATATGGACACATTTCGAAGTTCTGCAAGAACAAAGAGGCAGTTTGTAGAAAATGTGGAGAAATAGGACACCTAACAAAGGAATGTCAAGGAAATGAAAGATGCATTAACTGCACCAAAGCAAAGCTACCAAATGGACACAAGTCCAGTAGCAAAACATGCAAGATAAGAGAAAGACTAAAAGAAAGAGTTAAAGCAGAACTGATTACGAAGTCGAACAGTAAAAATTAGACAAGAATAAGTACCAATCCGAAATTTGTTTTAATTGTTATGTTTTAGAAGTAAAAGTGGTTCGGAATCCACTATAAACTGTAGGGCCTGCATATACACATGTCCCAACTCAAAGTTGGGCGAATTAAAATCAAAAAACCAAACAAGTAAGTTTGCAATAATTGTACGAATAGAAATAACGTAACATATGCAATATCACTGGTGTGCTGAAAGGCGGTGGACGGTGGGGTGTGGTTTCCTTCAGAAACCTTATTTTTTTTTCTTTTTTTTTTTCTTGTAAGTGATCATTACATAACGAGACTTATTAAGGCCCTTCGCGCGTGCAAAATAATTAGGAAATTGTGCACTTCGTTTTACGTGGATCTTTAAGAAATACAAATCATTTTCTGAATAATTTTTTTGCGAAAATATGTCGTATGTTATTATCGGTAAGTGACAGCAGAAAAAAGTTGGTAATGTCATCACTGAATACGGAAATCAAAGTTTCTTGTTGTTTGAGTATCTCGGGCGAAATGATAATGATCGCAACGAGCGACTTCCCGCACTCGCTTCGCTAGTCGAATCACTGTCGTTACGCCCTTGACACACAATATACTGCTTCTTAAATACGATTAGAGTTTCAACAATGATATTGCATAGAATGCTGAAAAAATTTACTGTAAAGCATGAAAAACATAAGTTTCTAAATTGCGTTAGAAAACAAATTCTCCTAAATACAAACACATATTAGCGCGCTTAAATAGTAATTTTCGATACAAGTGGGTAAAAGTTTATTCTGCGAATGTGAGTTTTGCGGGCCGAGCCGAAGGCAGAAAAATGAATTATGAATTGAAATAAAAATAATCATAATTGAAAATGAATTATGAATGGAAATAAAAAAAAATCGAATGTCATGAAATGATTATGAATTTAAAATGAATATTCGAGAATTTATTAGTCGCAGTCACCAATCGTGGGGGCAAGATGACACACTCCGTAATGTTTCATGATTTCATCTGAAATATTTTATGTTTTTATCCAGAGATGGGCATAATTTGAGGAGTAAGACAGAAATTAAAAATCATTAATGGGGCTTAAATATTAGAAACAAATTGTAACTACAAATTTCATTCAGCACGCTTGAAACTTACGTTAATTCTTATCCATATTGAACAAAATTTAAGGTAAACATTTAAGCATAAAAGTGTGGAATTTTCAAAAAAAGGACCCCGCAGGAAATGATAGGGAAATGGCTCTCAATCGAATGTCCTGAAATTGAGGCAAATGGTAGTTCATATAATGTAGATTAGAAATGTCCATAGGCCCGAAGTCCCTAGATGGCTAGTTTTTGAGTTACAGCCACTTGAAACTGCCAATTTTCGCAAATTGCAGAATGGTGATCCTCGACTCTTCGGTCGAGCGCACCTTATGCTCAGTGAAGTATGGTCAAGGATATATATAAGATATATAATCTGTCATTATATGTAATCTATATACAACTGTTTTAAGTTATATATAGTTATATACAATTTTAGCGTATAGTTGTAACAATAGGTAAATAAAAGTCTGTATATTTTATTAACATACTAATTATTATGTAATTATATACAAATTATATATATATATATATATATATATATATATATATATATATATATATATATATATATATATATATATGTCAATAGTTATATACAATTTTAGCGTATAGTTGTAACAATAGGTAAATAAAAGTCTGTATATTTTATTAACATACTAATTATTATGTAATTATATACCAATTACATATATATATATACAGGGTGTCCGAAAAGTATGGAAACACTCAAATATCTCGGAAAATCGACATCGAATCGTAAAAGTAAAAATACACGTATTCAATGGTTTCAAGAGAGCTATCCAGTGACACCTAACACAACCCCCCACCCCCACCCGCTGGGGGTGATAGAGGGGGTAACTTAAAAATTTTAAATGGGAACCCCCAATTTTTATTGCAGATTTTGCTTCCTCAGAAAAAGTTACGTAAATTTTGCCTACCATTATAATTGTTTTTGTTGACAGATGGCGCTGTAATCAACGAAATTAAAAAATTATTCTAAAAAGTTTTAAAAATCTCGCGAAAAACACAACGGATCAAAAAAGTAAAAACACACGTATTTAATGGTTTCAAGAGAGCTATCCAGTGACACCTAACACGACCCCCCACCCCCACAGGCTGGGGGTGATGGAGGGGGAAACTTAAAAATTTTAAATGGGAACTCCCAAATTTTATTGCAGATTTCTCTTCTTCAGAAAAAGTTACGTAAATTTTACCTATTATAATTATTTTTGTTAACAGATGGAGCTGCAATCAGCGAACCACGTACCTGGAATAGCGGACCACGTTTCCAAAATTTTAAATGACGTCTTTTGCCTTTAAATATTTCAAAGTTCACCGATTCTTACCGCGAGGAGGTAGACGATTTTGAGAATCTTTTTTTTTTATTTTTGTATATTTTTTTTTTGTTTTTACCTTTTATTTGTTTTTTTTTTATTTTTTTAATTTTTTTTCTATTTTAAAGTTTAAATTTTCCTTCGCTTCTATTTTCTTTACTGGATTTTTAACATGTCTATGCCCACTAATTTATAAGATGTTCGAATTGAAGTCCTTCAGCAACTTGACAATATCCCAATCGTGCATAGAAGTTATCATAAACTTTTTGCAGCATTTCTTGAGATACTGTATTAGAACCTTGAATTATTTTTTCTTTCAACTCATCAATGTCTTTTGGTTTCGTTTCGTAGACCTTGTTCTTCAAGAAACCCCAGTAAAAATAGTCCAGAGGAGTTAGATCAGGTGACCTCGGTGGCCACTCGATCGAACCCCTCCTACCAATCCAACGTCGGGGGAAAATATTATTTAATAGATTGCGTACAATCAAACCAAAATGACAAGGAGCTCCATCCTGTTGAAACCAGACATTATCAAACGCTATACCAGCAATATTTCGTATTGCCGGTATAATCTGGTTATTTAACAAATTACAGTACCTTTCAGCCGTGAAATTCTCTTCAACGAAGAAAGGCCCAACAATTTGATTGCACAAAATGCCAGCCCAAACATTGATTTTCTGTGGATGTTGTGTGTGAGTATCTCTCATCCAATGAGGATTTTCGTCCGACCAATATCGTAGGTTGTGCCTATTAACTTCTCCACTCAACTGAAACGTAGCTTCATCAGAGAAGCATATCCAGAAAGGAAATAATTCATTTTCGTCACAACGTCTCATCATTTCCTCACAAAATTCTAATCTCCGATCGAAGTCATCTTCCGAAAGTTCTTGTACATATTTTATTTTATATGGATGGAACTTATTTGCTTTTAATATTTCATGGACAGACGATTTGCCGATACCAGTGGCTTGCGCAATCTTTCTTACCGAAGTATGGACGTCCTCAACGACACTTGCAGAGACCGCTAAACTGTTGTCTTCGTTCGTGGACGTTTTTGGTCTTCCTGATTTTGGTCGATCATTGACAGAGCCAGTATCTTGAAACCGAGAAACAGTCTTACAAACAGTTGATTTGCAAATAGGTAGACGATCAGGATGGGTATCATTAAATTGGCGGACGACTTGTTCGTATGTTCTTTTTTTATCGCCGCATCCTCGCAGAATAAGGATTTCGATCCTTTCTTTTTGTGTCAAAGACATAGTATGCCAAATTACAACAGGAGGCAGAATACAGAATGTATCGAAATGGAAGAAATATGAAGCAAAGAATGAAGAAATAAAAGAAATATAAAAAATTAGAAGAAATTCAAATGTTAGAGAAACATTACATTAAGTATCAAATAGCGAGAACGAAGAGAATTGCGATTTTTTGCGGTACGAATTTGACCAAGTTTTCGACAAGAGTGACGCTCGCATGTGTAATTTTCACAAAGCTGAAAAATAACCGAGACCTTGACTCATTCAAACAATAGAGCTTAACTAATACTAAGACGTGCTGTTTTGATTTGGACGCTGACGATGTTCGATTATTGACTACTTTCTCTGTAACACTGGCAGTTGAAAAAATCGACCGAGTGTATGCAATGGGTTTCCGCAAGCGATACCTACAGTACTTTCACACAAGTATACAAAATCACAGTCATGCAAGAAAGCCATAACACCATATGCGGATTTGGTCACCATTTACGCTATTCGGATACACGACATTCACTTCCTCGTAGAATAAGGATGTCGATTCTTCATTTTTCTGTCAAAAACTTTGTATGCACAATTACAAGGGGGGAGCGAATAAAGAATTTTAATATCTGGAAGAAAAGGTAAGCAAATACATTAAAAAAAAACATAAAAAAATTTAATAGTGAAGAATAAAAAAAAGGTAAAAAACAGAAATCAAATAAAAAAAAAAGTAAAACAGAAGATTCTCAAAATCGTCTACCTCCTCGCGGTGAGAATCGGTAAACTAGAAATATTTAAAGGCAAAAGACGTTATTTAAAATTCTGAAAACGTGGTATGCTATTCCATGTACGTCAAGTTAAATATTTTTTAGTAATTTTTTAATTTCGCAGATTGCAGCTCCATCTGTTAACAAAAATAATTATAATAGGTAAAATTTACGTAACTTTTTCTGAAGAAGAGAAATCTGCAATAAAATTTGGGAGTTCCCATTTAAAATTTTTAAGTTTCCCCCTCCATCACCCCCAGCCTGTGGGGGTGGGGGGTCGTGTTAGGTGTCACTGGATAGCTCTCTTGAAACCATTAAATACGTGTGTTTTTACTTTTTTGATCCGTTGTGTTTTTCGCGAGATTTTTAAAACTTTTTAGAATAATTTTTTAATTTCGTTGATTACAGCGCCATCTGTCAACAAAAACAATTATAATGGTAGGCAAAATTTACGTAACTTTTTCTGAGGAAGCAAAATCTGCAATAAAAATTGGGGGTTCCCATTTAAAATTTTGAAGTTACCCCCTCTATCACCCCCAGCGGGTGGGGGTGGGGGGTTGTGTTAGGTGTCACTGGATAGCTCTCTTGAAACCATTGAATACGTGTGTTTTTACTTTTTTGATCCGTTGTGTTTTTCGCGAGATTTTTAAAACTTTTTAGAATAATTTTTTAATTTCGTTGATTACAGCGCCATCTGTCAACAAAAACAATTATAATGGTAGGCAAAATTTACGTAACTTTTTCTGAGGAAGCAAAATCTGCAATAAAAATTGGGGGTTCCCATTTAAAATTTTTAAGTTACCCCCTCTATCACCCCCAGCGGGTGGGGGTGGGGGGTTGTGTTAGGTGTCACTGGATAGCTCTCTTGAAACCATTGAATACGTGTATTTTTACTTTTTCGATTCGATGTCGATTTTCCGAGATATTTGAGTGTTTCCATACTTTTCGGACACCCTGTATATATATATAATATATATATATATATATATATATATATATATATATATATATATATATATATATATGTCAATTGTATGTAACTATATATAACTTAAAACAGTTGTATATAGATTACATATAATGACAGATTATATAGCTTATATATATCCTTGACCATACTTCACTGAGAATAAGGTGCGCGAAAATTGGTAGTTTCAAGTGGCTGTTACTCAAAAACTAGCCATCTAGGGACTTCGGGCCTATGGACACTTTTGATCTACATTATATGAATTATCATTTGCCCCAATTTCAGGACATTCGTCTGAGAGCTATTTCCCTCTGATTTCCTTTTATAAAATCTACCGCGATTTTGTTAATAATGAAGAATTTTGACTCTAAGATTTAACAAACAAAAATTAATAGTCTACATCAGGTAAAAAAAATGGCACAAGAAACAAACATCTTTTAACGTTCTTTGGTTTTTATCGTTAAAAATACTTGTATTGTTAAAAATTATCTTTCTGAAATTTGGAATAACACGTGTGCTCTTATTTTCTTTGAAAAATGTCATATTCAATCGCGAGCTACATCTAAAATTTTCTCCTCTCCGTCCTGCTTGATCTGAAATGGATTAGATCTGAATAATATGAATTTCAAAACAATGCGAACATTTTAGTTTGAAGCACAATGTTATACATCCTTTGTAATTGCGCCAACATTGACAATTAATATTTTCAATATTTGATACATTTGTATGAAATATACTTAGCAGCGAAGGTGAAACTGATGTTTTGATTCATCTTAAGAAATTTTATGCTGAAGTTCGATCGCGAGACTATCCTGTTAAAAAATTCCGATCAGATAGAGGGTTAGAATTTGATAACTCTGAAGTTGAAGAATTTTTGTTATCAAAAGGTATTAGACATGAATTATCTACTCCAGGAGCTCCGGAACAAAATTGATTCATCGAGAGATAGAATAGAACGATTGTTGATTACCAACTTATTTGTGGGGTGAAGCTGTAAATACAGCCGTTTATTTGAAAAATCGTACAATCTTACAAACTATTAATAACGTCACACCTTTCGAAAAGTCGTTTGGATCAAAACCATCTGTAAAACATATCAAAACCTTTGGCAGTGATTGTTATGTTCACGCGCCCAAAGATCAACGTACTAAGTGGGAATATAATTCCATAAAATGTATTATAGTTGGATTTCAGTAAAGCTTATAGAATTTTCGATGTGTCTAAGAGAAAACTATTCATTCGGAGAGATTTTTCGGAGAGAATTTAAAGGTTGTAAACTTTCTCACTTAACGAAATTGTGTTCGATCTCATGCAGATCCGTGCGTATTTACTTATGAAAACGAAGAATTTAAGGTTAAAATTTATATAGCAATATATGTAGACGACGGATTAATATGCCGTAACAATGTTCGTTTTATTATGCGCCTGTTAGAAGAATTGCAGATGAATTTTTAAATCGTTTATGGAGAACCGCAGTGTTTTGTAGGATTGCAAATTGAGAATAAAAATGGCAGGATAAAAATTCACCAAAGAAAATACCCTAAGAAAATTTTAGAGAAATGTAATCATGTTAATTGTTCCTCGGTCTCTACTCCTATCGATACAGGTAATGAAGCGATTGGATTATTAATGTTTTTAATGATTGGAAGTAGACCTGATTTAGCATACGTAGTAGGATTATTAAGCAGATTTATACAAAGCCCTAGTCAGATACATTGGTTAGGATTAAGCGAGTATTCAGGTATATTAAAGGCACTATTTCTCATGGTATAACGTAAAATGTCAATAGTGATAATGATGAAAATGTCAGAGGCAAGGGGATTACTCACACTAAACCAGCACCCCGAAGGGGTCACTTTCCTGCAACGTCCACGTCGTTGATCCTGGGTAATGCCGAGAGCAGGACACATAAGCACACACGCACACACGCACACACACACACACACACACACACACACACACACACACACACACACACACACGCACACACACACACGCACACACACACACGCACGCACACACACACGCACACACACACACGCACGCGCACACACACACACACACACACACACACGCACACACACACACACACGTTAGAGGCAAGGGGATTACTCACACTAAACCAGCACCCCGAAGGGGTCACTTTCCTGCAACGTCCACGTCGTTGATCCTGGGTAATGCCGAGAGCAGGACACATAAGTGCGCGCACACTGACACACACACACACACACACACACACACACACACACACTCATGAACGCACACTCGCGCACGCGCAATAGATAAGGGAATTATTCACATTAATCATCTCGAATGCTATGCTCACTTTTCGGCTATGGTTTATTCTTTGATTTTGGGTGACACCTACAGTACGACACGCACACATTCACATTCGTTTTAGCGCGCATACGCACACAGACACTTGCAAATATCTTTTTTTAGTAATTTTTACTCCTTGAAATTATTTGACACTTCCACTTATAACTGTTTATCGGCTACACTATTGCAGTGACGAAAATCACTATTTTTCGCCTTAATAACCTCACTTTCTGCATAATCCTGACATGTTAGAGCAAAATAGGGTTTGGTTTCTGTTTCAGCGACCAGAAATCTATAAGAATCACCTTCTAAGATCCCAGTTGCTTATTGAAATTTTTTTTTTGTGGTCCTGTGTAATCAAATAGGAATATCTATCGTTGAAAATCCTCAGTGTACAAAGCATAATAAACACATTGATGTGCAGTTCTTTTATACGTGTGAAAAGCGCAAGGAAAAATAAATTGATGTGCGTTATATTGCGACTCCGAATCAATTAGCCGATATGCTTACCAAAGCGTTGTCTAAGGAGAAGCTACAACATTTTGTTACAAATTATGGCATGTATTAAGCGTTGTAAACTCAAATGCGAGAGGAAGTGTTACGAATATTAAGCCTTTTATTTTATTTTGTGAGCGGGTCATAATATTATATTTTAGCCTCACCATTCAATTTTTCCTTCTGCTTTCTTGTATATTTCGATAACATAGTCCAGTCGGCAAGTTCCGAGCCTCGCGTGCGTATGGCTGTGGGTAATACTCCTGTTCGGCATATTTTGTTTCCATTACAAATAAATTCCTTTTCACACGTATTTTGTATTCGATTCTTCAAACCCATAACACAACAGTTCATAAAAGTGGCCTTTCCAGTTTTGCTCCTCGTTTTTTCCCTCGAATAGTTAATAATGATGGCAATGAACAATTTGAAAATTTTTTTTTAAATTTGGATGACAGAAAGGCTCCGTTGGAAGCGGAAAAACGTCGAAAAGCGTTGAAAATCGCAATCAACGGTTCATAAAAGTTGCAATTCCAGTTTCGCCCCTTGTTTTTCCATCGAATAGTGAATAATCATGGCAATGAACAATTTGAAGAAATTTAAAAAAAATCGGTTGACAAAATGGCACCGCTGGAATAGGAAAAAAGTTGAAAAGCGGTGAACATAAAAAAACGGTTGTTAAAAGTTGGAATTACGGCTTTATCCCACGTTTTTTCATCGAATAGTTTTTAATGATGACAAAGAACATTTTGAAAAAATATTTATAAAAATGATGGTAATAAATAATCTGACTCATTTTTAAAAAATCGGATGACAGGAAGGCATCGTTGGAGGGGGAAAAATATCGAAAAGCGGTGAAAATAAAAAAAACGGTTGATAAAAGTTGGAATTCCGGCTTTATCCCACGTTTTTTCATCGAATAGTTTTTAATGATGGCAAAGAACGATTTGAAAAATTAAAAAAAAATCGGATGACAGGAAGGCACCGTTGGAAGGGTAAAAATGTCGAAAAGCGGTCAAAATCGCAAACAACAGTTCATAAAAGTTGCTTGTCCAGTTTTGCTCCTCGTTTTTTTTCTCGAATAGTTAATAATGATGGCAATGAACAATTTGAAAAATTTTTAAAAAATTCGGATGACAGGAAGGCACCGTTGGAAGGGGAAAAATGTCGAAAAGCGATCAAAATCGCAAACAACAGTTCATAAAAGTTGCTTGTCCAGTTTTGCTCCTCGTTTTTTTTCTCGAATAGTTAATAATGATGGCAATGAACAATTTGAAAAATTTTTTAAAAATTCGGATGACAGGAAGGCACCGTTGGAAGGGGAAAAATGTCGAAAAGCGGTGAAAATCGCAAACAACAGTTCATAAAAGTCGCTTGTCCAGTTTTGCTCCTTGTTTTTTTTCTCGAATAGTTAATAATGATGGCAATGAACAATTTGAAAAATTTTTTAAAAATTCGGATGACAGGAAGGCACCGTTGGAAGGGGAAAAATGTCGAAAAGCGGTCAAAATCGCAAACAACAGTTCATAAAAGTCGTTTGTCCAGTTTTGCTCCTCGTTTTTTTTCTCGAATAGTTAATAATGATGGCAATGAACAATTTGAAAAATTTTTTAAAAATTCAGATGACATTAAGGCACCGCCGGGAGGGTAAAAATGTCGAAAAGCGGTGAAAATCATAAACAACGGTTGATAAAAGCTGCAATTCCAGTTGTTCCCCTCGTTTTTTTCATCGAATAGTTTTTAATGATCGTAATGAATGTAGGGCTGAGTTTAGAAAATTCCACAACATTCTTTTAGCCATCTACACAGGCAGACAAAAGGAAGACGATCGACGCATGTGCACGATCGTGCAACGCCGCGCAAGCGGGAGACACTCTAAACTCGACCGCCGCCGAGTACAGATCCGCGTTTTGATAGAAATATAATTGTAAGCCTGTTTTGTTGCATATTGCTAATTACCAATAAATAGATATTTTGCTTTTTTTAAATCCTATGTTTTATTGCCTAAGATCTGAATTAAATCCTACAATTGGGGGCTTAGCCGGGATCGCAATAAAATCACAAACAAACAGTTAAAGACGAAAAGACGGATACGCGTGTGAAAGAAATTTTTCGAAGACGCGAAGACGAAAAGACGTGAACGTGTGAAAACGTGGATTTATAAAGACGAAAAGACGGATACGCGTGTAAAAAAGTTTTTCGAAAACGCGAAGACGAAAAGACTTGAACGTGCGGAAACGTGGATTTATAAAGACGAATGCTTGTGAAAAGACGACAAAATAAGACGAACCGAGCCCGAGAAGACCATTAAGGCTCATTGGAGAAAAAAACATTCGTGTGTGAAAGTATTTACCATTGTACAGCTTCGGCTTTAAGTTTCGCGGACGGCCATACTGGTGTTTGTGCGAAGTTACGATCACGTGACTCAGTGTTCCCGCGGCATCTCACTTAGCAACAAGCATGGAGCTTTTGGGCGACGTTCGGACGATAAGAGAAAAAATAACGTTGGCGTCTCGCGCGACAATTGTGGCCCTTCACAAAGTCCTTTTTGAAGACTCTGGCGACAGAGGAAATCGCCAAAGAATTCGACAAAGTGCGGGATTCGTTTTCACCGAAAATTCAGATGAATTTCGCGACAAGATGGAATATATGGCCTCATTTTCTTTCGGAGACCTTGTTTCTATTTGTAACGTGCTGGGAGTAAGTCATGAGGGATCGAAGGAGCAAATGCGACGTAACATTATGTTGGGACTCATGGATACCAAAAGTTTAATTCCTGAGCCCGATGACGAAGACAGTCAGGAGGAGGAGGAGGACGAAGACGTGCGTGACAAAGAAAAAGACGACCGGCACAAAGACGACGATTGCAGCGGTGGAAGTGGGTTGCGCGGTGTCACGCTTGGCAACAGGCGCTACGACGAGCGCGAAACCGAACGCAGGTACGGGCGCGACGACGAACGCGATGATGCGCTCAACGATGCCCGCAGAATACGGCCCAGAGACGGACAAAGAAGAGGATACGACGAGGAAAGACGAAACCCCGTCAAATTCAGTCTATGTTACAAAGATGTCGAAGAATCAATACATCCTTTTAGTGGCGAAGGCAATTACCCCATCGAGCGTTGGATTTCAGATTTCGAAGAAATGTCAATATTATTCGAATGGGATGATCTGAGAATGTTGATCTTTGCCAAGAAATCTTTGAAGGGATTGGCGAGAACTTTTATTCAGGCTGAAGGTCCCGTCAGATCATGGACACAGTTGAGAGAGTCACTGCAAAGTGAGTTTTCCTCAAAGATGAACAGCGCTGATCTACACCAGCTTCTAAGAGAACGACGCATAAAAAAAGGCGAAGGAGTCAGAGAATACGCTTTGGCTATGAAGGAACTAGCATCAAGAGGTAAAATCGAAGAAGACGCACTAATTGAATACACGATTAGCGGAATTCCAGGCGAAAGTGCAAATCAGGCGATACTGCACGGCACGTCGAAGTATACAGAATTTCGAGAACGCCTGAAGATTTATGAAAGGATGCAGAAACCAACCCACGACGTCGTGAAGGCGCAGAAGTTATTACGAGATGATTATCCGAGAAAAGTGAGTAAGAAAAGTGACGTGAAAAATGTCGAAAAAAAGATTCGGTGTTATAATTGTGGAGAGTCAGGACACCGGTCGAAAGAATGCTCAATGAAGGATCGAGGTTCGAAATGTTTCAAGTGCAACTCTTTTGGACACATTGCGGTAAACTGCCCTAAAAGCAGTAAAAACTTAGAGGCGAATAAGGACTGCAATTTGGTAAGCTATGCAACCAATAAATGTGAAAAGGAAGTTTTAATTAACGGCGTTAAAATTACCGCGTTGATAGATTCCGGGAGCGATTTGACGTTGTTACGCGCGAAAGAGTATGAAGATGTAGGCTCACCCGTTCTGACGGATCGTCAAATTCAGTTCCGCGGCGCCGGTTTGAGTATATGTAACACGCTAGGAATCGCAAACATAAATGTTCATATCGATGGCGAGATCTATAATATTGTTGCGCACGTAGTTGGGAACGAAATTATACAAAACGGGTTATTACTCGGAATCGATTTTCTTAATTCCGTCGATGTAAATATAAAGCACGGTGTAGTGACAATATGTAAACCGTCGTTGATTGACACTAATGTTCCGGAAGTATTTAAAATCGACGCAGTAGAACAGAAAGAAGTAGATTTATCGCATTTGAAAAATAATGACGTTAAAAATGAGATAAATGATATTATTCAAAATTATAATCCGCGAAAGATTAAAGATGTCGGAGTTGAAATGCGGATAGTTTTAAGAGATAATATTCCCGTGTATCAACGTTCGCGTAGGTTAGCAGACTCCGAAAGAAAAGAAGTAAATGAGCAAATTCGTGAATGGTGTAAGGAAGGTATATACACGAATTTGTGTAAACTATCGGAAGTTAAATGAAAAAGCTGTCAAAGTTCGTTATCCTCAACCAATAATAGAGGAACAATTAGACCGGTTGCAAGACGCAAAGTTGTATACGATGATAGATCTGAAAAACGGATTCTTTAACGTGCAAATAGAGGAAGACAGTAGAAGATATACCGCGTTTAGCGTGCCTGACGGGCACTACGAATTTATAAGAGCACCGTTGGGATATTGCAATTCACCAGCGTATTTTATTAAATTTATTCATGCGATATTTCGGAATTTAATTAACGATAGAATTCTAGTTGCGTATATGGACGATATAATTATCTTATCAGATAGTATCGAAGATGGTTTGTGTAAATTACGTCTTGTTTTACAAACAGCTAGTGACCATGGCTTAGAAATTTTTTTTTTTTTTTCATCCTCGACCTTCCACCTCGATCGAGGTGTCCCAAAAGCTCTCAGTGGGCTTGTCCGGGTACAGGTGAGCACCATTGCGAGAGCTGCAGGTCGTCTTAGATGGCGCCATACTCACATTTGTCGAGAATATAGGAAACTGCAGAAACCCGCATTATGTACGGCGATTAACTGGAGAAAATGCCAATTTTTAGAAGAAAGAATGACTTATCTAGGCCATGTAGTAGAAGGGGGAAAGATATCACCCTGCGACGAGAAAACAAATGCAGTCAAGCATTTTCCAAAACCGACAAACGCGAAGGATTTACAGAGTTTTTTAGGCTTAACGGGCTATTTCCGAAAATTTGTACCACAGTATGCACTGATAGCAGGACCGTTGTCTGATCTACTGCGAAACGGAGCTAAGTTTTGTTTCAGAGCGCCACAGGAATACGCCTTCAACAAATTGAAATTGGCGTTGAGCAACAAGCCAATACTACGCCTTTTCAAGACTGCGGGAGAGATAGAACTACACACTGATGCATCAGCGTTAGGATTCGGAGCTATTTTGATGCAACGTAACGATGAAGATAATATGATGCATCCTGTATACTATGCAAGCGGGAAGACGACTATTGCTGAAGCGAAGTACGATAGCTACAAGCTAGAAGTGCTAGCTGTCGTTAAAGCCTTAAAAAAATTCCGTGCTTATCTGTTGGGAGTGCAGTTCACGATTGTAACCGACTGCGAAGCTTTCACCCAAACCATGAAAAAAAAAGGACATGTCGGCACAGATTGCGAGATGGGCGTTACTGTTGGAAGATTATAGGTACATAATCATTCACCGTCCAGGGTATAACATGCGTCACGTAGACGCGTTGAGCATATTTCCCTTACCTGCAGCAATACTAGTCAGCCAACAGGAATTCGGCCTCTTGGGAAAACTGAAGCTAAGCCAAGAAGAAGATGAAGAGTTGAAAACACTCCGACACAAGGTAATGAATGAAGTGATTGATGGGTACGAGATTTCCGCAGGACTGTTGACGAAAATTGTGAAAGGTGAAAAATTGATGATTGTACCAAAGATGATGCAGATACCGCTAATCAAAGAGATTCATGAGCGCGGACATTTCGCAAGTGCAAAGACCATGAAGTTATTACAGGATGACTATTGGTTTCCCAATATGCAAGGACAAGTGGAGAAGGTTATCCGAAACTGCATATCGTGTATCCTTTCTGAGAGAAAAATAGGGAAAAAAGACTGATTTCTTTGCCCGATTCCGAAGGAGGCGCCGTTCGATATGTATCATGTCGATCATCTCGGGCCGATGCCTTCAACTAAGAAGACCTACAGGCATATCTTAGTAATTATCGATGCTTTTACTAAGTTTGTATGGCTATACCCAACGAAAAGTACCACCGCTGCAGAAGTAATCGACAGATTATCGAAACAAACTCTGATTTTTGGGAATCCAAAGAGCATCGTGTCCGATCGAGGATCTGCGTTTACGTCCGGAGAGTTCAAGGAATATTGTGATCTCTAGAAGATCGAACATCATTTAATAGCTATTGGAGTACCTCGTGGAAACGGCCAGGTAGAAAGAGTTAACCGAATACTCATCCCAATGTTGACTAAAATGTCAATACCTCATCCAGATCGGTGGCATAGGTACGTCGGAAAAGCGCAACAGTACTAAACCAAGCACCGAGTCGAAGCACGGGTTTTTCAACGTTCTTCCTCCAATTCGGAGTACAGATGAGATTCAAAGAAGATCTGCATATGAAAGAAATACTTGAAGAGGAAATTCTAACCAATTTCCTCGAGAAGCGTGATGATCAGCGAGCACAAGCGTATGCTCAGATTATAAAGATACAGGACGAGAATAAGAAGACATACGATAAGAAACGGAAGACTTCACAAGCGTATCGGGGAGGTGATTTTGTAGCCATACAAAGAACTCAAGGAGGTCCGGGACTGAAATTTCATACCAAATTTTGCTTGTTGTACTGCAGATGAGTAACTTTCTGGAGAGTAATAACTTATTAAACCCTTTACAATCGAGATTTCGTCGATACTACAGTACGCAAACGGCACTCTTAAAAATCACTGAGGAAATTCGTTTAGCCATCGATATTGGTCAATATTGTATCTTAATATTATTTGATTTCAGTAAAGCTTTTTGACTCCATAAACCATGCCTTATTACTTTCCTACATGAAAGACATGGGTTTCCCTAACCCAGTTATGAGATGGGTTTTTTTTTACCTGTCAGGTGGCACACAACGTGTTCTAAATTCAGCGCGGTAGACCTCAGGTATGCTTGAAGTAAACAATTTTTTTATGCGCTTCAAAACCGGGACGCTGCTCTCTAGCTGCTCATACTTCCACCAGAAATTGTCCCAATCTACCTGGAGCTGGTCCAGCTGACGCTGTAAGTCGTCGAATACAGACTACTTCTCCTGGAAGAGGTTGTATATGATTTTGTATGGCTTCTCGCGAGAATCTGCGTGCGGGAGCCCCCGCAGATGACAGGGACATCTCAGCATTTTGTCGTCGTAATTCTGATATTTCGAAGGTAGAGGTCCGTAACGTCGTCAGCATGGGCTCCAGGTCCTCTTTCTGGACTACCACTAACCCGGATGAATACTGCGTGACGGAAGGACTCTCGGGTACATGTTCAATAACTTCACCTTCGAGGTCGAGCTCTGCTGTATAAGCGTCCGCAGCAGGTTATAATGCCGTCTCTCGCGGTATTACTATTCGGCGGTTTACCGCCGTCGCGACGCCTCGTCGGCTACCGCCTCAGGTCAAGACTTTCACGTCCGAACAAATTTCTGGCCGAGCCCGGCTGACTCGGGGTCTTTTCCCAACCCGCACTCGCACTCACGGGAGCAAGAGAACTCGTCCCAGAGGGGGACAATTTCTCGCCTCCTTCCGCGCCTGAAAAGGCGCTCAAAACTCGCGAGGATTGCCGCGCACTGCAATCCATCCTTTCGTCGACGAGAGGACACGATGTATGCAAAGAAGGGTGATTGCAGAAAATTTCGTCATTATTTCATCAATATAAACCGCTTATTATTTATAAATTCGGCTCGAAGCCACTTACACTTTGTCCTCTGGATGGGAGTTCGGTATCTCGTGCCCGTCAACACCTCGCACGGTCATCCGAATACCAACGAAGGGCGGCTTCTACAGGCCCTTGGGTCGTCTTTTGAATGGACCCGCTCGTACTCGCTCCAAAACACAACTATTAAGTTAATTAATATTTTTTTACTTAAACTCGTAAAAAAAAAACTTAAGGTAAAGGTTGGTTGCACTCGTGTTCGCTCGTGATGGCTTTGAGGTTCGTGACCAGACTGAAGTCTGGACGTCTCGTTAACACGCTCCGCGACGGTCGCGCCAAGCCGTCTCGTGGGCCTTTTCTAAAACCCGCCGCTTTTTACCGACTACTCTGTCGGTAAATTACCATCCACTCTGTCGGTATATTACCGTCTTAGCGTAGAAGTCCGAGGTTCCGAGAGGAGTACTGCAACCGGCGTTTTACAAGGTGCGTCCATGATGATTTCTGAAAAGAGGGTTACAAACAAGTTTGTAGTTTAAGGCTTCACCGTCCGATTTTCAAATCGTTTACGTGATATTTTCCGATCTTTTTGCCATGCGCGTCACCAATAATGAATACGATGGGAGACAATTTTTTCAGTTTGGCAGTTTTGCGCTATATCCCCGTATGGCACTCGATAATTTATTGTTCGGGTAAAAGACATGATCTCCTACGTTGTATTCGATGTCCAACTTACAGATTTTATTGTAACTTTTACTTTGTTTTCGTTAGCTTTATCATCATTTTCTCGACTTTCGCGCACAAAACGCTCATTCGCCGCATGGGTTCTTTCCACAGGGTAGTGTTATAAGCGAATTGCACCCCTATCAACAAAGAATCCCATTCGAACGGTCGTCGCCTAGGGTTGTTACAGACTTTCGTAATCATTCGATTTACACTTAATGTATCGAGTGTACATGTCGAGGCAGACTAAAACGTCGCACTTGCCTGTTTTCGAGCTCGGAAGGGGTCCCATTATATTTAGGGATACCGAATGTCACGGTTCCATAAATTTTCTCGGAAACATTGTAACGAGCCGTTTAAACTAATCGCGCGAAAGAGAAAGAGCGACGGAGAAAAAGAGGACCGTTCCAAAAATTGTATTGACGTGCTTGCCAGCTTACGTAGATTTCGCGGATTATGCCCTGGCAAGCGAAATAACGACGGGAACACAGAAAATGAAGAAAGCCCACGTGGGATCGGCGCACGGATTCAGACATGCGCGCAACGACGAGGCGCTGGCGCTGGTGCGCCTCTACATGCGCAGAAGACGGCGCTCTGGCCGCGCATATATGTAGCGTGGGCAACGACGGGTCGAGTTCCAAGCTAGAAGCTGCATGTTGTCGCCGCGATGGCGCGCATGCGCTCCAAATTAAAATGAGAGGCGGGCTGTCAAATTCAAGTCAATCAAATGACATTCGAATGTTTGCCAGTTCCCGTCCCGATTCATCATAAAAAAGGAACTCGGCGACATTATTGGACACAGGGATACTTACCGATGTATTATAAGAGCGGGCATCGGTTGGTATCCTTCTTCTTCTTCTACTTCTTCTTTTGGATTCACGACAAAATAGCCGGACGCGGCACATTTTTCCGCCTTGGTGACTCGCTGCCTACCTGGACATTCTTCCGGAGACCCTGGCTGCCCCGACGGTTAACCCTTTGCGGCGCAGTATTAACCCAAATTACCACCTTTTTAATTCACATCTTTTCTGTCTAGTTTTAATGCTTTCGAAGCAATATTCAAAAAATCTTTTTACAGTGGTAGAGGGGGCTTTTTAGTACGTAACGAAAAGGATAATAAATGCAATTACGCAAAATTATTAAACAGTATAAATAAATAAATTTAAAAAAATCGTCGATTTTTGAGAAAGAAATCGTTTTTGAACGAACTAAAAGGTAAATTGGAACCAAATTTGGAACTCGGGGGTTTTTGGGGTCACTGATTACGAATGTGAAGTCGGTTTTGAAAAATACAAAATGGCGGAAACAATATGGCGGATGAATTTTTAAAAATTCATCTGATTTAGTTGAAACTCGTTACTCGGGGGTTTTTGGGGTCGCTGATTACGAATGTGAAGTCGGTTTTGTAAAATTCAAAATGGCGGAAACAATATGGCGGATGAAATTTTTAAAATTCATCTGATTTACTTGAAACTCGTTACTCGAGGGTTTCTGGGGTCGCCGATTACGAATCTGGCCTCGGATTTTGAATATTCAAAATGGAGGATCCAAGATGTCCAATGGAAATATGAAAATGTACCTGATATTGATGGAGCTGTGTACTCGAGGGTTTTTGGGGTTGCTTATTACGAATCTGATCTCTGACTTTTATATTTAAAATTCCGAGTACATAGAGTATCAAGTTTTATCTCTATCAAGTAAATTTTTACATTTATGTAGGCCATCTTGAATCCACCATTCTGAATTTACAAAATCTGACTTCATATTCACAATCAGCGATCCCAAAAACCCCCGAGTACCAACTTTCATCAAAATCAAGTAAATTTTTTACATTTATGTCGGCCATCTTCGAGCCGCCATTTTGAATTTACAAAATCGGATCTCAGAATCGTAATCAGCGATTCCGAAAACCTCCGTGTAACAATTTTCAGCTGTTTTCCGTATAAAGAAAAATGTGTGCCGCCAAGGGCTAAAAGTGGGCCCACGCAATCTCAACAGCCAGCAACCGATTTTTTCTAAAATACGGGGAGTCGGCGAGGACCAATTTTTGATAAGAGGAATATTACGGAACGACGGCGTCACCCCGTTCGTCCCGTTTCAACACGAGGCTGCTGGTCCTCTCCTTCGTTGTCGCGAGGGAGTGCGACACCAAAATTTGGTTTCACGAGGTGACAGCAGCCGAACCAATTAATTCAACGAGATGGATGGAGAAAAACCGGAGAACAAGAAAGAACGACGCCGAAAGGAGCAAGACAATGCGTAAGCCTCTTTATCTTCCGTAATAGTGAATAATAAAATAACATTGTATATTATTATTATGTAATGCCGCGTTATTCTCGTCCCATATTATTTATTTAATTCCGCGTAATTTATTCCGTTTGACGATATCTGACGAAATTTTTATGACCATGACAATTCCGCGCAATGTACAGAAGACTCGATGACTTTTATTTTTTTATGACTCTTATTTTTTATTCGCGCGTATTTGACTGCGAGTGTTTTTATATGTGTGTGACAATGAATTGCCTTTGACGAGTTCAATTATATGTAGAATTCAAATATGAAAATATAAAACTGATTGAATGACAGTATATAAAGAACTTTATTATTTCAGCACCTAATAAATCCAATCTACAAATTGACTGTAATTGACGTATTTAATTTTATGACGTGTACGATTCCTAAAAAAATAATAAATAATTACCAGAATCGTTACAACATTAACCCTTCTGGTGGAGAATTATCCGGTTTGCATTTTAGACAGGTTTCGCAATTATTTATACATCGCCTGATATCTTCGCGCATATCGGGCCAGTAGTGGTTTTTAAGGATGGCACAAAGTTTTGTCAATGCCTCGATGCGCGGACTGAGGCGTGTTATGGTAATTTTCGATCATTGGGATGATTTCGATTTCTTTCAAGACTTTATTCCAGGCGCCGTTATCGCCAATGCTTTGTTTAATTAAATTTGGGTTATAAAAGTATCGTTTATCATTCGAATCAAATTTATATCGTTCGTTATCTTTCGGATTAGCCCGCGTCCGTTTTACCATTGTTTCGTACCACGACACGTTTTCAGTCATGTCTAACTACGCACGATCGAAAGTCGCGGGAATGTATCCGGCGCTTCATTAGTGGAGCCTTTTCGATGCTCAATCATTACTTTGATCGCGGATAACTCCATTGCCCAAAGCACCAGTTTGTAACGAAGCTTGCGGACGGAGAATATCACTGCTAAAACACTCCTTTTCGGTGGTAGTGTAGTTTAACTCGGCAACTCTCACGTGATAAGATATTCGCAAGTTTCGTCTGTTTGCGTTAAGATATCACCCAGATCGGTGTCGCTAGCGTCCGTGTAAAGAAGGAACGGTAGATCAGGTCGGGGCGCGACGAGAGTCATAACATCTTTTAGCACTTCTTTGGCGTCGTTATACCCAGTTTTATGCTCTTCGGTCCAGTTCCATGGCACTTTAGGACTGTTAAACTTATTGAGAGGTCCTTGTACTCGCCCATTGTTGAGTAAGTGCCTATGGTACCAATTAACAGAACCATTGAATTGGTGTAATTCTTTTCGGATGCGCGGTCTTCGACGCTCCAGAATCGGTTCGATTCGCTTGGTATTCGGTTTTGAACCGTCTTTATTTATGAGTAAACCTAGATATTCGACCCTTTGTTTTGCGAAATGAGACTTTTGTCTATTGATCGTTAGACTAGCGCTTTGCAAAATTCCGAGAAGGATTTCAAGAAACAAGATATGTTCATCGAACGTTTTGAATGAAATGACGATCCAGTACGCGTGCACCTGGTCCATGTACCTGGTTGATAATTTATTTCCAAGCGCAAGTTTTCGATAAATTTAGCTCTCATTCCGTCCGTAAAGGCTTGGAAAGTAGCCGGCGCCTTTGTAAGGCCAAAGGTATTCAAATTAAATGAAATTATCCGCGACCAAGGCCGGCGAAAGCGGTATAATCTCGGCAGTGCGCGTTAACCGGTATCTGGTGAAATGCTTCGCTCAGATCGATTGTGCTTATTATGTTAGCCTCCGATAACGTATCTACACGGAAAATCCGGCGACAGCCGAAATGCTTGGCTCGTGAGAGCCGCCAGAGGCTTACTTGTTCTGTCGAATTATAGCGCTTTTCAAATTAGTAAAAGTGGCATCTCTGTTGACAACGTTCTTCAAGGTCGAGCCATGCGCGCGTTTTTGTGCTATGAAATGCAGGGTGTTTTTCCGTGCATTCTGGCGTGTTGGTTTCGGTTGGGTTTCTGTAGAGGTGCAGAGTCAAGTATCAAGCCTTATAGAAAAGCAAAAGAATATTGAAGCACGAATCTCCGACAGGTTCGTATATATTATTAGAAAAATACCTTCACACATTTATCAGAAATTTTTTTATCATGAAGAAACTTCTTTCAAAAAATTATTATTTTTTTATAATAACAAGTTATTTAAAAAATTCAAAATTTTAGAAAAAATGTTTACAAAGAATAAAATTAACAATTCAAATATCATACAAAATAAATGGTTTCAAAATTTAACAGACATACAAATACCAAATAACATTATTAATATCATAAGCCTAGGTCCAAAACATGCTTTTCCAACAAATAATAACAAAGATTTTCCGTTGCATAATTTTATTTCAGGCATTGAAGACGGAGTTTCATATATTCATAATGAATTAGATACTCTTGGTAATGTTGTTATACATGAGAAAGATAATATAAGATCAAATTGCATTTATGCGATACAGAAATATTTACACCAAAACAGAAATGATGTTAATAATGATTTTCAATTTTGTGATAATGAAATTATTAAATCTTTCCAAAAAAATAACCCTGATATTTTCTTCACCAATGCTGATAAAGGGAATATCACGGTTTTGATGAATAAATCTGATTATCTGAATAAAATGCATTCCATGTAATCAGATACTAATACTTATATAATTAGTAATTTCACGTATATAACTACATTACAGACTGAGACTAACTCTATGATTACTGATTGGTTTAAAAAACATTATATTTCCGAAATTACAGCCAAACATCTTAACTTAAAACACACAATGCAGTTACATCTAGAGCATATGGACTACCAAAAGTACACAAACCTGACATTCCACTAAGAATAATAGTTTCTAATATAAATTCTCCCACATACAAATTAGCTTCCTTTTTTGCTTCAATATTAACTTCTACCTTTCCTAAAACATCAAGAACTGTGAGAGATAGCTGGGAATTAAAAGAAAAACTTCATAATTTTAAATATAACATCTAATGAAAATAAAATAAAATTTGTTTCTATCACTTTTTACTAACGTTTCAACAGATCTAGCTATTTTTGTATTAAAGAAACACTGGCACAAAATTAAAAATTTCACAAAAATTCCTGAGAGACAATTTTTTGTAACTCTAAAACTTATACTTAATTCCACTTACTTTAACTTTAATAATGTTACATATAAACAGGTTTATGGAATTCCAATGGGATCCCCTCTATCCCCTATTATTTCTAATATAGTTTTAGATTTTATAGAAAATATTTTGATTAATAAACTACCTTTTAGAATTCCTTTTTATTTTAGATATGTAGATGATATTTTGACAGCTATTCCTTCAAATTTTTCAGATAAAATTTTAGATATTTTTAACAGTATGGATAAAATTGGAGGAAAATTAAACAGGATTAAATTTACTATTGAAATTGAAAAACATAAAACCATTAATTTTTTAGATATGAAAATCATTAGAGGTAAAGATAATTATTATGATAAAGATTATTAAGATAAAGATTATTATTACAGATTGGTATCATAAAGAAACTTTTTCGGGAAGATATTTCAACTTTTTATCAAACATTATCTTATAAAATTGGAATAATTTATGGATTAATAGATAGAGCAGTCAAATTATCACATATAAAATTCAGACAAAAAAATTTAGAAATAGTTAAAAATATTTTAAGAAATAACAATTATCCGGAAGATTTAATTCTTGATTGTCTTAGAAAAAGAATACATAAAATTTATAATCCACTACAAAATAATAAAGATAATATTGAATATGTTAAGACAACGAGTATTCCATATGTCAAAGGAGTTTCGGAACAAATAAAAAACACCATGAAAGAAAAACAAATCAGAATAGTTTTTAAACCATATAATACAAATATAGCAGGTATAAAACCTGGAAAAGACAAACTAGACACTCTACAAAAAAGTGGAGTTGTTTACTTAATAAAATATAATCAGTGTAACTCTGTTTATATAGGTGAAACAGGACGATTAATAAAAGACAGAATCAATGAACATAAAAGAAATATTTATTTAGACGAGAACAAACATACTGGACTTACCAAACATAGATTAGATACAGGACATAATTTTGACTACAAAAATGTCAAAATCTTAGCCACAGAAAAAAATACATGGAAAAGGAGACATTTGGAAAATTTCTTTATTAAAAAACATAAAAACACAGTCAACATTAGATTTGAGAAGTCTAATCTTCCTGATATTTATTTTCCTTTATTAAATGTTTAAATTTTTTCGTTATTTTGAAAGTTCAAAGTTCCTTCAAAATATTGTAAGGGTTAAACACTGACAAATATTTACATTTTTCGACAGTTCAACATTTAACATCGTGAAACTCGTATGTGTTTTGTGCTTTCTTCTTACTTAGTTTCTTTTGAAACTAATTTTATATTTTTTTATAGGCCTACATCTTACTTTATTTCTTTTTTTTAATCCTTGGAGTGGTTCACATCTCGGATTTTAAGAAGGATCTACATTTTTTAATAAAGGTAAGAATTTAGCATAAAGTATACGATTTGTCAGTGTTTATCCTCGTTAGCTATATAATCAATCATATCATTTCTTTCGGTTTTTCATTTTTCTTATAATTATTATTCATTTAATCATCATCCTTTTTATTGTTATTCATTTTTTCATTCTTTTTTATCGCTATTCATTTTTTCATTTTTTATTGTATTTCATTTTCAAATTATTTACTGTTATTATATTACAGAATAAAAATTCTGAAGAGGGTCATGAATACGTGACCGAAACGTTATTTTCGTCTTTTTAATTTTCTTATCGAAATATACACTATCCGATACACCGAGAAAATAAATTCAGCAAACATATTTATTTTGAATACAATACGGATTAAGAAGAAACAAATTTCTGAAGATTAGTCTTCATTTTGAAGGTTCGTATATACATTCTGACTAGCAGTAATTCCACTCATTCTACCGGCGTGAAATATCGATCTCCAACAAGTGCTGCAAATAATGTTTTTTAAAATATAAAACAATAAAAACGAAAAGGAAACAAAAATGTCAAAAATCTGAATTCAGAAATGAAGTCACGATTCGTTTCTATTTATGCCATTTCCATAAGGAATTTGTGAATTCGTATTCACGACTCGGAATTTGGTTTCTCTAAATTCGTTTCATTTTCGTTTACTGATAAAATTGTGTTATCTAATATTGCATAAAATATAATAGAAATTAAATCTAATATTATATTATATTTAACATTAAAATGAAAGAACAAACGCAATTAGCTCTAGTATAATAAATTGTTTATCTGAATCTTTTGAAACAAAAGACGCAAAATTATTCGATTAAATCGAATAAGACTTGGCAAGTGCATCCAGTCGTATCGAAGAATCAGAAATGTAAAAGGGCTAAGTGAAGCACGAAGGATATCATGAAAGAATCGTATTTTAAAAGCAGTCCTGAGTGTAGATGATAAAATACCTCTTCAGAAGAATTAATGAAAATTAGAATATCCTCATAATCAGTTCCTTCGGACATGAAAATGAAAAACATAGTTCCAGGTCATTTACTTTTAATATTTGTCTAATTTTAAAAGAAGTCCTGAGCGTAGATGATAAAATCCATCTTCACAAAAATTAATGAAAATCGAAATATCTACATAACGAGTTCCTTCGTACATGAAAAGGCAAAACATCACTCCAGGTCATTCATTTAGAAAATTTATAATGAATTCTAGATAAATTTATAATGAATTTTAGAAGCCGTCTGTAGTGTGTAAAATTAAATCTCTCTTCACAACTTTCTTGGAATTTCAAAATCAACATTTACGAGCCCCTTTCGATATAAAAAAAATTTCCCCCTTTATAATTTTTTTATTTTAATTTTTTTACTTTGAGATTTTTGTTTTATGAATTTGAACATGTTTGATATTTTCAATCATTTTTAAATTCGGATGCGTTTCTAAAAATAGCCAGTATTTAATTATTTCCATTTATTTAGGTTATTTAATTAATTTTGAATTATTTATAATTCCTGAAAATTGATAATCCTCTGCTGTATTGTTTATAAGTCTCTGTCCGTCATGAATTTCAAATCGGTTCTGCGATTTTCTTTTGGCAGAAGCGAGTTGCAGCTTATGCGTTTTGAATTTTTGACCGTGGTTCTAGCACACGTTGTTCGCTCGAAAACAAATACCGCGCGGTTCATCGCCGATGCGCATTTCTTGATTTTTATTTTTGATGTTCCATAACAAGGCAACTGTTTGAATTTCCTTCCGACAATGAATTAGTCCTGCAACCATTGGCCGACTTTAAGGCTTAATAACATGAAAACTATAGTTCGCACGAACTTTTGTCAAAGGAAAAATATTCTTAGAATGAACTAAAGAATCTACAGTTCAACGGTTGGCAGTTAATAGAAGATCACCCTGTAGAGGGAAAGCATTGAAAATAAATTTTGTTATCTACAAAATAAATGTTGTTAATTTTTCCATTCTCCGGGCCATTCTAAAGAATATTAGTAACAATTATTGTTCCAGGCATATAAGTTACATTATGTATTGTAACACGACGTAATGTTTGCAATACTTCAGCTAATGGGAATTTTAAATGAACTGATTTGTCAATAATTTCTAGGCCGCAAGTCATATACATGTTTTCATATTTGTCAAAACGAAGATGCATACGACTTAATTCGTATCTGACACCTATACTTTGTAAAATATTTCATTGAGATGAAGAAGCTTGCAAAGTAGGTTTTATTTCTCGGTGCTTCGATTTAAATTGCATCGATGATTCATTAATAACAGGTCTTATCTTTGTCATTAACGTAGAGTAGTTTGTTAGAAAATGAAATTTGGGTTTTAATTTACCAAAGAGTTTAATATATAATTGGTGACGCTCATTTACTAATATTTCTAGTTGGAGAATATGCGATATCGTGGTAACTGGAGATGTGGTTAAATGAATTATTTCCCGGAGTTTTGTATACGATATCCAACATTCATTGTCATGTGGAATGTTCTCCCCTACTAATATACCAAAATACCTAATGCAAAACAAAATTTCAGAAGATGACATTTTCAACTTATGATTTATTTTTAAATAATCCGTTTTAATTTCTGGTGGTATATTACAAGTCAAAATTAACAGTTTTTAATCGATAACACAGCCACACAAAAAAAAAAAAAATTTCGGGCCCCGGTATGAGACACCTATATCCTATGGTATTTTGGCCCGCTGATTCCGAATCCGAGGTCCGTTTGGGCCCAGCGGGCCTGGATCAAGGTCATTTCAAGGTCAAAGTGAGAAAAAGCAAGTTAAGACAAAAAACAACCTTATTATTGGGTTTTTGGGGTCGCTGAATCCGAATCCGAAGTCCGTTTGACCCTAACGGGTCCAGGTCAAGGTCATGTCAAGGTCAAAGTGAGAAAAAGGCCATTTAAACTGAGATAACCATCATATATTAGGTGTTTGGGATCGCTGAATCCGAATCCGAAGTCCGTTTGACCCCAACTAGTTCGGATCAAGGTCATTTCAAGGTCAAAGTGAGAAAAACGACTTAAGCTAAGAAAATCACTATATTTATAGGTTTTCGGGATCGCTGAATCCGAATCCGAAGTCCGTTTGACACCAACGGATTCAGGTCAAGGTTATTTCAAGGTCAAACTGCGAAAAAAGTCATTTAATGTGACAACACCATCATATTTTTTACTTTTTGGGATCGCTGAATTTGAATCCGAAGTCCGTTTAGCTCCAATGTGCCCAGGCCAAGATCACGTAAAGGTCAAGGTGAGAAAACAGCAATTTAAAATCATTGTCGATGATTTTGAATTGTCTCTTCTGTGTCTGCATCCAAGGCACCTCCCCGTGATGACGGCGGGCAACGGAGTTGCATCGCTATCCGGCGAAGTCCTTGGATTACGGCTTGCATGCCGTCATGGCAGACACAGTTAGGATTGGTGTTACGATGCACGGACCCGGAATCCCAGTATCGGCGACTGGTCAGGGTGAGAAAGCGGGCCCGCAGTCGTCGTCATCAGGCAACCGCAGTTCTACATTAGTTGGTGACTTGACTAATGTAGAATTTATTGCTACAAGAAAACAGACTGAAACGGGTTCGCAATCACATGATTGTCATGAGAAACATGACATTTTTTGTTATATTTGCTCAAAGTTTGAAGTTGAATCTTTGTGCAAACCCATTGATGAAGAAATTTGCAATTTGTATGAGGATATTTTTAAGTTAAAGATAGATCAGATTAGTAGCTGGGTTCCTCATGTAATCTGTAACTCTTGCAAAAAGATGTTACTTGGCTGGAAGAAGGAGAAGAAGAAAACAAGAATTAAATTCTCTGTTCCAACGATTTGGACTGAACCGAGTTGTGCAGAGGAATGCTACTTTTGTTTGAACAAAATAAAAGGCATTACTGTTAAAAATAAAAATAAAATAGTATATAGAGATGCTTTATCAATAACGACTCCCGTTTTAGTTGAGCAAAATGAATCCGAAATTGTTGTGGACCGTTCGTTTGGAAGTGTGTACTCAATGGAAGTCATCGAAGAGTCTGTTGAATTAAGTGAACAAATGAGTACGGATGACAATAATAGTGATAGCGAATACACACCAAACAACAAAACATCTGCACTGCCATCATTGGTGTCACAGTCTGAGTTAAACGATCTTGTAAGAAACCTGGGTTTACCAAAAAATGGTTCTGAGCTCTTGGCTTCATTCTTAAAACAGAAACACCTCTTAGAACCTTAAAATAAAGTTTCTTTCTATCGAAATCGAGACTTAGAGTTTCGAAAGTTCTTTGTTATGGAGAAGAATATAGCATTAGTATTTTGCACCGATGTCCAAGGTCTCATAAATCAGTTGAAACCGAATTCATATAATGCTAGTGATTGGAGACTTTTTATTGATGCCTCTAAACAAAGTATCAAGGCAGTCTTACTTCATAACACGAACGTTTATGCTCCAGTCCCAATACCTCACTCAACTGTCATGCAAGAAAAATATGACAACCTGCTACTGCTTTTACAGAAGATACAATACGAGAAGCATTTATGGCAGATATGTGGGGATTTAAAAATAATAACTTTGTTACTTGGACAACAGTCAGGATTTACGAAACATCCTTGCTATTTGTGGTTGTGGTATAGTCGAGATCGATTACAGCACTACAAGAAAAAAGAATGGCCCGTAAGATCATCTATGACTCCTGGATCTCTCAACGTCATTCACAAGTCCTTGGTAGATCCATCGAAAGTTCTTATCCCTCCTTTTCACTTAAAGATTGGTCTAATAAAACAATTCGTAAAAGCACTGGATAAACAAGGTAAGTGTTTTCAATATCTCGAAACAACGTTCCCAAAACTCTCTGAGGCAAAAATAAAAGCAGGCGTATTTGATGGACCACAGATTCGCAAGTTGTTTAGAGATACAAAATTCAAAAGTACAATGAATAAGCTGAGAAAGCGGCTTGGCTTAGTTTTAAAGACGTAACAGAACAATTTTTAGGGAATAGAAAAAGTCCAAAATATAAACAAATTGTTACTAAAATGGTTAATGATCTAGGATGCTTGATGAACTTAAAACTTCACTTTTTGCACTCACACCTAGATAAATTTCCAGAGAATCTTGGAGATTTTAGTGAAGAGCAAGGCGAACGCTTCCACCAAGATATAAAAGTCATGGAAACTCGATATCAGGGACGATGGGATGAAAACATGATGGCAGACTACTGTTGGACACTAAAGCGGGATACAGCACAGACCATTGCTTCGATCATTTGAAGAGAAAAGAACACGTTTCAGTAGCAAGAAAGAATATGAAAATTAATACACCGGTCCAACGGACTTCCGATTCAAATTCAGCGATCCCAAAAAGTAAAAAATATGATGGTGTTATCACATTAAATGACTTTTCTCGCAGTTTGGCCTTGAAATAACCTTGACCTGAATCCGTTGGTGTCAAACGGACTTCGGATTCGGATTCAGCGACCCCGAAAACCTATAAATATAGTGATTTTCTTAGCTTAAGTCGTTTTTCTCACTTTGACCTTGAAATGACCTTGATCCGAACTAGTTGGGGTCAAACGGACTTCGGATTCGGATTCAGCGATCCCAAACACCTAATATATGATGGTTATCTCAGTTTAAATGGCCTTTTTCTCACTTTGACCTTGATATGACCTTGACCTGGACCCGTTACGGTCAAACGGACTTCGGATTCGGATTCAGCGACCCCAAAAACCCAATAATAAGGTTGTTTTTTGTCTTAACTTGCTTTTTCTCACTTTGACCTTGAAATGACCTTGATCCAGGCCCGATGGGCCCAAACGGACCTCGGATTCGGAATCAGCGTGCCAAAATACCATAGGATATAGGTGTCTCATACCGGGGCCCGAAAATTTTGTTGTTGTTGTGTGGCTGTGTAATTTAAGTAATCAAGAGTGAAATATTTATTCGTATTAATGAATGCAACTAAAATATCACTCAAAACATAATTACACACACCATCGAATAGATCGTGCATTATGTCTAGACCTGCATTTTTAATTATATGAAAGTTTTCTAATTTATTAAAAATACAAGTCTCCTTAATACCTGCTTTTTTTATGGATTAATATCTTATGTTCCTTTTGTCCAAAGCTATGGTTCGCATTGCCGATCCATCTTCTTTGCATAAGCTTTTAGTAATTTCTGAAGTAGCATAACATAAACGCACAACGCATTATTAATTTATATTTTATACGTTAAACGATGCTGAAATCCATGTGCAAATTGTGCACATTTGGGACTTAAAGGGTTAAATGACTCGACAAATCCGAAAACACTATTAACGCCAAGATTGTTTCCCACTATTAAGCTTGTTATGAAGTGAACTCCGTGTTTTTTATTTTTAATATTTATTTGCAAACCATTTTCAGATAATTCTTTCAAATCCGTGATTAATGGAGTAACAATTTTTTCATATCCAAAATGTTTTCTATATTTAGAATAAAATATTGAGTATAAAATAATGCTATAGAGTTTAATTGTATAATTTGCTATAGCTTGTATAAAATAACAACCGCATTGAGAACTTTTTGAAAGTTACATCTAATCGATTCATATATAACATGACAGCAATGTACGCTTTCAAGTGGTCCACATATGATGACATACGGTTTCTCCTTCAAATCATAAATACTATGGTCATCACCAGTTTTCCTTGGAATATTTTCAATATCACGGTGATCCTGAGAAAGAATTATATTTTAATATCATTGACCAGAAATATTATTTACATCAAGCACTTTGTAATATGCATTAATATACTAATAGAAGAGAGTAAGAAATACTCTTTTACCAGTCAGTATGTACATTCAAATAATGAAAAACTCCTATTTAGGATTTTCTTAGGGTTGCAGGGTAGGTATTGAAAAGCTTAACCTAAAGTTTGCGGGCTCCAAGTGGGCTTGAATTTTTTGCAGCAGGCAAAATCGTGAAAAATTTTGTTTGGCGATAACTCCGACTGCGGTACTCGTACAAACTTTTTTATATTGCATTTTAAAGGTTTTTTTTTCACGCTTTACAAATTATGTGGTATAAGATTTTTGCGATTAATCGATTGTTTTCGAGATATCGAAGGATAAAGAAAAATAAAACAGTAAAATATATATATTTTTTTTTTGCATTTTACACATTATTTTCGTCAGAAATTGAAGCATTCTCCAAAGAAAACAGTAGAGCATGAAAAGAGCTACAATTTTCATATATTATCCGTTTACTTCGATACAAATTGTGTCTTGCAGAGCGCTTCATAAAACAGTATCGACGTCGGCAACGTCGGCAACGCGTGACTAGGCATGAAAATTCCTTTGTGATTTTCGACTTTACTGATGCTAAAATTTAATAATAATGTATGCTTTTTTGAAGTTTTTAATGCTCTACAAGATACATTGCATGGCATTTTGGAAATTATCGATACTGTTGGAATAATTTGAAGGAAAAAGGGAAAATATGTATCATTTTTGTGCGTTTTTTCTGTTTTTTTTTTCATTTTTTGCATATGAATCTTCATAAATACTTTTTAACATTAATGAAATATAATGTACGATTTCTTCTAATACAAAATATAAGTTATATTAAATTCATTTGTACTCTCCGGCGGCCCTCTCGTGTCCGGCTATACCGGCCACTCGACTGCAGCAGACAGCACTGGTGCGTAACATCGTCTATAACATACTAAAAAAGGCGCGCAAATTTTACGCATAGTATGTCGAAAAATACCGTTCAATACACGGGCGTAAGAATTCGATTTTACGCACCAATCCTATCTAATCGCATGTTAAAAACAAAAAATATTTTTCTCTAACCATTGTATGCATACCTCCGAAGGGTCGAACGGCCCAAAGAAATGCGAAGGTCGTTAAAAAGCAGGAATATATGTGGTTTGACCCGGTTTTGTAGGTTTCTCAGTTTGTCTCCGTGTTCAGCACTGAACTGACGCATATTGAACGGCGAATTGAGTGAATATTTTGCTACTGCAGTTCGAGAACAGAAAATGATAGCATTCTTTCCCGCATCATGTCAGACCAGACCACTGAACAAGTTCTAATGCGATCTTTGTGAACAGCTGGAGGATTGCACCATCGAAACATATCGGAATCCACTATCTCATTATGGATCCTTGGTATGGTCTCCCTTCAAAGTGTGTGCGAACAAATTAAAAATTTCGCAGGTGTCGCATGTACTACTACTGAACAACATGTGGACAGACATGCGTTAAACTAGAATATCACGAGACAATTCAGACTGCGAAAAACTGAGCAAAGAATTTGTCTCTGTATCATTTAAACTAAATGAAAAAGTTAAGCAATTGGCAATTGTTAACAGGTCTATTACAATTGAATCTAATGGTATTCCGATCGATCCATTACTATTGTTTCGCAGAATGGGTACAGGACGTTTTGGCGCCGGACGTTTTGGCGACGCCGTTTTGGATGTCATGATCGTGAATACAGTAATCGAGAAAGTCAACATTTATGACTCGGCAGAAATTGTTGGAGAGAACGTAGACCTCCTCGTTTTACTTACTGGGCTAGCACCTAATGCTTCCAACATATTTTTCAGGAAGCCTGCTAAACAAAAATAAAAATGCAATTTTTAATGCTGCATGCTTAAAAAACTTTGACTTTGTTCGGGACAATATCCTTTTTCTGCACGCGTTCAGTGGGTTCGATACCAGGTATTCCCTGTTTAATATGAGAAAAATTAAATTTTTTACAACGCTGAAAAATTGTTCTGATTTGCTGTCTTCGGTACAGACCTTAAAGTAAGAAAAAGTTAGTGTCAGCCGCCGTAGACTTTCTTATTGTTTTGTACGGAGCTGACAAGGAAGAGCAGAGTTTGGGCACACTTACATTCAAACGATTCGTCAAAGCTGCTGCAAAAACTAAATTTAATTTGGCCGTATTGCCTCCAACGACAACCTCGGCACGAGAACATGCTCAGCGCATGTACCAACAGGTCCAAACTTGGCTCGGCACTTACGTGGACCCTGAAGAGTACGGCTGGGAAAGGACGCATGTAGGTTTACTGTCAATTATAACTGCAGCTCCACCAGCACCTCCAGAGCTACTGCAATTAATTTTCTGCAAATGCACGGGAAACTGCACTGGAGCGTGAGGCTGCGGAAAAGATGGCATAAATGTTCCGTGATTTGTTATCACTGTTCGGGACAAACATGCCTTAATGCAGCTACGTCTACGCCAATTCTCGAAAGCGAGATGGACAATTCTGAAGACGGCTACAACGAAGAAAGTCAACAATACCCTGGCAGTTCAAGTTCCGTTGAAGTGGACCAGCAGTACTCGGACTGTTCGAGTCTAACTGAAGAAGAGAACAATGTCGATCAGCCTCAAAGAAAACATTTGAAAAATTGTTAAATTATTTACAAAATATTCAATAAATGTAGTTTTTTTTAACAAAATAAAGTTTTTATTTGACAAAATAAAGTTTTTATTTTCATACGAAAAATTGTGACGATCATACCTTACTATTATTACTTGCAAAATGCATATGTCGGTTAATATCATCTCTATCCAAAATTTAACGCTTTCATATATTTTGGAATGAGCCGGTAAGTCTCAGTTTCGTTTGCAAATAACTATTTTGAATGACAAGTACATGGTTGATTACTTTATATTATACTGAAACTATACGATATTCAAATCACCTACAATAATTTTAGATTTTGCGATATTAATCTTTCACGTCTAATGCGATTTACAATTTTGAGAAATTATAAAATAACAAGAAAAACCAATCTTCTATTAATTTTTCATGCATGCGGTTCTAAAGATTTGTATGCGACAAATTAAAAAAAAAAGCAAAAACAAAAAAAATATTATATTTTTCGCCTTTTTTTGTCAAATTACTCGAACAATATCGATAATTTCCGAAATTCCATGCAACGTATCTTGCAGAGCATTACAAACTGTAAAAAAAGCATATATTATTATTAACTTTTAGCACCAGTAAAGTCGAAAATCACGTATTAAGAAACTGTTCTCGAAATGCAGTAGCAAAATATTCACTCAATTCTAAAAAAATAACACGAATGTTAATTGAACCGAATCAATTACACTAATGAATAAGGCACACAAGCATCTATATTTCATCACGTTTGTAAATAAGAATCCATACAGCATTTAGTTTAAGACTAAGAACGAGTTTCCCAGGACTCAGAAACGCCCTGAAATTACCATGAAAAGAAATACTGTTGAAGAAATCTTTCACGAAGATTCATATATATGTATATGACGGAGCGTATTTTTTAAGATTGAAAATTTGTATGATAGACTATGTCTCAGTTAACAACTGTAATGCGTCACCACAAATATAAATCACTATCTATTTCTATTACTTTCGAGCAGACTAAGCAACAGCTGACGCTCTGTCGTCGACACTGTTTTTTGAAGCGCTCTACAAGACACAATTTGTATCGAAAGTGAACGAATAATATATGAAAATTGTAGCTCTTTTCATGCTTTACCGGTTTCTTTTAAGAATTCTTCAATTTCTGACGGAAATAATGTGTAAAATGCAAAAAAAACTATATATTTTACTGTTTTATTTTTCTTTATCCTTCGATATCTCGAAAACAATCGATTAATCGCAAAAATCTTATACCACATAATTTGTAGAGCGTGAAAAAAACCTTTAAAATGAGCTATAAAAAAGCTTATGCGGTTACCGCAGCCCGAGTTATCGCAAAAAAACGATTTTTTCACGATTTTGCCTACTGGAAAAAATTCAAGCACACTTAGAGGTCGCCAACTTCCGGTTAAGCTTTTTAATACGTACCGTACAACCCTAAAAAAATCCTAAGTAAGAGTTTTTCATGTTACAAGCCACTCTGTTGTACATACGGACTTGACTATATGGCCGGTTTAAAAATACAAATTTGATATCAACTATATTTAAGAACGAAGAAGATGTTAATGCCGAATTCATCATTGAAAACCTAGCATCATCTTAGTCTCACACTTTTCAAGAATATGCATATTGAAAATCATTATTTAATTAATCACTTACGGTTATGTGCTTAATGAATGCATTAATAACGTCAATTTTCTGCGGTCTCCATTTATTATGAGTTATTTTTGTTTTTACAGTATAATTAAGCAAATTCAGTATTAATAGCAATCCGAATGCATATCTTTCATCTGTAAAATAATTAACTGATTATTTATATTTTATATATTTACAACATATTATGTTTTCAAAGGTTTAATAATAAAGAGGATAAGAACTAAATTCAAATTTGTGTCAAAACAGAAAAAACATATTTATTTTACCATTGTTAACTATTACTCTATTCTTCTCCAAGACGCCATTTACTTTGTCATATTCTGGTAACTTAAAACATTTATTTATTTCAACATGTGATGGTTGATCGACCCATGCAAATTGTAGTTTCGCAGCTCGTATAATTTTGTCAGCAATTGAAGGCCATTTGAGTATCAAATTATCCGAAATACTTGTTTCGTCATTAGGTTCGGGTAGGTATATATGTTTATATTTCTTTTTAAAGTCTAACAGTATCTGCGCAGAAAATTATACCTGAAACGAAAGTAATTCTTATTTGAATAAACTTTTATGAAAAATAAAGAAAGAAATGTTAAAAATGTCACAAATTTATTACACAAAAGAAATGCGTATAGAGTATAATTAAATTAGTCTCTAGAAATTAATAATAATATGCATGAAACATAAAATCGTTTTGAAAAAAAACATATTGATTTGAAAAAAAAACAAATTAAAAAGACTCCCTTTTTTAAACGAATTAGTGAATTAATTAATTATAACTGCATGTTACTAATTAACTAATACATACCAATTTTGGTGAAATTAAATTAGTCTCTAGAAATTAATAATAATATGCATGAAACATAAAATCGTTTTGAAAAAAAACATATTGATTTGAAAAAAAAACAAATTAAAAAGACTCCCTTTTTTAAACGAATTAGTGAATTAATTAATTATAACTGCATGTTACTAATTAACTAATACATACCAATTGTGGTGCGGTATCAGTTTTGAGTATTTTTAAGTTGTTGATAATCTTAAGTCCCTTCGATCCTGCAAAATAAGTTAACTATCGGTGGGAAAAAGACTCCTTCCACGTTTTCATAATCTAATCAGATACCACGTTATATTCTTCAAACGGAACAGAAATATCTATGTTTATCATAGTTGTCTTCGTAAAAAGGATATTTAGCTATACAAATGATGACTATTAATAAAAATGAAAATCAGAATTGAACAGGCACTATTTTTTGTATTTGTATAGTTTATTCTCTTAAATAGGGAGAAATTTCCCATTGAGAACGAGTTCCGTAAGTGACGGATACAAAATAATTATAATATAAAAAATAAAAACCGTTCCGTTTGTGACGGTAAGTTGAACAGACGTGCTTTTCTTCGCTCCGCATTTTCGTCTGATTAGTATTGCTTAAATCTCTTTTTTTGTGAGTTCAACAGGCACTAATTGATGCACTAATTGATGCTTCTTCTTGCTTAGATGAAGCTGTGTATAAAAAATTGCCATACCCAACGCTGCGAATTATTTCACGTATTTTTAAATATTCGTTATAGAGCAGCCCCGATGCACTAACTATGATGGAGTGGTATCAGCACTATACTCCTCTCGGATCAGCCCGTATGCTGGCTGGATAATACAAATCGACTCTCTCTTATGGGAAGAGTTCGACAATTTCTTCTCCAAGTGTCTAAAACTGCTTAGAATTGATGCTGTAATCAAATTATTGTAAAATTATAAATAAATAGTAAAAAAAGTATATTTATATCACTATCAAGCCTCAACACTACAAAATTTCTATTTTTAAATAATTATGTACCAGAGTCTAAATTACATATATTGCATTTTTTCATTTTTAATATATTTCATTAAAAGTTAACAATTTCTACATGAACATAGAATATTCAAATTGTTTCTTAGCATTTTGTTTTTATTTTCTATGAAAGTTATAACAGTGGGATCAAATTTCAACAAAATTGTAAATATTCAATCTACTGCACTAAGCACTCATTAGAAACGATTCTTATAAAGTACAATTTAATGTAAGAAACTTTATAAATTATACATCAAATATTGATGGCGTTTTTTATAAAGAATTAAAAACAAAATACTTAATTGTTTAATATAAACTAAAGGAATATAATAATAAATATTCTTACACAAATGGATGTGTACTGTTTGTGTAGTGGTAATTTCATCGTTAATAATATTTTGCATAGGGACTTCCTCAAGTTTTGAAATATCTTTTTTGTCACACCTGCACAAAACTGCCTCCTTTCCGTGCAGGTTAAGCGAACGGAAAGTTTCCATTTATGGCCGAGGTCGCAACTGCGCATGCGCACGGGCGTTTTTCAATTTTTACCGCCCGCTGTTCTCATTACGCCACTCGTTATCGCCGGCCAGTAAGGTGGCATTTTTGTCCGCAAGTGTGACAAAAAGTATCGTGTGTACCACGGGCGGAAATGCATTACACCTCACTGGTGTGGTACACCGATGGCTAAAAAATGGCGAGTGGAATCAGGTATGATGTATTTGGTGCCTGCCCACAAGTAAAAATGTCAGGAAGTCTCAGATGAAATGCAAGCATCTTTCAGACAGAATTAATGGCTGCCAGAGAATGTGTATAAACTAATTTAGACAAAGGATGCAAAGATTGTACTATCAACATTTAAACAGATAGCCAAGCCGTGCTAATCGCTCTGGAGGCATTACAAGTAAGACTAGTGAAAGACTGCATATTTGCCCTAAATAACCTGGTTCAAAACAACAACAGGGTTATCTTAACATTTTTAAGGGACATGCAGGAAATATGGGCAACGAAGAGGCCGATAAACTCGCCAAGGCAGGTGCCAGTAATACGTTCATTGGCCCTGAGCCTGCTTTGGGAATAACTACTAAAGTATCGAAAAAACGACTTAAAAAGTGAACAATTAGTGAGGCAAAGAGAACTTGGGGTACTTTGGAAACCCCAAGACATGCAAGATCACTAATAGAAGGCTACAACAAAGTTAAGGCTATGGCAATCATCAACTCCAACAGACATACTGCAAAAGCAATAACCATACTACTAACAGGACACTGTCGACTCAACAAACAGTCACTCAGGGTGGGGCTAACTAATACCGCATCCTGCAGATTCTGTTTTATGGAGAACGAAACTCCTGTACACCTACTGACATCTTGCATATCAACTTGTCAGGAAAGATACATGACTTTCGAAAGGACTTTCTAAAACCTAAAGAAATGAAGAATTACTCATTCAGTAGAATCGTAGATTACACAGGGAAGCTGAAACGACAGGATGAACACTAACTTAGCTAAGGTTGCCACAATAGGATCGTGTAAATTCGCAGTGGCCAGGCTAGTAGCCTAAACGTTCAAGAATAATAATAGCAACTTAAACAATTTTTTATTGCGTTGAACTAAAAGTAACAATATATATTATGAACATCATCAATTAGAAAATAATGTTTATGGCATTCTAATTATTAAGCACAGAAGAAAAAAGTTTTACTTTGAGTATATGATTTCTCATACACTTAATTTGAGTGGCAAACAAACAATTGCTTTTTTTCGTTATTGTAAATAATTTGCATTACACCCTCGTCATTTTAATAGGTCTGGAAGAAAACGATGTCAAATAATAAAGCATGCGCAATAAAACTAAAAAATAAAAGTTTATATGATTTTTATAACACTTACTAGTCGAATAAATTTCATTACAAATCTGGCGGAAATTCGTGCTTCAATATACTTCTGTTTTTCTTTAAGACACTTGACTCTGCACCTCTATAGGAAACCAACTGAAACCAACTCGCCAGAATGCACGGAAAAACACCGTGCATTTCTGAACACAAAAACGCGCATATGGCTCGACCTTGAAAAATGTTATTAACAGAGATTCCACTTCTACTAGTTTGAAAAGCGCTATAATTCTCACGAGAATTGCGTTTATGTCTGTGTTCAATCCAACCATTTCGGCTATCGCTGGAATTTCCGTGCAGTATCGCGTACATGCACGGTAGGAGATATGTAGTATTTTTTGTACATTTGTTAAGTTGACGGTAGTCGATGCAAAATCTATGTCTACCACCTTTGCGCAAGGGTAACACGACGGGACTAGACCACGGACTGTTACTTGTCGCTATAAAACCTTTTTCCAAATAATTATTGATTTCCTCGTCTATTACTTTATTTACGGCGGGGCTCCGGTGACACGGTTTTAGTTTGATTGGCGTCACGTTTGTCAGTTCAATAATGTGCGTTGCTAATTCCGTTATTCCAGTTCCTGAAGCTCGCTATGAGTCATCGTTCGCATCTCGGAATGTTTTTCGGAATTTATTTTTTTCGGTGGTCCAGCTATTCCGAAACGCATTAAACCACGTGTATGCGGAATCAGTCAGAACTTACGAGAAGACTGGAAACGCGTCATTTGGGTCAACTGACGAAGCGTATAGTTTGCGTTCGAAATCGACGAGAAAATCGTCGGCGTCGAGTTTACCGGGGAATTTCAATTCCTAAGATTTTATTATTCTATGTAAATTCGGATTGGAATTGACCAATAGGCGCTTGTGAGGAGTTTCAATTGATTCCTATCGGTTGCGATGAAAATAAATCCTGCGTTGTAGGTCGCGGGATTCCCAATATTGTTGTTGACGGGGGTAAGGAGAGAAGCGCGTACAGCGCGTTCGTCCCTTTCTGGGAAGTATGGCTTATTCAACAAGTTCGCTATTTGTTGAGCGAGCGTCTCTATCGACTTATTTGTTTCGAGTCGAAGAGTATTATTTCGCGCCTGTTTTCGGCTTGAAAATGGTCGACTGCTGGCGCGAATTTTCGACATGTTGCGCTAACATCCCTTGCACCGAACATTGAAATGGTATGGTTCGCACTTGCAATTCTGAAAAAACTGCGTTTATATATTCATAGTATTAGGCGAAATTTTTTTTGGACTTCCTTTAGGGATCATAACTGCATTTTACGGGAAGATTTACGAGGTATAAATTCAATGAGATGATCATCGTCTTCACCGATAGTTTCGGTGTTTTCATAGCGCCTTTCTTTGCCGCCCACTTCCTTGTCAGTTGGTTCTACGTTGGGGAGTTTCCGATGGAGAGTTCGCGCGAGTTGACGAGTCGGCAAGAGGAGGGGTGAGAGGGGCGCTTGCATGTACCTCTGCGTTTTCAGTATCTTTGTTGATTTTTTTTATTTTTTATTTTTCCCAATTTTACTTTTAATATAAAAAAATTTTTCTAGGTTTGGAAATACGTTTTTCCGAGATGACCAAATGTTTTTCGAAAAACCAAGTAATTTCCGCTTTATTGTTTACTGTACATACATTTTATTTACGCAATCACAATGAGATCGCGTTCAGCAATTTTTTATTAGCCGAAAAAAAATATACGTATATAATTTATTATAAATTGTCTCACAGAGTAATCCTATTATTAATAGATAATTCTGCACGTGTTAACGACATTGACATGCGCAAATAAGTGATAGTAAAGCCACGAAAGAGAAAGCACGGCGCAATTGTTTTTTGACGATTTTACAATTTCATTGTATCGACAGATTACTGCGCTTTTGCATACAGAAATTACGAAGCAAACAAATGCAAAGAAGATATCGATACGAGCGAAAATGATGAAATACAAAGAAATGATGATGCAATTATTGAGTTTTTCACTTTTTTAATTCATTAATTTTTTGTTATGATTATGTTTGTATAACAATTTTTTATTTTATATATAAAGAACAGTTCCTTTCGCAGCACATAGAATATTCATGCGTGTTAACTTCGGGTCGAAAGTTAGAACACATGGCACTTTCTTCGATATTTTAAATTTGAAGAAACGATTTTTTTTTAAAATGCGTTGTACGCCAAAAATATAGCGCTATTCGAAAAATGTTAGCAATTACTAATAAGGAAGTTTGGCACCATAAATGTAGCACTTTTCGAAAATTTATAAATAATTATTAATACGAATGTTTGGGAGCCATAAATGTAGCCTTAACCGATCGCGGGATTTAATTTTTGCTAAATTCTATTAAACGCGTTTCCGGGTTCGACCCGCGATGGGGGGTACACTAGTTTGAACATACTTCGAGGCAGCAGTAAATACAAAAGTAATAGTTTATGAGGAAAAAGACAGAGGAACATAAGCACACAAAGTGAAGATAAACAATGCCAGCGAACTCACCTGCGTTCGCCCCGGCGGGCGACCGATGCACAAAAATTGGCCAATCGGCTTTTGTGATAAACACTTTGAATTTATTATATATTTTGGTGACGCCCAGGTTCAAATTACCAAAGGATTCGTTATATACACAGAAAAAAATTCGATAAGCGCAGCGCGGGTACAATCGACAGAACATATGACGTCGCAGTGATGCGCTGGTTTGCGTGGATCGCAGTCGCTCACTATCGGCTATCCAAAGCTATCTGTCAAGCAGCCGTGCCGTTGGCCGGGGGCGCGCCTTCGTCGTGACCCTTTTTCGGGCTTGCGCAGAACCCCGACGGTCCGCGAATGTTATATGTTAAATGTTATTGGAATTAATGTTATTGTATATTAAGATATGTTAATGTTATGTTTAATACATATTTTATTATTAGGATTAGCTGTACTAAATGTTAGAAGTGTTGATCACTAATTTGAAGTCCAGGATAAATTCTTATTTTTAAAAAAATGAAAATGATAATTAATTTCTTATTAATTAGTTATAAGCAATGCGATAAAAACACATGTGCACTGGGTTTATTTGCTGATTTTTGTCCTTGAACTTTTGAAGAGTAAGTACAATAAATTTTTTAAACATCCAAAATTCTTGCTGCCAGAAAATCAAATTGCTACTTATTATCTTAGTAATTAGTGATAAACCATATCATATAAATCATGTGATCCCGGTTTTTCTTCCAATTAGCCGTTCTGAAAGGACTGTTCATACATTAATTTTCAAATCCAGACAAATCGTAACTGATAAAAATTAAATTTTTAATTGATTTCTTATTAATTAGTGTTAAACAATATGATAAAAAGGATGTGTCCTTGATTCTCTTCAGATTTTTGCCGTTGAATGTTTGATGAGTGTATCAATGATGTTAATTAATATCTTAGGAATTTGCTATAAACAATATCATAAAAATCATGTATTCTGGGTTTTTCTGTGGGCTAGCTATTCTAAATCTTAGAAGTTGCGACGCTAATTTCCAATTCCAGAAAATATTCTTATTGTTAATTAATTTTTTATTAATTAGTTATAAATAATACGATAAAAAATGTGTGTCCCCAGTTTCTTTTCGTGTTTTTAGCGTGGACTGTTTGAAGAGTATGTACATTAAATTTTGAAAGGATAAAAAATTTTACCGTCCAGAAAAAGAAATTGCTGATTACTTAGTATTTTTGTCGTTAAATCTTCCAAATATATATACATGAATTTTCAAGTTCAGTTAAAAATTATTAATGCTAGAAAATGAAATTGTTAATTACTAGTTTATTAATTAGTCATAAACAATATGATATTTTATTAATTGTATTTCAAATTACTTACGCAATTTTCATTCTAATTACAATCTACATATCGTCCCGTACACTAGTACCCACGTAACAGGCACTTCTTTCTCCTTGATTGACCACTGTTTAGTTGATGATCCTGATAAAATTACTTGACCTACCGACTTAAAGCAGTAAGGGAGCCTTAGCAAAAAATTACAAGTAGAAATTACAAAGATTGCTCGGCCGGAAGCTACTTAATGAAACTCTCGGAAATTAACTGGGATAACTGCCTCCTTTCTAAATCTGAGAATGATAAATTACTTGCCCTTTCGGTTTCTTGGACTGTTACATATAACAGACATGTACCGAAAACGACATTTGCACCTAAGGATAATCACAACCCATGGTTTACAAAAAAAGAAAACTATGTGTAAAAAGAGCAATACTCTATACAAAAAATATAAAAGGACTGGGGATATATTGGCTTATACGGATTTTAAATTGTTGCGTACCAAAATTCATAGGCTCATCAATAAAGCGCATAGTACACATTGTACGATACGCTTAAATAATTACAACTCCCCGAAGACACTACGGATGGAACTCCGAAACCCGAGGCTGGCTAAAAATGAGTTAAAGAAAAACCCCATCACCTGCAACGTCACATGCAAAGATTTAAACAAATACTACACCGAAGCTGCAAACAAATCGCGAACTTCACCCATAATCGTTCCAAGTAACTTCTTTCATCTACCTATCATTCATGACGATGAGAGGTTCTACTTCCGTCCAACAAACGTCTTACCCATTCTCTACCAGCCATAATCCATATTCTCGTACACTCATAGAAATTTCCCTACTCAGCGCTGCGCGCCTCGAACGATGCGATCGGACTCTGTATACTCATTGGTTAGGAAGCCACAAAGGTAGGCTATGATTCAAGGCTCATCGCAACGTTCGGGTTTTCACAGCTCAGAGGTGTGAAAATCAAGACGCAGCGCTTCGACTCGAACCGGAACGTTTCGGCGTGGTTGCCAAGGCGGGGCGCTGCGAGCATCTTAGCATTAGCCAGTATGTTTCATGCATAGTATATAAAGCACAATTTTTACGGTTTTGCTAAATTTTTCGTTTGTTTATAAAAAATCGCACGTAATTTTTTCTTGTCATTTGAAACAGAGATTGTAATGTCGGATGAAGTTTAACAAAATGTATAAGGAAAGTAGGTTTAGTGTATATTTTAAAGCAAGAATGTCGATTTCAATAGATATTGAAATTTCCGGAACAAGAAATATTTTTTGTACTTTAAAAAATATTTGTTCACATAGCAAATAATGTGAAACAACTCCCTTAAATATTTTTTTTTGTTTCTCATATGCATTTCTTACCCAACATTGTTCCAGAAAAAAATATTTCTTTAATTATTTTTTTAATTATTACTTCACCTGGCTGAAAATTCGGGAACCGGTCCCCTTAATAAAACGCAAAAACACGTATATTTTTTTCGATATTCTGCTCGAATGTAAAAATCGATTCTTTTTAACGACCCTAGTGCAATTTCTCTGGAAAAAATCGATTTTTTTTTAATCTATCCGTAATTATTTATAAAATGTGTTTAATTTAGTAAACTCTAAAAGCATTTTTTCGAAAAATGAAAATTTTTGTCCATGCTAAAACGTATAGGTGAAGAAAATTGTTTTTTTTTAGTAATATTGGACATGGACTTCGGTGGTGCTAGAATAAAAAATGTAAAAATTGTTTTTGACCCGTAACGACATTTTTTCTCGAAAAAAAATGGGATTTTTTAAATTATTATAAAAATGTGTTTTTAAGTTTACCCTTTTTTTAATCTTTAAATTAATTTTGAAAAATGTAGCATTTTTCCGAAAAAGACAAATTTTGTTTCGTGCTGTAATTTATGGGTCAAGAAAATTGTTTACATTTTTTATTTCAGCAAATTTTTTAATTCTTACGCATATTTTGCTCCTTTGATAACAAAAAAAAACTTTAATAGGAAATTTAACAGCCCGCGTAGAAGTAAATTTAATAAAAACTTTATTTTAAAGTACAGAGTCTAATTCCAGTCACCGATGCTGAAAAATTTGCAACATATTAACGGGAAAATTGTAGAGATTAATTTTTCGTATTTTCCTAATGGTCTATTTATAAATAAACAAATAAGAGTCCCCATCAACTAAAACGGTGAACGGGGTCAGAATAGCATGCCCTTCAGCCGTTGTAAAATATTTGCAACATATTAACGGGAAAATTGTCGAGACCGATGTTTCGTATTTTTCTATATGGTCGATTTATAGAAAAAACACATAAGAGTATCTACAATTTTCCCGTTAATATGTTAGAAATATTTTACAACGGATTTGAAGAGTATCATGTTCTGAACCCACTCAACGTTTTAGTTGATGGGGACTCTGTTTTGTTTATTTATAAATAGGCCATGTAGAAAAATACGAAAAATTATTCTTTACAATTTTCCCGTTAATATGCCGCAAATATTTCAAAGTGTATTTTAAGAACATGATGTTCGGAAACGATTCACCGTTTTAGTTGATGGGGTCTCTTATTTGTTTATTTATAAATAGACCATTTAGAAAAATACGAAAAATTAGTCGCTACAATTTTCCCGTTAATATGTTGAAAATTTTTTAAAACAGATTTGAAGAGTATGATATCTGAACCCATTTACTGTTTTAGTTGATGCGGAGGCATAATTTTTCATTTATAATTTTACTTATTAAAAATAAGAATAATTAGTCTTATATGCCAATTAGATTATTTAGCATATTGTCATTTGAATTTGATAAATCAAATAACGTTTAACGTTGCTGAATTCCGGTTTATCGTATATTCCTTTTATGTTTCCGAATTTATATAATGCATATTTATCATCTAATCGCATGATTTATTGTTATAATCTGAAATTCGTGCCTACTTTTTTGACAGCTCTAGGAATATGGAACTGATCCGTTGCAAACTTCTGGGACATAATTATTATGCATATTTAGCTCCTTCGAGAACAAAAAAACCTTTAGGAGGAATTTTAACAGCCTGCGTAGAAGTAAATTTAATAAAAACTTTATTTTAATGTACAGTTAATAGTGACAAAGGCCGATTTTTTTGAAATTTGGATATATTATAGTACGCGAAAAACTGTCGGAAACAAATTTTTTTAACGCCTGAAAAACGGCTTTTGGTGCTGAAACACAAAGATAGGGATAACATAGAAAAATTATGATATCTTTGAGATTAGTGAAGCGAATTGAATTATTTTCAATTTAAAAGTTAATCGAATTAACTGAATTCGAATTAACTCTGACAATGAAATTTGTTAATATTACTCTTTTAACATTGTCATAGTCCGCTCTCTGCCGTACCCAGAGTCACGAACGAGGCCGTGGCGGTAAATGACTCCATTTTGTTTTACATTTTTATATTTATTTTGATTTTTTTTTCATATTTTTTTTCTTTTAGAATTTTTATGTATTTTATATAGGCATACAGTCGTACACTACAGCTATTTACAACTGTACAACATTCATTTCAAAATTATTTATATTCTTTGTGTCAATTTTTTAAGCGATGAATTCCAAAGTAACTGTTTTATATGATTGACTTATCGATTCTGGATTTAGCAATAATGGTAATCCATAAAAAATTTTTTTATTTATAAAGATTTTTTGCACCAACCACATCTTACAATTGCGACATCACTGCACAAATCGCATATCGTGTATATATAATAACATGTTACTATATTATGTTATTTCTTTAGTTGGAGAAGAGAATTTTTAAACACAGCGTCCTAGTTCGTCTCCCGCTGCTAGGTGGCGATCGTCATCGATAGAAAAATAGCCCACGGGTTACTACATGCAGCAGGTGGATGGATGATCGTATATTATTTGTCAGAGTCATTTTGACAAATCTCCCGTAACCCGTGTTCGCATTTTCTTTGATTGCCTGGAGTTACTATCATCGATGTAATCAATTTAAAATTTGATTACAAAGTTTACCTTTTTCAATAGGTTCTGGCGTTCTCATTAAGTTAGAAAGATGTGTATGAATCCAAGAAATATTGTGAATTTGTTACAAAAAACATTTGATCAACCAAAATACAATCTGGAAAGCATAATAACTGAAAATGAAAAAACTTTTAGTTCGCATCTTGAAATATTGATAAAAGATTCAATAGATAATTCATGTTTCGTAGAAACTTATGAATCTCTACAATTTAAAGATGGAAATGAAATTGAAGATCCGTACAGTATAGAAAATGACGATGATAATAATGATAATTTATTGCTGCAGGAAGGGAATTCGTTATCTGATAATGCACTTTTTAAAGACGCAGATGTTGAATGCGATTACAAAGTGAAAGCTGTTGAGTATTGGAAATCGGGGAAACAACGTAAGCTAAAACTAGAGACAGTGCAAACAAAATTTAACAAATAAATTAATTGATTAATTTAATTTATTCATATTTAATTCAATTAAAAATAAATTAATTGATTAATTTAATTTAAACGTGTAATTTCGAGGTGTCAATTGTATCGATGGGAGGAACACATTTCTAACGGAGGAAATCGAATAGAGAAACTGAAGAAAATTTCTGAATTTGTCTTACAGAAATTCACTGAAAATGTAGAAAAATCTCTGACAGTTCACGATTTGGAGCTTCGTAGATGGGCTTTACAAGCAAGAGATAAAATTTCATTGCTACCAACTACATTTGCAGTTTCTACGAAATGGGTGCATACGTTCAAACAAAAGCATCGAATTGTATAAAGAAAAATAAATAAATTTGTAACTAAAACAACGATACAAAACCAAGAAAAATTACAGCATGATCCTAAAACATTTGTAGAAAAAATAAAAACAGTTATTTCTATAGTTGGAGAAGAGATTGTTTTTAATTCGAATCAATCTGGTTTCAATTTAGAAATGCACACAGGACGCACTTTAGCTTATACAGGGAAAGCAACTATTGAAGCGTTAACTCAATCCGTAAATTCTATGACTCACAGCTATACGGTTCAACCTTTTATTTCTGCAAAAGGTGTTCTTTTTTCACCGCTATTAATAGTTTTACAAGAAAAGGACGGGAAGTTCGAACCTGTAGTTAACAAAAATCTATTGGAATCTGCAAATGTTCACGTTTTGGCTTCAAGGTCAAGAAAGCTTATCTCTAATCTTGTAAAACAGTGGTTTGAGGAAGATTTTCTTTCCGCTTCTAATGAGAAAACGGTTTTATTATTGGATTCTTGGAGTGGTCAAACTGAAAAAACATTTAAATCATTTTCTAAATCTGGTAGATTTTCTAAAGTAGAAACCATTCCAGCAGGAACTACACGAATGATTCAACCACTTGACGTTTTCTTTTTTATACCGTGGAAAAATTTCATCAAGCATTTTTCGGATATAGTAATTTTACACAACTATGCAATCAATTTATATCTTCGCTATAATATCATCAAGCTTCAATCCCTAATTCATAATCAGTTTTCGTGCCGTCGGTTTTCAAATCTGCTGAAATATGCTTGGTACAAAAGTGGTTATTTGGAAGAAAAACCACTTGCATTTGAAAGTCCAGTAGATTTCTGTTTTAAAGGTTGTGGGCCGATATGCGATTTGTGTAGTGATATCGCAATTGTAAGGTGTGGTTGGTGCAAAAAATCTTTATGTATAAAAGAGTTTTTCATGGATTACCATTATTGCCAAATCTACAATCAGTAAGTCAATCATACAAAAAATTACTTTCGAATTCATTCTTTTTAAAATGACAAAAAGAATATAAACAATTCTAAAATGTATGTTCTACAGTATGCGTGTATATAATAAATGAAAATTCTAAAAGAAAAAAAATTAAATAAAAGTACGAAAAAACAAAAAAAAATCAAAATAAATATAAAAATGTAAAAAACAAATTAGTCATTTACTAGTCATTTACGAACCCTTTAGAGGTAGATACCTATCCAGTGATGCGCCCTTATATAGATATTCTCAATTATTATATTAAACTAACACTTATAATATCAATTTAAATAAAGTTAAGAAGTATTATGTCACTGGGAGTAAAAGTTTAATATACACCAGAAAGATCTGTCTATTCTAGTGCGTAAGATCGAATGGAATTTTCTTCTTGAGTCTCCTGATTAGTCGTGGTTTCATTATGTTGACTGTAAGAATGTTTGGGTGCTTCTTTAGTCTCTCACTGTAATTTTCGCTATATTCCTGGATTTCCTCTTTGACACTCAGCACTTGTAGGTCTTGATGTATGGCATCATTAGTTACAAACCATGGAACATTAACTATCATTCTCAATACTTTTGACTGGAAGCGTTGAAGTATCTCTATATTAGAATTGGCTGCCGTTCCCCACAGCTGTATTCCATACGTCCATACTGGTTTTAAAATCGCCTTGTATAGCAGGAGCTTATTCTCAAGCGTGAGTTGTGATTCTCGATTTAAAAGCCAAAATAGTTTTCGTAATTTGAGTCCAAGCTGTTTCCTTTTGGTAAATATATGTGTTTTCCACGTCAGTCGGCGGTCGAAGTGCATGCCTAAGTATTTAGCTACCTCAGATTGCGGAATCTGTTGGCCGTTAAGTGATACTTCAGGACAAGTCTCTTTTCGGGTAGTAAAAGTCACATGGACTGATTTCGTTTCATTAGCTTTTATTCTCCAAATGTTTAGCCACTTTTGAATGTCATCAAGATTGCTTTATACCATTTGAGTCGCCAGAATTGGATTTTCGTGTGAAGCTAATACTGCAGTGTCATCTGCGAATGTTGCTGTTGTTACTCCGATTTTCGTAGGCAGGTCGGCAGTATAGAGAAGGTAGAGGATCGGGCCTAGTACGCTACCTTGAGGCACACCGGCTTGTATTTTATGTAATTCCGTAAATATATCTTGATATTTCATGAAGAAGTGCCTGTCTTGGAGATAAGATTTTAGAAGGGTATAATAGCCTAGAGGGAAGTTTGTCTGTATTTTGTACAATAGGCCAGTATACCAGACTTTGTCAAAAGCTTGAGTTATGTCCAGAAAGACACCCGAACAGTACTTTTTTTCTTCTAAACTTGATAATATCTTGTTATAAACTCCATGCGCTTGCTCGATAGTAGAGTGTTTGTTACGGAAGCCGAATTGATGATTGGGGATCAACTCCTCCCTTTCAATGATTGGTTTTAGCCTCAGAAGTAACAATTTTTCAAAAACTTTTGAAAGAATTGGTAATAAGTTAATTGGTCTATACGACTTGACATCTTCAGGGTTTTTACCCGGTTTCAGGATCAGAATAATCTGTGCTACTTTCCACTGCAGTGGAAAGAAGTTGGTTCTCAATACCGCATTAAAAAGCTGGGTTAAAAATTTCCAGTTTGGAAGATTTTGTAGTATTTGGCCATTGATCAAGTCGTATCCTGGTGCTTTTTTGGGACTTAAATCATGTTGAATAGTTTTAATTACTTCGCTTATTTTAAACTTTCTTAGTGGAAGTTCCAGCTGATAGGTTTCGTTAAGTTTTGGGCGTATTTCATATGCTTCGGGTTGCGTTTGACTGGGGTGTGAAGTGAATACCTCTGTCAGGTGTTGTGCAAATATTTCAGCTTTTTCCTGTGCGCTTCTTGCCCATTTGCCGTCGGGTAAACGTAGCGGTGGTATTGAGGTTTGAGGTTGTTTTAATCCCTTGGTTGCTTTCCAAAGTGAATAATCAGATCCCTGAATTGGTCCAAGTGTTCGTAGATAGTCTTGTATATTATTGTTTGTTTCCGTTTTTAGCAATCTATGCAGATTTTTAATAGCCTTGTTCAACTTACTTTTCAGCTCTGGGGATCTAGTTATTTGCCACTGTTTTCTTATTTGTCGTTTTTCTGCTATTTTTTGTATTACAAGTGCCGAAGATACATCAGCATTTCTCATTGTTGAGTTGGCTGGAGTTGCATTTCATGCTGCTTGTTGGATACACTGGTTGAAATGCTCTACCGCTTCAGTGATGTCATTTTCTGTTTTTAACGGTAGAAATATGTTTAGCGTTTCTTCGACTTGAGTTTTATAATATGTCCAATCGATCTTTTTGCTACACAATACGCACGGTTTTTCTTTTTCGATAATTATACTACTTAATGTAAGTAATACAGGCGAGCGATCTGAAGATAGATCAAGGCATGATTTTACTTTTAAGTATTTTTTATTTGTGCATTTCGTAATATAGAAGTCAATGACATTTGGTATTTTTCTTCTGTCTGTGGGCCAGTACGTTGGTTCGCCCGTTGACACTGATTCTAGATTCAAATGCTCCATGGGTTTAGAAAGTTCTCTACCCTTAGGAGATGTTAACCGAGAGCCCCATTGTGGATGCTTGGCATTAAAATCACCTCCTGTAATAAAGCGATTTCCCAGCTTTTTTAGGTACTTTTCGAACTCGTCCTGTTTTGTAGCATGCTTTGGGGGGCAGTACACAGCAGAGATGGTAAGCGGTCCATTCCACTCGTCCACCACTAAATTTGTGGCTTGGATTTGTTCCGTTTGTTATTCATTAATAACGTGATGTTTGATGTTATTTTTAATGACAATTGCAGGCCCTCCATGAGCTGTACCGTCAGGATGCATGGTATGATAAACAGCATATCTATTGAATTTAATATAATTTTTTTGGTGAAGTGAGTTTCGGATATTAGCATTATATCAATATTTCGGTCTCTCAAAAAAGCTTGCACTTCATTTCTATGTTTGGATAAACCATTGGCATTTCAGGTTGCTAGTTGAAGAGTCAACATTGCGACATTTTAGAGACTATTGAGGTGAGTAGATTTAACATAGTACTCATCTGTTCCATTAGGCCTTTCATCATTGACTTTAGTTCCTGAAGGTCGTTAGATTGCTGGATATGGTATGGTTGGTTGGGTGCGACATTGTTTGTTCAGTGATCTTGAGTCTTTTGGTTGGCTGTTACCTGGGCATAAGTAGAACCTGGATGAATAGATCCGTCCGACCTAGGCCGTGGAACGGGCAGCGAGGTTTGTGCGATATTTGTCGCAACATTTTGGTTCGTTGTTGTCTGTTTATTTCTCAAAGTTGGAAATTGGGCTTTTCGCAATTGAGCACCTGGATGCTAAAACCGGGCGCGCTCTGAAGGGGAAAAGTCCGGGCGCGTGAGACAAATCGGCCGAATTTATTCAATGAATTCCGTTGACTTCAACTCGCGATGTTTCGGAGAAAAATGCATTAAAAAATCTGAAATTTTCAGGGTATATTTACAATGCATTACCGAAACTGGTAGACAAATATAAAGTAATAAAATGTTAACCAAATTGTTAATAATAATTTATAAAGTTTACGTTAATATTTAATGCGAAAAAGTGTGTTAATGGACAAAAAGTGTCTAGGGAAGTATAGAGTTGAATAAACTTCCAGTGAGATCTTTGTTCCTTAGTGTTTCAAGAAGTTCTGTAGAAAATTTCAGACCAATCGGTTGTAAATTGGTTAAAATACAGATTATTTAATAAAGCGCACGGCGCCGTCAACGGCTGGTTTCCGCCAACTAAATTACATAGCGGCTCCTCCTTACCCCTTCTATTTTCTCAGAGTTAATTTTATGAATATATTTGTTTTATTTCATCACCACATCAATAATAAATCATATTAATAGTATTTAAAAAATGGAAGTACTAAAAACGTTACATAAAATGAAAAAATTCATTATTTTACTTTTTATATAAACACATTTTACAAGTTAAATTTTGTTAGATATTATTAATATGATTTATCATTAAAGTGGTAATGAAATAAAATAAAAATATTCATAAAATTATCTCTGAGGAAGTAGAAGGGGTAAGGAGGAGCCGCTATGTAATTTAGCTGACGGAAACCAGCCGTTGACGGCGCCGTGCGCTTTATTAAATAATCTGTATTTTAACCAATTTACAACCGATTGGTCTGAAATTTTCCAGAAAACTTCCTGAAACACTAAGGAACAAATGTCTCACTGGAAGTTTATTCAACTCTAAACTTCCCTAGACACTTTTTGTCCATTAACACACTTTTTCGCATTAAATATTAACGTAAACTTTATAAATTATTATTAACAATTTGGTTAACATTTTATTACTTTATATTTGTCTACCAGTTTCGGTAATGCATTGTGAATATACTCTGAAAATTTCAGATTTTTTAATGCATTTTTCTCCGAAACATCGCGAGTTGAAGTCAACGGAATTCATTGAATAAATTCGGCCGATTTGTCTCACGCGCCCGGACTTTTCTCCTTCAGAGCGCGCCCGGTTTTAGCATCCAGGTGCTCAATTGTTTGTAGATGATGCATCCCTTGAAATTAGCAGGGTGATTTCCTTCGCATAGAACGCATTTAACTTGATCAGACTTTTCTTTACGTAAGCAGTCTGATGTTTTGCGGCTGCCAGTACACTTGACACATCGCGGTGCACGAGAGCAGAAGTTCTTAGTATGTCCGTATCTCTGACAGTTAGAGCATTGTGGTATTTCGCGACGATAGTGCGATGCTTCAAACTTGATTTTCATATTAAGTAAAAATTCAATCGCATAAATACTTTTATTATTGTCTGCTGGTTCTAGCTCCACAGCAAACAGGGACAGAGGTTTTTTTGTTATTTTCTGACGCATGTTCATTATATTGCGAACTTTATGCCCATGGCTTTCTATTTCATTTTTAATGCTTTCTATTTCTGTAGAATAATGCATATAACAGACCACTTTAAACGGTTTTTCTTGTTTTTTTTTGGTGAGTGTGGTATTCTGTATTCTTTTCTTTTAGTGAAGCAATTATTACATCGTAGGTTTCAATAGATTTAGCTTGGACTCTAACCTGTTCTTGATTCTGTACTTTAATGTAGTAATTATCTTTCGCTATTGTATTAAGCAGATCTATTAATGGACTGATATTTCTGACACCTGAGATAAATATAGGCGGGGCTTTAACTGTGTTTGCAGTGTGTTCAATATGTTCGGTAACTTCAGTTTCCACATATTCCAATGATGCAAAACTGTTTGCTATAGTAGTTGGTGTGGCTAGCCAATAATCAACAATTTTCGTTTGTTTTGCATTGCGGCCTTTATTAATGTCATCAGGACTAGATCTTTCACGTTTTTTTTTTATTTTCTGCAATTTTCCGTTGGCCTTCAGGTGTCGCATTTCTGTTTGCCGGTGAAGACATCGTTGAATGACCCGACGACTGAGTCAGCAGATCAGATTCGCCGGAATGTTGAATCACTACGGTTCTTCTTCCGCAGGCCCTCGCGGCCGCGGATTCCCTATACCGAATGCAATGCTTATTGCGAATATTATTCTTTTTTGTCTGTTTTTTATCATTGTTCACTTTCACATTTAATAATTTAAGTAACTTAATCGTTTTCACTCGCGTTTCGAAATGTAGTTGTTGGTGCTATATACACTTATATCGCGTACGAATGAACAATATTGCAGTTCATTTGCGATGTCGTATTAATTACGTCCATTCCGTCCGACGGCTCGAGCGCAACTGAACAATGTTAAAAGAGTAATATTAAGAAATTTCATTGTTAGAGTTAATTCGAATTCAGAGATATTAAAACTTGAAAATTTTCATCCTCATTTTTACTCCGCAATTTTTTTTATCAAATTTGGATTCAACGATAACTTTTACATTGAAATTCATTCAATTCGCTTCACTAATCTCAAAGATATGGTAATTTTTCTGTGTTACCCCTATCTTTCTGTTTTAGCACCGAAAAAGGTTTTCCCGTCGTTAAAAAAATGTGTTTCCGACAGTTTCCCGCGTACTATTACATATCCAAATTTCAGTAAAATCGGCGTGTATCACTTGGGTAGTGTTACTTGTGAGTTTATCAATATATTTAAGTCGCGCCTATTCCGCTACTTTTTCCCATTTTAAAATACCTCTCCTGACGATTAACTTGTTTTTTACTTCTCTTTCATATTATTATGTTACTTTTCTATATAATACAGTGTAATTACTTTTATTATTACATTACATATGTACCGGAAGTCATGCTCGCCTTGTATCGATCCGCAAATTTCTAATTGTTCAATCAATGTAATTATACTGCTTTTACACAACATTTTACATGTACAGTATCTGTACGTAAGGTAACGCAGCCACCGCTACTACCAAGGCTTAATAAACGTTTTTCATTCATTCATACATTCAATATTTTACATAAAGTCTACAAACTGTGGAGAGGTCTATGTTTTTACATATCGGGAACAATAAAATTATAGTGATAAAAAGCATTTTTCATAATTTGTTCCTTGTTCTACATTCATGTAGCTTTAACCCATTAACGCCGAAGAGTCCATAATTTTTTGTTCTATTTGAACGATTATTTTAGAAAGGAAAGTATCGAACAAATTAAACGTCAGCACTTATTCTGATGTTTTCGGGGTCGCTCTTCAAGATTCCGCGGTCAAGATTAAATTTCACCCAACAGTATGGCGCAAAACTTGATGAAAAATGCTGAAAAAATTGGTAACATTCATTTTCAGCAATTTTTTTTCTGCATTTAAAACCACGCAGTGCGATTAAAATTATGCACGATGGTGCACGGAATACTCGGATTTTCAGAAAAAAAATTTTTCATTTACCATACATCACTGTAATATGTCCAAAATTGCGGAAAAGTTATGAAATTCTTTAAAAAGTAATTCTTTTTTTAAATATCTCATTATAACTATCATAATGTTTTTCTGTACTTATGTTTATACCACTATCTTTATGTTTTTCGGATCGCTGAATACGACTCCGTTAACGGATTTGCAAAATTCAAAATGGCGAATGCAATATGGCGGAGAGTAAAATTTAAAAAATCTTGAAATTTAGAATCACTATCTTTATGATTTTTGTGTCGTTGATTACAACTCCGTTATCAATTTTTCGAAATTAAAAATGACGGGTGCAATACGGCGGAGAGAAAAATTGGAAAAATCACGAAGTTTTCTGAAAATTATTATCCTAATGCTTTTTTAGATTGCTAATTACAGATACGTCATGGTATTTTTGAAATCCCAAATGGCGAATTCTATAACGAACACATATATATATTCATATCTTTTATTCTACTCTAAGCATGACCCAGAGACAATGACGTGGACATGGTAGAATTCTGCCTCCTTCGGGGTGCTTGATCAAGGGGTTGCCTCCCACTAAATCTTAAATTATCTTAGTGGTCATTTTTGACACACGAATTACAGAAATATAATTTACATTCGCCACAGAAAATTCTTGTTCTTATTGAACAATTTGAGCACACTTTTTATTGTTTGTGATGTGTTATGTTGTGTGTTTTTCGTTTCATTTGACCAACCTTTATATAACATTCAGGAATAGAAATTGCAAAATCTTTGGTGGCCAATTTTACTGTTGAACCACTTGCAATGTTAAATAGTCTGACAAAAACAACCCATGTCCACTTTTTCGAATACTTGAAAGGGCATTATTGCAGTGGCTACCGTGAAGATCAACCTCTCCCATGAATTTGTTATAGAGGTGAAAAGCTTGCGGTAACGGTATTTCAATTTTGAACTTTGCACATGAACTGTATCTTTTCGACGGCAATAATGGAGTTATTCCTGCAGCAGTGGATATAATTGAAACCGAATTTAAATCCATAACAGTTATGTAATTCATGCCACTGTTACGGTCATGCTTCACCACACGCATAGAAATTTTCTAACGTGGCGCTTAGGCGTTCCAACGCGTTGGTCTGGTGGGAATCGAACCGTTCTGCTCGTGCGGACTATAGCGTGAATTCGGGAGTCGTATTCGAACTGTCTCTGTTCTCAGAACTCAGAACTCTGGTCGAAACGCGGGGTCAGAACGCTCATTGCATGAAAACAGCCCGGCTTGTTTTATCGCTTGGTATACGCAGTTAGGGGTGACTGGGGTATGACAAGTTTTATTCATCGTTTCTTTGTAAATTACCGCCATCTGTTGTGACATGGAAATGTAGGTTATAATTATTAAAAATTGAACAATTCTTTGGCAGTATCCAACGCCAATAACCGCTTTAACCCTTTCATTAATAATTAACCAAATGCAAATTTAACACGAAGTTTGAGAGTTACTTTTTAGTATTAAAATGCAATTTTTATGGATTTTTATGGCTCAAGCCCCGCTATTTCGAAAAGCGTATGGAAAAATACTGCAAATTCAAAAATAAAAAATTACACATGGTTAATTAATAAACAGCACGTTTTTTCAAGGTTTCTTTTTCACCTACCGTTCTTTTCTTATCATTTCTCGCATTAGAATATCTTAGACGGGTATAAATGCAGTACTCCCTGGCCTAACTTATAGATTTCCCCTCTCCAAAGTTATACAAAAAAGTTGGGTTAGGTTATGTCAACTTACGATGTATGTTTTTATGGTTGAATGCAGTCGATGAAGATGGAAGCAAATCTTGAAACACCTAGATTCGCGACGGGTATAATCGAAAATACGGAAAATGGGGATAATGAGAAAAAATAATAAGGTTTAACTTAAGACGGTGCGCCGCCATTTTGAAAGTACCGATCGTATAACTTAGGACATGGACTCCTGTAATGCGAGATAAATGTGTGGGGTTCAATGTGATGAAGCATATTTTCAAAAAATTCAATATGGCCGTACTCAAATTGGCGTCCAAAATGAACATTTGTTTGACAAATTTCAGGATACCCTGAATCTACAATAAACAGCTTTCTCGAAAAAATGTACGAATGAAAAGTTGTTAAAATTCAACGATGAATGCAGTGGAATTTTTTCAGATTGATTTGTGAAATTTTAAAAAATTTGTCATTTAAAACTTTTTAAAAATTCTGGTATATTACTACATAAATTGTAAGCATTTTTGTTGTTTGCATTTTTGCATAAAAATCTCTAGTTCCCGAATAAAAAATTCTAAAAATTATATACATATATACATTTTTTTTCCTACAAAATTCGCAACTTTGATAAAAAATTGTCAAGAAAAAAAATGCTTACAATTCATCAGTGAATGTACTACAATTTCTTCAAATTTATTAGAAAATTTTCAAAAATTGTAGATAACAATGTACGACACTACAGCGACCATGGAATTCATCCTCAGGTTAGTCATCTCAAATTCATCATGACCAAGCTAGTTGAAAATGTAAATCCTGAAATACTATTAGTAGTAATATTTAATTTGAAATTAAATGTTTAAATAAATTCTATTTAAATCAATACAATTTATTTATTGAGTACATTTCGAACCAAACTTATTCAAGTGTATTATCAGATCAGGACTTGTGAAATATTTATCGAAATAAAGATGGTATTGTGATACCTTTCCTGCAAGTACAGTTTCGAAAAATGGTTGTAGTAAGTTCATTACTACACGTGAGCCTAGTAGGCATTTGCTCAATGTACATCCAATATTGGATTTTTTTCCACAATATAAATCAAGACACAGTGCGAAGCCATCGATAGTGCAAAGACCCCAGAATTTCAAGTCAAATCGTACAGGTTTCCCGCAAATGAATTATTTCAGTTGTGTTCTTGCATACGATTTCGCCATCATCTCATCAATAGATAACGTAGTGTTCCACATACCGAATTTCAAAATATTGCTTTGAAATAATGTAAAGACTGTACGTACACGCCATCCTTTATCTTCGGGGTTTTTTATCTTTGGCTTTTGCGTACTTTATGCCTGACTTGATACATTCGAATGTGTCGAAAAATTCAGCATTTCGCAAAGAACGCTATGTTCTTGGTTATGGAACTGGGACAATGCAAAGAATGATAAAGTTGCAAAAAATGATTGAGGTTGTAAAAAATTACATGAAATTATGAATATGATTTGAATTAACTTGACCAAATCAGGGATAAAATAAAAAATAATTTTACGACATCGTATTCCAGAAAATGGGAATTTGTTCGTCTCAAAAATATAGATTTGAAGTTAAGTACAACGAATTTTTACATAGTGATTTTCAAGTTATGTTCACGTTAAATATACGTCTGGCGTGAATGGGACAACCACAGGACCGGGTCCACTATCAACATCAAAATTGGCTAGGGTGTACGATATCGTTTATTTTTCCCACCCGCCCACCACTAGTGTTGGGCGCGGACGGGTAACAAATGTTTGCCCAGGAGGAGAAACCTACCTGGGCAATTGAAAAACAGGTAGGGGGGCAGCTAGAGACCCCCCTGTCCGCGCTATAACGGTAATCTGTCCGCCGATGGAGCGTCGAAGGGGTATTATCCTTCGGCGCCCCATCAGCTAGACGGGACGGTTTTTGGGCAGGCCCACCTCCGTCCAACATTTACTAATAAATAATATAGTTTGTCGGCCGTGGTTGTTTGGGAGAAAGAAAAAATCCCTCGCTTCCGCGGCCGACACGTCATGGTACATAAAATTTTTCGCAGGGGTTAATTACCCCTGCACGTTGCTTTATCATAAAATAATATTAGGGTCACTGGGCGGTTTTTTGCTATAAATCGCAAAACCTACCAGCAACCCTCGTCAGCCGGGGGAGGTTGACATTTCCGCCCATCCCCCGGTTCAAGATTAAAATATTTCGCCGGCACAGGAATTTTGCTATACTTTTACCTGTGCCGGCTTGTCCAAGTGCTTCTCGGCCGAACAACAACAATACAGGACAACACAAACAACAAAAAAAAAAAAAGAAAAAGCAGGACATAGAAAAAAAAAAAAAAAAAAAAAAAAACAAAAAAAAAAAAAAAAAAAAAAAAAAAAAAAAAAAAAAAAAAAAAAAATAAAAACTCAACCACCTCGTCGTGTTGGGGGCGGGTGCATATCCCCGCCAACTGTAGACTGTGACCGTGCGCCAGTGCTCGTGGTGTTATACTGGCGCACGCCCGAGACATGCTCGACATAGATGTCCCGGGACCATCGAATGGTGTCACTAACCATCAGCCGCCTCATCATCGCTGCGTATCTCGCATTGATTTTGAGGCGACCGATTACTCTCTCGTTGGCGGGGTCCCAAGAGCCGAGGGCACCGACGACGAAGGCGTCCACCGTGACCTCGTAACCGCTCCGCCGGAGGTTCTCTGCAAGGGGCTCGTACTTGGCCAGTTTCCGAGCCCTTGCTTCATCGAACGCGATGTTACGGTTCTCGAACGGGACGGTCACGTCGATCACGGTGATCCTCCTTCCTATCTCGTCACGGATGACGAGGTCGGGACGGAGGTTCGCCAATTCACCCTCAGCGCCCTCGACGGGCCTATTTTTGCGCATGTCCCCGGGAAGATGGTGCGCGGCGGCTAGGCGATCCACGATGTTGTTGTGGCGCCTTTGGATCGCGTCCGCATGGGGGCCGCAGTGGCCGATCACGTGCGGGAGAGTTTCGAGGGCTGCCCCGCATCGCCTACAGCGCTTGTCACCCTCGCCCCAACGCCTGGCTCCATTCAGGGGCAGGACATCGAGACGAGCGCGATGTAAGAAGCGCCATTCGGCGAAACGGGTATTTCTGCCGTCGCGCATGAAGTGGTTGGAAACGCCACATCGCGACGACACCTCGAAAACCTTGCCTTGATCTTTTTTGGCTAAAAGGCTCTCCCGGTATCGACCAGCCACTGCCGCCCTCAGGCGGCCGATAACTTGCCACCGCGCGGCGGGCGGGATGATAACTTTACCACCTCGCAACCCACGGCACTCCAGGGCGAACTCTGCCCGATGCTCGCTCCACCGCCAGCAGAGGTCGAGATGTTTAGTTTGCCTCCTGGCGGCGGACCTGGCATCGCTCCACGTCGAGGCGAGACCACTGGACGGTCGCCTCAGCACACCCTCGGAAGAACCCGAGAGGTACTGGGCGACGATGTTATTGTCCGGCTCACGGCCGATCTTCCGCCGTACCTCGTCCAGCAGCGAGTCCATGGCGATGCCCCTAACCATCGGATCCGACGCCGACAGTAGTTTGAGGGCGTGGGCGATGGTCAGAGCATCCGCCATGTCCGCGAGCGGGAGTAGTCCCGCACCCCCTTGATTGGGGGGCAGGAAAACCACCTCCGCACTCGCTCGCTGCGGGAGGTTGAGCCAGCCCTTGGCCGCCTGCTTTATAAGCCGGTCGGCCTCGGTCAGCGGTCCCTTCTCGACGCTGGCTCCCCTTAGCAGGAAGTCCAGCCGCGGCAGCAGAAACGTCGCCACGGCGTCGATCTTCTGCCAGGGGGCCAGTGCAGACCCATCCACCGCCCGGAGGTCTCTAACAAGATCTCCGATCGATGAGATGGGTGTTTGTCGCACCTGGAATCCCGTGGGTATGCCGAGGTGGTCGTACGCCTCGCCAACCCCTAGGGACTTGACTACGCCGTTTTGGAGGCTAAACGTCGTCGGCCGGACCCCAGCATTGCGGCCACCACCAATATGTAGTGTGGCACACTTTGCCGGGTTAAACGATAATCCGACCGACTCTGCCGCCTCCTGCACGGTACGTAGCTGCGCCTCCATCTCCTCCTGGGTGCTAGCCAATAGCACGGTGTCGTCCGCGTAGGTCAGGTTGTTGATGGACCTACCCCACAGCATGTAACCGCTCCCCAGAGTGGCCAAAGACCGTAAAACGGGCTCAAGGGTCAGGTTAAACACTATGGGGCTCAGCGGACAACCCTGTCGCACCCCGGAGGAGATTCTGATGGGGCCCGTTTCGCCTTGGGCGGTGCGGACACGGGTCGTAGCTCCCTGGCCGGACGCGAGGATAATATTTCGCGTCCGGTCAGGGACCCCGTGCTGTCTCAGGGCCTCGGCTATCGCCGCGTGGGGGACAGAACCAAAGGCATTGGTCAAGTCCAACCACGCGACGACCAGATCTTTTCTGCGGCGGCGCGCGTCCCGAATGGCCTCCTGCAGCACGAAGTTATGTTCGTAACAGCCCTCGTACTGCAGGAAGCCCTTCTGAGACGCACTAAGACGGCTGTTGACTACAGCCCACCGGGTTAGCCGGTCCGCCAAGAGGGCAGCGAAGAGCTTAGCGATGGTGTTGCCCATCGCTATCGGCCGCCAGTTGGAGAGGTCGTCCACGCAGCCCTTTTTGTAGAGGAGTACGGTGGTCGACTCCTTCCACGGCTCCGGCACGACCCCCAATCGCACGCAGGTGTTGTAGTATGCGGCCAGCAAACGACCTCCTCTGTCGGCCCCCCTCAGGTCCCGGTAGGATAGGCCGTCCGGCCCCGGAGATGAATTGGTCATCTTCCGGAGCTTTTTGGCCACCTCACCGGCCCCAAAGGGCGCCTCCAGAGCGCCGCAGCTGGCTTGCGATGGGGGTTCGAACCGTGGCAGCTGCAACCCGCATCCATCGTCTCTAGGGCGATGCACTGTCGAGAAGTGCTCCTGGACCCTTGCCAGATCAATCTGGCAGCGGGTCCGATCTTCTTGGAGCACTTGCTGCATCGCCCTACGTCTGTTTTTTCGATACAGACTCTGGATGCGTGTCGCCTCCACCACTGCACTCTCCGGGCCGTGGACTCGGGCGCGGGACGTACCCTCTCCCCGGCGGCCTCCTCCGCCTGCTCTCCCCGCGTTCCCGCCCCCCCGCGGCTCCTTAGACCCGTTGAAGAAGGCCGACACTAACGCGGCCGTCCTCTCCAGGTCCTCGGAAGATTCGACCCCCTCGCAGGTACGCACAAGCTCGTCTATCGGCGTCCTGCGAGAGTCTCCTCTGGTTACCGCGGGGGGCCCCCGGCGTGGCCGCGTTGTTGCGCCGCCGCTGCCGATGATCCCCGGGACACGGGGACGACGCCCCGTGTCGCACCCAGTATTTGCCCTAGGGCATTCGGCGTCCTCTTCGGGAATATTACTGAGGACGCCATACTGCCCCAGGGTTACACCCGCCCCCAACACAGCCCCCCCCAAATCCACCCCACTCCCCTCAGCCCCCAAACCCCTCGCGCTGGCTTCTGCCAACGGTGGGGGGAGGCGCCCGGTGCGCCCCCGCCCGCCCCGCCTCTCCCGAGTCGGCAGCCAGTCGTCATCCGACCCTCCGTCGCTCGACGACTCCCTTATTGTCGGGAGGACAGCCGTCGATGTTGGGATTGGGCTGTCCTCCGTGGTCCGACACTCTACCCCACCCAATGCTGTGGCGATGGTGCTGCCCTGGGCCCTGCTTGGACGGCGGGCCCTCAGCGTGGGTCTACTCCCGGGTGGTAGTGATGCCGCCCGGGTGTTTCTTGCCGGGGTAGACGTGTCCATGACCTCATCCCTGTCGGCCGGGACCTGTTCCGGAGGCTGGCTGGAGGCCCTCAGCGTCCGCGCCGTGCCGGTGGCACTCCGGGCCCTCTTGCGTGTTAAAACAGCCGGAGAGCCCGTTATGCTCCTTTTCCTCGGCGCGGTCGCCAGCACCGATCCAGCGCCTCCGGACATAGCTGTTAACGTACCGGCCGTGGTACAGGTGACAGCAGGGATGGGTCTGCCACATGTCGAATTCGGGAGTCGTATTCGAACTGTCTCTGTTCTCAGAACTCAGAACTCTGGTCGAAACGCGGGGTCAGAACGCTCATTGCATGAAAACAGCCCGGCTTGTTTTATCGCTTGGTATACGCAGTTAGGGGTGACTGGGGTATGACAAGTTTTATTCATCGTTTCTTTGTAAATTACCGCCATCTGTTGTGACATGGAAATGTAGGTTATAATTATTAAAAATTGAACAATTCTTTGGCAGTATCCAACGCCAATAACCGCTTTAACCCTTTCATTAATAATTAACCAAATGCAAATTTAACACGAAGTTTGAGAGTTACTTTTTAGTATTAAAATGCAATTTTTATGGATTTTTATGGCTCAAGCCCCGCTATTTCGAAAAGCGTATGGAAAAATACTGCAAATTCAAAAATAAAAAATTACACATGGTTAATTAATAAACAGCACGTTTTTTCAAGGTTTCTTTTTCACCTACCGTTCTTTTCTTATCATTTCTCGCATTAGAATATCTTAGACGGGTATAAATGCAGTACTCCCTGGCCTAACTTATAGATTTCCCCTCTCCAAAGTTATACAAAAAAGTTGGGTTAGGTTATGTCAACTTACGATGTATGTTTTTATGGTTGAATGCAGTCGATGAAGATGGAAGCAAATCTTGAAACACCTAGATTCGCGACGGGTATAATCGAAAATACGGAAAATGGGGATAATGAGAAAAAATAATAAGGTTTAACTTAAGACGGTGCGCCGCCATTTTGAAAGTACCGATCGTATAACTTAGGACATGGACTCCTGTAATGCGAGATAAATGTGTGGGGTTCAATGTGATGAAGCATATTTTCAAAAAATTCAATATGGCCGTACTCAAATTGGCGTCCAAAATGAACATTTGTTTGACAAATTTCAGGATACCCTGAATCTACAATAAACAGCTTTCTCGAAAAAATGTACGAATGAAAAGTTGTTAAAATTCAACGATGAATGCAGTGGAATTTTTTCAGATTGATTTGTGAAATTTTAAAAAATTTGTCATTTAAAACTTTTTAAAAATTCTGGTATATTACTACATAAATTGTAAGCATTTTTGTTGTTTGCATTTTTGCATAAAAATCTCTAGTTCCCGAATAAAAAATTCTAAAAATTATATACATATATACATTTTTTTTCCTACAAAATTCGCAACTTTGATAAAAAATTGTCAAGAAAAAAAATGCTTACAATTCATCAGTGAATGTACTACAATTTCTTCAAATTTATTAGAAAATTTTCAAAAATTGTAGATAACAATGTACGACACTACAGCGACCATGGAATTCATCCTCAGGTTAGTCATCTCAAATTCATCATGACCAAGCTAGTTGAAAATGTAAATCCTGAAATACTATTAGTAGTAATATTTAATTTGAAATTAAATGTTTAAATAAATTCTATTTAAATCAATACAATTTATTTATTGAGTACATTTCGAACCAAACTTATTCAAGTGTATTATCAGATCAGGACTTGTGAAATATTTATCGAAATAAAGATGGTATTGTGATACCTTTCCTGCAAGTACAGTTTCGAAAAATGGTTGTAGTAAGTTCATTACTACACGTGAGCCTAGTAGGCATTTGCTCAATGTACATCCAATATTGGATTTTTTTCCACAATATAAATCAAGACACAGTGCGAAGCCATCGATAGTGCAAAGACCCCAGAATTTCAAGTCAAATCGTACAGGTTTCCCGCAAATGAATTATTTCAGTTGTGTTCTTGCATACGATTTCGCCATCATCTCATCAATAGATAACGTAGTGTTCCACATACCGAATTTCAAAATATTGCTTTGAAATAATGTAAAGACTGTACGTACACGCCATCCTTTATCTTCGGGGTTTTTTATCTTTGGCTTTTGCGTACTTTATGCCTGACTTGATACATTCGAATGTGTCGAAAAATTCAGCATTTCGCAAAGAACGCTATGTTCTTGGTTATGGAACTGGGACAATGCAAAGAATGATAAAGTTGCAAAAAATGATTGAGGTTGTAAAAAATTACATGAAATTATGAATATGATTTGAATTAACTTGACCAAATCAGGGATAAAATAAAAAATAATTTTACGACATCGTATTCCAGAAAATGGGAATTTGTTCGTCTCAAAAATATAGATTTGAAGTTAAGTACAACGAATTTTTACATAGTGATTTTCAAGTTATGTTCACGTTAAATATACGTCTGGCGTGAATGGGACAACCACAGGACCGGGTCCACTATCAACATCAAAATTGGCTAGGGTGTACGATATAGTACAATTATTTCTGAGTTTTAAAAAAAACTCATTGGAATCGGTTAAGAACTCAGCCTTCGAATAAAAAGTGCGACCGAATTTGGAACGAATTGGCCATAACATGGAAATATGAGTCAAATCACGCCAAGTGAGCACACCTCCGCACCATTTGTCTCCGATCAAGCTGCAACTTGGTAGAATTGTTGTACCAATAGAGTACATGAAATCTACCAAATATGGTTAAGTTATAATAACGGGTTGCCTAGATACAGGGCGTCAAAGTTCAAGTTATTGTTTGAAACGTCATTTTTCAAAAATGTCTAGCTCCTACAATATTGCTCATAGGCCAAAAATGTATATAATGTTTTTTTCTCCATTTTGTTTCCAACAGCGATTATGTTTCGAACAGCGATATGACAAACTCGCATGCTAACGCGTGAAAACCGTCAGAACAGCGTGCCGCACAGTAAAAAAAATTATTCTTGTGCTTATGTGCAATGTCGGGCAGTGAAATTCTTTTTGATTCATAATCTTAAGTATCTAAGGTATTCATTTATGCAAAAAAAAGTTAATATCGGCATGGAGAAAGTAAAAAAATTGATAATTGTTTTAAAAAAATGATTAATTTTTAGGGAAAAACTTTTTTTTCAACCGAAAAAATTGTTGTCGAAAAATACACCTAAAATGGAGAAAAAACATTCTATACATTTTTGGCCTATGAGCAATATTGTAGGATCTAGAAATTTTTGAAAAATGACGTTTCAAAAAATAACTTGAACTTTGACTCCCTGTATCTAGGCAACCCGTTATTATAACTTAACCATATTTGGTAGATTTCATGTACTCTATTGGTACAACAATTCTACCATGTTGCAGCTTGATCGGAGACAAATGGTGCGGAGGTGTGCTCAGTTGTGGTGATTTGACTCATATGCGAAGCCCGAATCTACAACGAAACAGTATGTAGCTACTGAGACCGATGTCGAACATTAGGTCGGCACGACGGACGAAATCAACCACGCCAGGAAAACGACCAATTTAACGACGCAAGAAATCCGTGATACGTTAACGAGCTTCCGGACAATTTTACAGAGCTCCACGGAATTTTCAGGGAAATTCGCAGCGTTCTAGCAGGAATTCCCAAAATTTTGACAGGAATCCTCGATACAACGAAAGTCAACGAACGGAAAATTCAAATCTCATCCGGAATAACAATTATGGCGAACCAACGTATAATCGAGTCGGACGAGGTGGAAACATGACACGACCCACCGACAATTTTTCAAGCAATTATCAAGGGGCTTTCCTGGAGGAAACGAGCTCCGTGGGGGCCCTGAGGGAAAACGACGATATGGAACCCAAAATTCTTTAAACTGTCAGGACGCTCGTGCCAGGACTGCGGGTTCGGGTACGCCGCCGAAGCAGTCGGAACTTCCACAACAGGTGAGGCTCCTACAGATAGAAAAGCCACAATTTGTTATGGGAATGCTGGGTTCCAAGGATGTCCACGACTAGATTATCCAGCGTGGATTTGCACTATACGAAAGGGATATTCTTAGTAGATACAGGATCCGAAATTAATGTAGTAAAATTGTCTAAGTTACAACGGGACATGTATCCCGATCAATCGATTAAGTACCATCTAAGCAGAATCGGGGAAGGAACAACCCATACGCATGGATGCGCAAAAATCGAGTTTCGAGGGCTTATCATCGAAGCACAAATCGTTCGTGATGATTTTCCCATACCTGAAGACGAAATACTCGGAAATCCATTTTTAAGAAAATATGAAGTACACATAGATTTTAGAAATGAGGTTTTCGACATGGGGAACCAAGTTTTCCCATTCATCGGCATTTGTCGGAAGGAACTCCCTCCACGCAGCCGGAAAGTAATAAGAGTACGGTTAGCGAATAAAATAAAATTCGGAATTATACCAAAAATCGATACGCGAAAGGGGTTCACATAGAAAACGCGCTAGTAAAAATCAAAAATGGATACGCATATATAATCCCTGTGAACACCACTGATGATATAGCGAAAATAAAAACCCCAGCGATTACATTAAAAGAGTGCGAAGTCACGCGCGAAAACGACTTCTGTAGCGAGAGATCAGACTACGAAACCAACAGAGATCGCTGTCCGTCGCAGCGCGCGAACATACACGCGATACGCATACCCACAAGCCGAACAGAGCAAGTACTAGCGCTCATAGACTTGTCAACATTGACACCTGAGGAGCGAGAGCACGTGGAGTCCATTGCCGCGAAACATACGAGCCGGTTTCATCTACCGGGAAAGCCACTGAGCACAACGACGCTGTACTCACACCGAATACATACAGTAGATGACGTGCCAGTACTGGGGGAGCGTTTTCGACAGCCACCCGCTATAAAGGAAGAACTCCAACGACTCGTAGCGGAACAAGAAGCGGCCGGAGGAATACGACCGTCATCTTCGCCGTACGACTCACCCGCGTGGGTCGTTCCGAAGAAAGCTGGTCCTTACGGAAAAAAAATGGAGGCTCGTGATCGATTTTTGAGCATTGAACGAGAAGACCATCGGGGATGCGTACCCCATCCTCAACATTTTGGACATTTTGGACCAACTTAGCCAATCATCTTATTTTATTACACTCGATTTACGTTCAGGTTTCCATCAGATTCCGATGAATGAGTGGGATGCACACAAAACTTCATTTTCCACGCCATACGGTCACTACGATTATACGAGAATGCCGATGGGTATTAAAAACGGTCCCAGCTCGTTCCAACGATCGCCTTACATGGCCTACAAGGAATCGAAATGTTAGTGTACCTCGACGACATTGCATATATGATCATATAAACTTGAGGTACATGCGAAAAAATTTGATAGGCTCATGGGCCGTTGGACAGCAGCAAATCTCACATTGGAACCGCAGAAATGTAATTTTCTTTGCAAAGAGGCGATATATCTAGGACACATAATCTGCGAAAACGAGGTGAAACCTGACCCTCGAAATATAGAGTCCATCGAGAAATTTCCTCGACCCAAAAACCAAAGGCATATCAAACAATTCCTTGGGCTAGCGGGTTACTATAGGCGATTGGTGGAGGACTTCTCAAAAATCGCATCACGTTGTTGTTGCGGAACACAGTACAATTTAAATGGTGAAGGGGGAAGAACAAGACGAAGCTTCGCGTCACTAAAATCGAAGCTATGTTCTGCGCCAATTTTGCGCTTACGGGATTTTACAAAACCATTTATTGTAACGACGAATGCTTCTGGATATGGCATGGGCGCGATTCTCTCCCAAGGAGAAATAGGGAAAGACACCCCAATATCATACGCATCAAGAAGTATGAAGGATGCCGAAACAAGGTACCCTGCGGGCGACAAAGAGATGCTTGGGTAGTATTCGCTGTTCAACACTTTAGACATTATCTGAATGAATGACATTAGAATCAGAATACATCGCTTCCCAACGAAGTTAGAGGACTATGAATACGATGTAAAGTACAAACGAGGAAAATACAATGTAAATGCCGATGCATTGTCACGAAATCCAGGTGACGGATACGAACATCCATACAACAGCAATGAGGGAGGAGAAAACTGTCTACCATCAGCGAAAATGCTGCCGCTAAGAAAGCAAAAACCAATGGAAAGAGAGGGAAAAAGGCGGAAAGAATTCCATCAATAAGCACTCGAAAATGATCAAAGTCGAGTTCAGGAAATCCACCGGAAAGGAAAATTGGACGGCCGGAAGACTACCCTACTAAGGAAAATGGAGATACGCCCAGAACACGGGAAAAGATACAAATGCCGCATAGGAAACACAAAGGTTCACCAACAAGTAAATACTGGGAGTGGGAAATAGTAGATGTCGACGCGCAAAAATCCCCGAAAAAACTTACAGAATCCGGAAGGACGCCATCAGGCAGACAGTTCAGGCTAAAGCAGCCACAATCCACGTCGATTCGAAATGACAGTCGATTGGCCATGCTATACACCGCGGAAACCCACCCACGAACACCGATACCGGCAAAAGAATCACCTTTGGCTCAAATTGTCATAATGGACATAAATTCAATAAATAATGGCTCCGACGCATCTCCTGACGGAATAACAGACATCGAAAAATTCTTAGGAAATCGGGAAAAAGAATACCGAACACGTTGGAAAGATCGTATGGGTCATTGGCCACCCACTGACATCATACCGGAAACTCCAGCCGGCCGGCACAAGTGTCGCTGAAAGAGAGGGGATGAAAAAAGAATTTACATCCTCTATAGAAACAACAAAAATGGATTCTGCCACCCTTTAGGATAAACAATAACCCACGAACAAACCCTGGAAACAACGATATCGGGTAGATATTAAAGTGGAAAGAATGGATGACAACGATGGTGACAGTGAGAGCTCCGAAACAGAAAACTGCTCAAGAACACGGCGGCTAAAGAAATTATGTAAGCCAGAGCAACGGCGAAAACAACCAGAGAAACACATTCCAAACGATGTCGGAGTAGCGCGTCACAATATACGAGGACGCAAAGATCGCGACGAGAGTCCACATGTAGCAGCGAGTAACATGGATGAGTGAGCTGGAGAAGCGCTCCATCGCTGTCCGTACCAGGCTAACGAAGCGACCCTCTCCCCGAGCCGCGGAGGGACAGAGGACAGCGATAGGGAAAGAGACAACTCTACTGCAGCCACATACGGCTCAAGCGGTAACGCATATTTTCCTTCATCGGTTGCTTCGGCATCCCTGGGGCGATCGCTAGGGACTGTGGGCCGAGCTGCCCCCTCTCCAATCGAGGAAGAGAATGGAAACATGATAGACGCACGCATGAATGATCGTTCATATAACGATGGCTCCGACAGTTCGTGACGAACAGAGCCCGTGCCTATCACCTCTCCGCCCCAGCAGCGGATGACGCGTGCCATGACTATATTATGTCACCAAAGGCAGGAAAACCTTCTCCGCCGAACAGTATACGTTTTAAAGAAGGAAACAATTTACTAAATTATTCAGTCAATCAACACTGCTCTGGACCCTACGTTTTACTGTTCGAAGATACATCGGTTGCGACTGATGGCAACTGCCTATTTTATTCATTACATCATCTAAATACTACTCCGACAGGTCTGAGACAGACCCTACTTACCCTATTTACATTGCATTATGGAGTAAATGTCAATGTACGCTTCAACAACGACCCGAACACTACTAGATATTTTCAATTTGCAACATCCGAGATGCACTGTGGTGCATCTAAATTTACATAAAAAACACTATACGCCATTCCTAAAACACCCTGAAAGGGGTGACCACCGCGGGACCACAGGATCGCCAGATACGGGCGGCAGATCACCAAATTCTGGCGGCGGATCACGGGATCTGAGAGGCGGATCGACAGATCTCGGATATGGATCATCGGATCCGGGCGGAGGATCGCCGGACGATGATGATTCCATAGGATCGGACATCTCGGACGAGAAAGAGAGTGCCCCTAGTGAGGAAGATGATCCCCAAAATCAACCGCTACCATCGTCAGTGACTGACACCACCTTTCTGGAGTCAGATCAAAGCGATCCTACAATTGACGGTACCGATGTGCTTGAAAGAGGCGAACCATCCGCTGCTATCTCGAATGAATACTTAACCTTCAAAAGAGGACACAAAGCGTTCTTTACGACCGCCGACAGCCTTTTAGACAGCAGGGTAGGGAAACTACTGGCAGAAAAGTAATTAATAACGACAGATAAACTAAAAAATGGCAACCCCAACATTGGTGAAGTGGTAGTAACTAAGACAGAGAGGGGTTCGGTACGTTTCACCACAGCAGTTTCGAGATTTCTATATGTCGATTTCGAACATAGAACACGTACTACAAAAGCTACGATTTATGTGAATGTGTATGTGCATCGTCCGTGGCATAAGGGCAAATAACTATCTCACCTGTCTGTCTCTCTTTTCTTCGCTTAATTTCTTTTTTTCTTTCTCTATCTCTCCCTCTTTCTGTAAATCAGCTATATGCCTGCAGCTGGTACCCGTAAGTGGCTAGCGTGTATCGGCGACATCGAGGGTTATGATTTGCCCTCGGAGATGGTTTCTCCAGCGGTTTTCGGCGGATATCGGTGCGTCGGCGAAGATTTCACAACAACCACGAGTTTTTCTCCCTGCGTCAGATTAGTATAGACATTGTTTAATTTAATCATATTTTTAATTTAAAAGATTTGATATTCTTTGTGGGTGCTTACTGTTTTTAGCACCCAGGAAGCAGACCAGGCGGAGTGTTGTGACGAAGCCATCCTACATGTGGAATTACGTCATTTCTGCCAGGCATCGACAGGAAGACTCCGCTATTCAGGTTCCTGGCCTGGAGTGTTTTGATGAGACCAGCTACATGTGATTATTACATTCTGAACCGCTGCCATCTCAGAAGCACTCGGCATGTTGTGATTTGTCACGAGCACCTCCAAGCAGACTCCATAATTAAGATTCGTCGCTTTCAAGGTAAAACATAAAGCACCAGAGTTCCCCACATAAAAAAAAGTTGACATTTTTTATCTCGCTCTGTTTTAAATTTGGCAAATTTAATCTCACTCGCTTCTCCTCAGTAAAGTAAATTTGACATTTCTAATCTGGATCTGTTCACCCGGGTAAATTAATTCTCATAAATTTCATAAGAGATTTGTCAATGGTGTCCTTAGATCATCGCTTAATATTATTTTTTCAAAGTCGTAGGTGCCTAATTTTCAATAAAAATACTTAACATTGACAAAAATTGAAACGAAACAAAAATGTCGAACCTGAGATACGCCAAATATCACGGAGACTGAAATCTTTTTACGTTGAAAATTTGCTTGCTCGACATTCACTAGAGGTCACCAAACTACCTTAAGAATAATCGTGTGAAAATATACTAACTTAATTTACAATAAAAGAAACCTAACATTATCAACAATTACAAATAAACAAAAATTTGAAACTGAGACCCGTCAAAAGTCTGTCAGGATTCTGAAATCTTTTTACGTTGGAAATTTGTATCATCAAGAAAATTTTCAACGTAAAAAGATTTCAAACTCCGGAAAATACTTTGGCGGATCTCAGTTTCGAAATTTTTGTTTAAATTCAATTTTTTTTCAATTTTAAGTATTTTTATTGAAAATTAGGCACTCACGACTTTGACAGAATAGTATTAATCAAATTTACACACCGGGTTTTCTCGTTTCCTTTCTCTCTCTCTCTCTCTCTCTCTCTCTCTCTCTCTCTCTCTCTCTCTCTCTCTCTCTCTCTCTCTCTCTCTCTTTCTCTCTGTAAATCAGCTGTGCTCCTTTCGCCGGTACCGACTACTCGACTGGTGTGTATACCCTGATGAAGGTTTCTCCTGCAGGTTCTGAGTCAGGTTAGATATAAATTTCTAGAAATAAAATACGTTACTATTTTTCAAAATAACTGTTGACGCATTATGGTGACTACAGCCCTTAAAAGTTATTTGTTATTATTTTTATGCTCAAGTATGTATTGAGCATCGATTATAAGGCCCCCAAATTGTTCAAAATTGTATTTAGGGTTAAACATTGCATTTTAATACGCGTGCGGTACCTGAGTCAACCTGACTTTTATCGTAGGGATGTGAATTTTTTTAACATATTCTAAGGGCCCAAAATTTATTTGTTATTATTTTTATGCTCAAGTATGCATTGAGCATCGATTATAAGGCCCCACAATGATGAAAATTGTATTTAGGGTTCAATATTGTATTTGGAAAACACCTGCGGTCCCTGTGAGTCAAGCTCACTTTTATCGTCGAAATGTAAATTTTTCAGAAATTTTCTAAGGCCCTTAAAATTTATTTGGTATTATTTTTATGCTCGTTTTTGTTTATTTGTAATTGTTGATAATGTTAGGTTTCTTTTATTGTAAATTAGGCTAGTATATTTTCAACGTAAAAAGATTTCAGTCTCCGTGATATTTGACGTATATCAGGTTCGAAATTTTTGTTTCGTTTCAATATTTGTCAATGTTAAGTATTTTTATTGAAAATTAGGCACCTACGACTTTGAAAAAATAATATTAAGCGATGATCTAAGGACACCATTGACAAATCTCTTATGAAATTTATGAGAATTAATTTACCCGGGTGAATTTTTTAGAAATGTCAAATTTGCTTTACCGAGGGGAAGCGAGTGAGATGAAATTTGTCAAATTTAATTTATCGGAGTGAAAATAACTTGATTAAAATGGCAAATTTTGTTATACCGATGGAAACCGAACGAGATTAAATTTGTTGAACGAGGCTACGGACTAAAATGCCCCCAGTACCGCACTGGTGCTTTATGTTTTACCTTGAAAGCGACGAAATAATACCAAATAGATTTTAAGGGCCTTAGAAAATTTCTGAAAAATTTACATCCCGACGGTAAAAGTGAGATTGACTCACAGGGGCCGCAGGCGTATTGCAATTAAAATATTTAGCCCTAAATACAATTTTGAACAATTTGGAGGCCTTATAATAGATGCTCAATACATATTTGAGCATAAAAATAATAAGAAATAAATTTCAAGGCCCTTAGAAAATTTCTAAGAAATGGGCATCTCGACGATAACAGTTAGCTTGCCCGACAGGCCCCTCTGGCGATTGCAAATACAATATTAAACCTTAATTACAATTTTCATCAATTTGAGGGCCTTATAATCCATGCTCAATACAAACTTGAACATAAAAATAATACCAAATAAATTTTAAGGGCCTTAGAATATTTCTGAAAAATTTACATTTCATCGATAAAAGTGAGCTTGACTCAGAGGGCCCGAAGGCGTTTTCCAAATACAATATAGAACCCTAAATACAATTTTCATCAATTTTGGGGCCTTATAATCGATGCTCAATATATACTTGAGCATAAAAAAAATAACAAATAAATTTTAAGGCCCTTAGAATATTTTTAAAAAATTCACATCCCTACAATAAAAGTCAGGTTGACTCAGGCACCGCACGCGTATTGCAAATGCAATGTTTAACCCTAAATACAATTTTGAACAATTTGGGGGCCTTATAATCGATGCTCAATACACACTTAAGCATAAAAATAATAATAAATAAATTTTAAGGCCCTTAGAAAATTTCTAAGAAATGTGCATCTCGACGATGACAGTTAGCTTGCCCGATAGGCACGTCTGGCGATTGCAAATACAATATTAAACCTTAATTACATTTTAATGGTAATGTCAATTATCAAAGCGTGCATGGTTCCACTTAAGCCTGGCGTAGTTGAAAGATTTCCTTGTCGGAGACCTCGTACTTTGTAGACTTTGAAATATATATAAATTGCGGTCTTCCTCTTAACTGCCAGAGACCGCTGAGAGACATGCTGCAAAAAGACACCATAAAGCGTCAACAGTTATTTTGAAAAATAGTAACGTATTTTATTTCTAGAAATTTATATCTGACCTGCAAGAGACTCAGAACCTGCAAGAGAAACCTTCATCAGGGTGTAACTGCAGCAAAAAGACATCATGTTGGAATGTCGCTCCCATCCAGGCAGACACGCTTCAAAAATAGCCCATCAAGCATCAATATTTATTCTACTGTATCTACATTTATATTTATGCATTATATTTATGCCTTTTCATATTGTTTAATTCTAAGCCGAGGTAATTGAATGTAATTAATCTGCAAGCTCGTAATGAATTTTCATTTATTCATCATGATGCGTGCTACATTGTTATAGAATATTCTGAAAAGACGAACGAGGTTCCCTAAATGGGTGCCGATACTGTCTTGAATTTTGAATAACTTGACACCTTTTGAGTGGAAAGTAAATACATTTATTTGCATTGCAATACTTAAGAGGACAGTGTCCTAATTGCACTACTTTATTACCTCACTTAATAATTTAATAGTTTTAAAAGGTGGAGTTGTCATGATAGGTTCTGCATAACCTATTAAAAAAAGTTTTGCATATTCAATTATAATGCGAATTAAATACACAAATTTTATAGTATGCAAGCTCGTAATGAATTTTTATTCATTCATCACGATGCGCGCAAATTTTTTATTTAAATTAATTTTCAATGTAAATAAATATTACTAATGTTTCTGTAAAAGCTGCAGGTCTCCTTATCTTCATCCTGGATTTTTGCCCTGCTGCTGTTATCCTGGCGGCTCGGGGAAACTGAAAATCCCCTCAAAGAATCAATTTCTTAAATTAAAAATAATATTAAGTTATTATAAAGTATCCAACTAACCTTATTGCTGACCTGAAATGCTGAACTCCTGGTTGATCTGGGATGCCGTCTCCTCTTTTCCTCGATGTCTGGTCTGTAACAATTTTTTATTCATATAAATGTGCACAAAAATATCGAGAAGACGGAATTTACGAGCATATTATTGATTTTAATTATTTCGTCTTTTATTATTTAATGCATGAACATTTCAACATTGAACGCGCTGGAATTGGGTAATTTTACATGCCGTTATTTCACTCGTCAATTGGATCGCACATGTCATACTCGAAATAAATAAGAACACGTCTGGTAAATCACAAATTACAACGCAACGGGATAATTTACGCGGATAAAAATTACTAATATGAGGCAAGTCACAGGAATATAAATAACGCGGGTAAAAAATTATGCCTCATAAGTCATACAGATATATATATATATACAGGGTGGCCGATTTATCTGAAGACATCGAAATATCTCGAGAACTATGCACAGAATCAAAAAAGTTGTCGGATGAAAGTTGTTTGACACGAAGGGGGGCATCCAGTGATAATTAAATTTACCCGCTCCCCCATCCCCTGGAGGTGGAGTGGGGGCAAAAACAATAAAACTTAAATAGGAACCCCCATTTTTTATTGCAGATTTGGATTCTCCGGAAAAAAGTACACGAATTTGACCTAGGAGCTATTGCATTTTGGTTCACAGGTGGCACTGTAATCGATAAAAATCCAAATTTATCTGAAGACATTGAAATACCTCGAAAACTATGCACAGAATCAAAAAAGTTGTCGGATGAAAGTTGTTCGACACGAAGGGGGGCATCCAGTAATAATGAAATTTACCCCCTCCCCCATCCCCTGGGGGTGGAGTGGGGGCAAAAACAATAAAACTTAAATAGGAACCCCCAGTTTTTATTGCAGATTTGGATTCTCCAATATTGACAATTTTCGCCCGCGTAGCGGATATGGAATACGGTCATTCTAACAAAGCCAGGAAAAAATACATTTAGCGTTACCCAGGAACTACGACGTGGACGTAGTATTTTTCTGTTCCCTTTGGGGTGCTTGTTTTACGTGAGTCCCCTTGCCTCTCACTGTCTCACTGTTCACTTACTTGAGTAAGTGTTCGAAATGTTGACCTTCCACTTCAATGCATTTATTTATTCTTTCTTCAAATGACTTTATACATGCTAGAATCATATCTGCAGAAATTTCTGCGCAAGCAGTTCTTATGCGTTCCACCATGTTTTCACGAGTCGTTGGTACTTGTTCATAAACCTTACCTTTTAGGTAACCCCATAGGAAGAAATCCAGAGATGTTAGATCAGGTGACCTCGCAGGCCAATTAATGGGGCCACCTCTACCAATCCACCTACCATTGTAATCACGGTCTAGTATTTCCCTTGCTACTCTTGAAAAATGTGCTGGGCAACCATCATGCTGAAACCACATTGTCCGTCGGACGTCCATAGCAACATCCTCAAGTAGTAATGGTACTTCTTGTTCTAGGAAATCTCGATATTTTGTTCCATTCAAATTACCTTCAATGAAATAAGGACCAATGAGTTTATTTCCTATGATTCCACACCAAACGTTCACCGACCAAGGACGTTGATGATTAACTTGTCGTAACCAATGGGGATTTTCTACGCTCCAATAATGCATATTATGCCTATTGACGCCACCATGGTTCGTGAATGTAGATTCATCTGAAAATAATACATTAGCAAAGAAATTGTGGTTCGTTTGCATTTTTTGAAATGCCCATTCACAAAACACCACGCGGTTATGAAAATCATCGCCATCTAGTTCCTGGTGCAGTGAAATGTGATATGGGTGAAACTTATGACGATGCAATATTCTTTGAATACTGTCTCTGGAAATGCCGGAATCGCGATGTAATTGTCGTGTGCTTACATGTGGATTTTGGTGAATAGCTGCTAGTACAGCTACTTCGTTAGCTTCTCCTGTAACTGTTAATCTTCGCTTCCTTTTTTTTCATTTGTACGCTGCCATCAGAGTGAAAGGCATTCACAACTTTGTAAAAAAAAGAACGCGAGCGAGCATTATCTGGAAAACGCTCAGCATACAACGCAACAGCATCGTCAATATTCCTCTTACATTCACCATAAATAAGAATCATTTCGATTTTTTCGGGAACTGTAGCAGGATTCATTTTTAACTTGCAATTCGATTTAAGCAATGAAGGGTAGACAAAAAATAGTCACGTAAACGGAAAGTTGTTATTCTAAAAGCAAAGTGACCTCCGACCGAATTACTACCAATACAATGGACTTCAAAAACAGTCTTACACTGAGAGACCGTGAATACTAAATTTTAATATGGGGATTAGAAAGTCGCGATATCCATTTACTTCCCTTCAGGAAAGTAGAGAAAAATGTAGGTGAACTGGTTACGTGTGACTCAAGTTATGTATAAAATGATATGCTACTTTATTTTCGAGTTATGTCGCCCTCTAGCGTTATGTAACAGAACCGGCGCCGGTGATGGCCGAAATGCAAGCGATGTACATGTATGAAACCACGTGAGTGCTCTCGGGGTCCGGTAGATGGCGACGAAATCCCCAAATGAAGTAAGAGTATCGTTTTGTTTAATAGAAGCTGGTTTGACCGTCAATGCTCAGCTTATTTATTCTCATTTCGGAAAAAACATACAGAGAGAGAATGAATGAGCTGAGTGAAGGGACATGACGCGTTTTTTAATGGATTGCGTGATGTCCTCTTTTTGTTTTTTAAATAATAAATTTAAAACCTAAAATGTAATTTTATTGAAGGTAGAAAACTTATGTATAAAATTGCTTCCATATTGTATGCACAATTTTTATGTAATCAGTTTTGATTTTTAATATGAAGAATATCAATTATTCATAATCTTAATTTTTCGAATGGACATTATTAAAATTTCATATTCAGAATAACAATTTTCGCAATTGATATTACTAAATTCTAATATTAAAAATTCTAATATTAGAATTTTTAATATTAAATTTTCATAAAGGGATCAAATTGTCCCTATTTGCCCCCTGGATGCCCTCCTTCGTGTCGAACAACTTTCATCCGACAACTTTTTTAATTCTGTGCATAGTTCTCGAGGTATTTCAATGTCTTCAGATAAATTTGGATTTTTATCGATTATAGCACCACCTGCGAACCAAAATGCAATAGCTCCTAGGTCAAATTAGTGTACTTTTTTCCGGAGAATCCAAATCTGCAATAAAAACTGAGGGTTCCTATTTAAGTTTTATTGTTTTTGCCCCCACTCCACCCCCAGGGGATGGGGGAGGGGGTAAATTTAATTATCACTGGATGCCCCCCTTCGTGTCGAACAACTTTCATCCCACAACTTTTTTGATTCTATGCATAGTTCTCGAGATATTTCGATGTCTTCAGATAAATCGGCCACCCTGTATATATATATATATATATATATATAAAGTCATTACGCACAAAAGACACAAAAATAAGAATTCCATACCAGACCGTGAATCACAATAACTTACGCGGAACACATCATCTACATTTAACATCGATTACATTGGAGTGCTATTACACAACACTTACATACAGTTTATTCGACGGCACCACGTTTTTCGGGAGAGAAGGTTGTCTCGCTTACGCAGCTGCAGATCGTGGTCCTTGTCAGGGGCTCCTCAAAATCTTGGGCCGGCCCTGGCTTCTCCTAGTGGTTAACTCGTATGACGATTTCCACGGATCCAAAATTCGATGGTCGGTGTGCGCGTTCGCCGGGTACCCTAATTCCTGTCGTCCTTTGCGTTCCGGTCCTTCGCTGTAACGAACGGGGGAAGATTTGACGGCAGAGAGAAGCGAAATCTAAGTTGAATGAAGATGGTAAGAGGCGCTCACCTTGGACTTCGATCCGTGGATCGAAGCCAATGAAGAAACCAAGCGTTTTTTATCAGTTTCCCGGCACTGGATCTCTCCTCGAAGTCGATGTGGGTCGATCGTTGTCGACGTGCCGGGTCGCCTTCCTGAGGTGTCGTTTGGCGGAAGTGCAAGAGAGAGTTTTTCAGTTAATGCGTCGTATTTATACCCTCAAGGGACGTCCAATATGCCTGTCACTTTTTATCTTTTTTACTCGGAATTCGGGCCGAACTGTCCTAATTTTAAACGTCATTCGTGCGATTTGATTGACCTGCCGCCCACCTGATTCAAATTTTGTGCGCGCCCGAATTCCGACTGGCTACGTCATTCGCATTCCTTCGGCACGCCTCGTCATAGATCGGAGCGTGCTTCGTCAATCACCGTCTATCTTCGCTTGCGCGGTTCGTCTTCTTCCGGAATGAAAACAGTCATGGCGGCCCCTGTCGCACGTGCGGCACGATGGTCGTCACTTTACGCCGGTCTTCTTCTAATTGCTCGCGATTTCCGCTTAATTAATTGTAACCCTTCCTTTCCTTTTCTTTTCAGGGGTCGTCGATCGAAACGGAAAAGAAAACCGGTTCGCGCGCATTCGCCACGTGCATTTCAGTGCGGTGCTTATGTCGTGCAATGAATACAATAAAGGTTAAATCTAAATGTGTCGTCATAATTTATACACTTCCTTTTTTCAGCGATACCGAAGATTACAGCTACGACATTGCGGATCAAGTTTACATCTCCGGTGTAACGTATCATCGAAGATTGGATCGATGGTAAGTCTCCTTTATATTATCGTTCGCAGGGTCACTCAATAGGAAGGCATTGTTCCCCATTTGTTTTTTAATCTCATAAGGACCCTCGAACAAATGAAAAAAATTTTTCGTCACTGTATTCAAAGCATTGGATAAATGGGGAACACGCAACAATACCAAATCTCCAACTTTTAATTCGATTTTGGTCACGTGTTTTTGTTGCTTTTTTCTCGTTTGGTAGCTTTGTTCCAGATTTCGGTTAGCCGTAATTATTATTTGTTTTTGCTCTAACTCGTCACTCATGGGGAATTTAATTAATTTCTGAACCATGTCTTTTACAGGCTCGCCAAAATGTATTTGGCGAGGAGCAAAACCTGTTGAATGGTGCGTTACTGTATTTAATAAATTTTCGATATCTGGAACAAAGCTCACCCATTTAGTATGTCTTTCGGAGCATAACGTTCTGAATAATCTCCCCAGTTCCCGCATAACCCTTTCTGTAGGGTTTGACTGGGGATGTCTAATGGAACTATAATGAATCCCAATATCCAATGCCTGTAACTGATTTTTCCACGCTTCTGCCGTGAATTGCGATCCATGATCACTCAATATACATTTCGGTTTTCCTATTTTCCGTCTGTAATCATTTATTATTTTGTTCATGCTGGCGCGACTGGTAGCTTTTTTCATTGGGTACAATTTGACATATTTAGAGAATGCATCCAGAACCACAAAAATATGCTGCATACCTGCTCGACCTGTTAGTAAAGGACCATAAAAGTCAACTGTCACTAAGTCTGACGGACTTGAGGAAGGCACCATTTCGTATTCACCTTCCATGGCCACATTCAAGTACTTAGTGCGTTGACATAGGTAGCAGGATACAACAAACTTCTTGGTGTCCCGATGCATTCCCCGCCAATAAAAGAATCGCTTTAAGTGCTCTGCAGTTTTATACACTCCCGGGTGACCTAATCGTTCATGTACATCTTTTATGATATAGTTCTGCATCTGTCTGGGTACGACAATTTGCTATTGCTCTTATCCACTAGATTTGTGAAATAAAACTTGGTCATAGAGTTGATAAAATGAATCACTGGGGTCGTCATTACACTTGTTGATCAACTTAGTGACAGCTTCGTCTTCTCGTTGCCACTTTTTTAAATTCATCAATTCCCCCTTTAAGTCAGTTTTATGCAAGCGACAAATTGTCATTGCCAATACAGATGCATATCTATTCTTATCTCCATCCTGAGTCGATGCTATTGTTATGGCATTATCCGGTTCCTTTGCAAATTCCCCTTCTGGGTTTCGACTTATAAAGTCAGCCAACACGTTTTCGGAACCTTTAATGTGAACAACCGAAAAGGAATATTGCTGCAACAAAAGCCCCCAACAGTCGATGACTTGAAATATGCCAGATCCCAAAAATGTTAAACTTTTGTGATCTGTCATAATCTCAAAGTGTACACCTATCAGGTACGTTCGAAACTTTGTCACAGCATATACGATCGACAGTAATTCCTTCTCGGTTGTAGTATACTTAATTTCCTCATTATTTAAGCACCGACTAACGATGGAGATAATTTTTCGATTCTGAAATTCATCAAACTGCAGAAGTACCCCCCTCCCCCCTATTCCACGATCACTCGCATCGGCCTGAATATAACATTTCCCGTTCGCAATGATGTGATGGAGAGTCAGACATGACAGAAAATTACTTTTTAATTGGGACTGAACTTTCTATAATAGTTACAGACCCCCAAGAACCGTTGCAGTTCTTTTATATTTTTTGGTTCACTGAATTCTTTAATATTTTTTAATTTATCCGGATCCGGATTAACCCCCTTGCGAGAAATAATAAAGCCTGGGAATGGAATTTTCATCTTAAAAAATTCCTACTTGTTAATATTCAACGTGAAATTATAATCGGACAGTCTGCAAAATAATTTCTCTAAACTATTAACGTGGGCGATAAACGACTTATCGCCCACTAGTAGATCGTCAATATAGATTGCAGTTTCTTTGTCCAAATCACCATCTAGTGTCATACTTAGTGCTCGTATAAAACCGCTGCCGGCAGTTTTGAGGCCAAAGGGCACCCTACAAAATTGGTATGTCTTTCCCCCGAAAATGAATCCCGTGTACCGACGTGAATCTGTGTGCAAGGATATTTGCCAATATCCATGCGTGAGATCCATTTTCGAGAAAAAGGACACACCAAAAAATGTTTGCAGTAATTCTTTTATTAATGGAGGGGATTCGTTGTCATCTTCAATAATGTCATTTAAATGTCGCTCGTCCAAACATATCCGAATCCCCTCATTACCGTTCTTTACAATTCTTAAGGGATTGACGTATGGGGTGATTGCCCGTTCTATAATCCCCTGCCTCAACATTTCCTGTATTTCTCTACCGAAAGCGTCTCTAACAGCAAATGGCACCGGATAGTTTCGTCGTACATAATTTTTTTCATTTTGCAGACTTATCCCTTTGCTGGTCCTAATTTTTCTGTAAATAGATTTTTATATTTATAGAGCATATTTTTTAAAGCGTGTCTCTCTATCTCATCAATTTCCGTAATTTGTTCTACTACCGCGTTGATCTCCTATTCTATGTTATCATTACCTTTATTGGTTTTGGCAATTCACGGCATTACACGCTGGAACGCCGTCAGATAGCGATTTGACATTTCGGCCATAACCGTGCTCAATTTCATATTCGTCGTCATGAATCATCGTGGTCATTTCTTTTATTCCCGACAGAATTTTTCTCTCTTTACTTATTATCTTCACCCCACATTCAATATCATTATTATTATTATCGTTCCTATTAGTGTCATTTTCATAATCATTATTATTATCATTATCATTATCATTAATTTCATAAATATCTTTATTAACATGATCCTTAACCTCAATTTCATCAATATCATTATTAACATTATCACAATTAACATACATATTATCATCAATTTCATAAATAGTATTACCATTAACATTATCATAATTAACATACACATTATCATCAATTTCATAAATAGTATTAACATTAACATTATTATCATTTTCACACATATCATTATAATTATTACGTTTGTCATGGTCATGGTTCAGGTCATCATCATCACCATTTAATAAATTATCGCCAATCACATCGTCATTGTTTAAAACATTATTTCCACTTTTATCGTTCTCATTGTTCATTATCTCATTATCATATATCACATCATCCACCTCTTTTCTTATATCGTCATTATTTTTGTCATGTTCATTTTCGTCCTCGGTTCTATTAAAATGTTTGATATCCCGATGATTCATACGAAGACATATGTGGCCTCGTCATCGTTCGAGCATAATATACTACTCGCGGGGTCAAGTGAAAATTGTACATTCTCTTTTCTTATCGGTTTACCCGCCCACCTAATTTCTCGTTCAGAATAATTTAAAATCGTGCCGTACCGTACATGAAAATCGTTTCCTAAAATAATTTGTGTTGATAGGTGGGGAATTACAAGGAAAGCATGGTTAGTCATTTAATCGTCAATTTTAAATTGCAAAAAGACTTGAGTTTTTATTGTCGTAGCCTTTCTCCCAATCGCTGTGGTTATCAGCAGATTGGTTACTGGTAACTCCGGAATGTTACCAGTGTGAGAAATTTGTCGGTAGAATTCTTCGGAAATGGCAGTGATTTGGCTGCCAGATTCAATTAGAGACCACACTTCCCTGCCGCATATAGTCAATTTTATATGCGGACATTTAAATTCCCCGCGACTTTCGTATACGACATTGTTGTCAAGTTTATTTTCCAATTCTGAAATGAAGTTATAATCGCGACGCGCTGTTGGGGCGTGATACAACGCGCCGGTCGTTAGTTTAAATCTTGTTTTCGTCGGTATTGTACCTCGTCATTCCGCGAATTAAAATTTCGGTTTTCGAAATTAGGTGGCGGGTACCGAACATCCGGAAGCGAAAGCCGTTCCTCGCGATGCTCCCCGCGTGGTGAATTACGTGGATTTTTCCGATTCCTTCGGTTCTCGCGTATATGTGGATTTTCGTAACGATTTTCCTCATCTGTCCGAATTTGCCTTATTCCAACCGTCCTTTGCGGGTGATTTGCATAGTTATTAGTCTTACTTTCTTTATCTTTTCTGATAGCGTCTAATTTCGTTAGAGTCTCGCCTATTCCCTCAGTATTGTCATACTGTAAGGAAGCAAGCGATTCTCTAACGGAAAACGGTAATTGTGTTATTGTGTAGTTTATTTCAAACTCAGTCATTTTTGGAATAAAATACATTGCTTGTTTTAATTTTTATAAAAATAACTATGCAAATCACCGTCCGAAGTGCGATATTGGTTATTCATCCATTTTTGTTTGGATTCGCGTCATGTTGAAATTGAATAAAATTTGTCAATAAATACTTTGTTTAAAATCCTCATAACTTTCGAAATTTTGTATTTCGAACCACATTTTTGCCTTACCCTCCAAAGTGCTTTCCGCGAACAACAACTTTCGGATTCCGTGGATGTTTTTTATTTTGAAGTAACGATCCAAGTCCTCGAGGAACTTCACCGGATTAGTTTTAAATTCGTTTTCGAATTTAGGTGCGATTATGTCAATATTTTGATTATTGTAATTTTACGTTAAAATCGCACCTAATTCGTTTGCAAATGTTTTTATGTTGTTAGTGTCGTTATTTTCGCGAGTTTCAGTATGCTGCTGCTGCAATCTTCGTTTCGCTGCCGCATTTGATTCCGCACATCATCCAGCTGTTTCTGCATTTCGGCGAGCATTTTTGTGAGTTCCTGAACTTCGCTCGCCGTGTTTGCTGTTGATTGAGGTGATACATTGCGGACTTCTTCGTCGTGAAATAACGGCATTTTTAATTTATTTGTTTTTGTGGTAAATTTTAAATGATTATATTTATTTTTTGTTACTCTACCCGATTTTGACTGTCCTGTGTTTTGAAATGTATCCATGCACTGACCGTTCGTTTATTTTCAAATTTTTCGTCTTTCTCGTTTTTTTATTTTCGGATTCTCGAAAAGTTTTGATTTTCTTTCCGAGCTCCACGTTGGACTGAAATGCTGAACTCCTGGTTGATCTGGGATGCCGTTTCCTCTTTTCCTCGATGTCTGCTCTGTAACAATTTTTTATTTATATAAATGTACACAAAAATATCGAGAAGACGGAATTTACGAGCATATTATTGATTTTAATTATTTCGTCTTTTATTATTTAGTGCATGAACATTTCAACATTGAACGCGCTGGAATCGGGTAATTCAAATTTCCGTTATTTCACTCGTGAATTGGATCGCACGTGTCATACTCGAAATAAATAAGAACACGTCTGGTAAATCACAAATTACAACGCAGCAGGATAATTTACGCGGATAAAAATTCCTAATATGAGGCAAGTCACAGGAATATAAATAACGCGGGTAACAAATTATGCCTCATAAGTCATACAGATATATATATATATAAAGTCATTACACACGAAAGACACAAAAATAAGAATTCCATACCAGACCGTGAATCACAATAACTTACGCGGAACACATCATCTACATTTAACATCGATTACATTGGAGTTCTATTACACAACACTTGCATACATTTTAGTCGACGGCACCACGTGTATTATTTTTGTATTATTTGTAGGATTATAATATCTATTTCTATATTTTGTTTACCTTCTCTTTTTTAAATTTCTGCTATCAATTCTTTTTTATTATTTCTCTGTCTAACCTTTCGCTGCCACTAAATCAAACACAGATGACCGTGTTATATAACGTTTAGTTAACAAAATATTCACAAAATTTGTTGTTGTTGTTGTTTGTTGAATTATTGAGGAGAAAAGTAAATGTTCATCATCCCTCGAAAACAAACCTTGTTTCGAAATAGACGTTTTAGGTATTACAGAAAATTATGTTTAATAATATTTCAAATTCATATGTGGGGAAACGGGCACGACAGATCTATCATGATCCATAGGACATAAATTGATGCAATTCTACTATAACAGACACATGTTACATGACAGACACACAATATATTCACAGACAACTTCCAGACAATCCAGGGGTATTAAATTGGACCCATGCGATTATTGCATATGGAATGGAGACTAGTCTCATCAGTGCCTCTAACGGCATATTTCGAGAAAGGAGACAGATTCCATGAAAGCCTTAGGACAATCGAAGTCAGATGTTGACAGAATGCGCGAAGCTCGTCTGAACCTAAAAGACATTCAAGGAAAAACGCTAACACAATGGAAATCCTAACTGGAACCGAAACACAATGGAAATCCTAACTGGAACCGAAACAAGACTAAAACAAGCAGTTTTTGGAGTAGTAGGGAAAATCAGCAAAATACTATTTGGAACAGCAGACGAAGAGAAAGTGAATCTGCTCCAACGACAAATGGATGCTACGAACGAATGCATCTCGGATGCAGCAACCTTAATAAAAGACCAAACGAAGTTGGTTGCCATAAAGTTCAATGGGGTTCACCACATACAGCAACCAAACTGACCCATGTCATGGTGCTTCTAGAATCGGAAATACAACGATATGCTTTAGAAGCCGACCAGTTAACAAACGCGGTCTTATTCGCGAAATCAGGACAAATTCACCCAGAATTTGTGTTCATTAATAATCTCACAGATTCTCTAAAAGAAATAGTGAACCTAACACCGTAGTGCGATTTTCCAATACCGTTTGCAAATCTAACATTAGACTGACTACTATAAGTTTCAAACGTTAAAATTGCGTACCAGGAATCATCACTAATATACATTATATATGTATATATATACCACTAGTATCACACGTAGAATTTTCGATTTATGAACATAGACCAATACCGGTACCACAGAAACTAGGTAACGAAACTCGGCCTGCATCATACTACCGGCAACCCACTACTCGGGGATAGCCGACGATAGAGACCAGTAAGTGCATTTGTCCAGCGAAGCTTATCAACAATGCAAACAAGGTGATAAAACTTACGTGTGTAAGAGGGACGTACCTATGTATACATCGGACAGACGGCGATTGCGAGATGCGGACAATCACAGACATCCAATTTCACAATTTCAGCAGCTGTGATGTTCGCGTAATGACGCAACGACTCACTAATGGATGAAACTCCATACCACGAACACATGGATACATTCAGCACCAGAAGAAGAAAGAATGCGGATAATGTGCGACAACAATCTCGTAGCAACGATACCGATCAAGGACACATGAACAATCAACCAGATGCCGGGATGTAAAGGACAAACCATGACGCAAGAATCCTACGGAACTGCAAGACTTAACATCACCAAGCTGCTAAGGGAAATTGATATTACGCTCACCGACATCAGAGAGAGCATGCATCAAGAAGAATACAAATTGCAGCAATCTTACATTACTCCAGGCACGATGAAGAGCAGCTACAAATTTAGAGAGCTCATCAATCGGGCAAAGGAAATAAAAGAAAGCAAAGGTATTTTCGGTAGAACAACACTGACTACAACCATCATACTAGGCATCATAATGTGGAAATGCTTTGAAGGAAGAATAAAAGCTGCATAGACCAGGACTAACAGAACCATCGTGACAAGACTACGATAAGTACGCGGAAGGTCAGAACCGAGAGTGAAGTTCGGCACAAGTGCGGGTAGTGTGACGTTAGGAGAAGACAATGAAGGGGGAGGATTCGCGCAAGAAACGAGCACAAATGAAACAACAGGACGAACAGAATCGACCCTACCAGGCACGATGTTGGAAGTGGTAGGGACCAGATAATGGACACTTAAGTTTGCAATAAATAAAATGTATTATAAGATAAGATAAATAACAGACCCGCACCAGTATCCAGGCGTAGGTTAAGGACACGCGTAGTTTAAGAATGTAAACGCACGTCTGTATTTTTGTAATTTCTGAATGTGTAATGTTAAGTTTTCGGCGGAGGGCCGCCGATTTTTAAGGGGGATAGGTGTCACGAACCCACGAGCGCGACGAATGTCTACTGGATTATGTAACATTTTGATATTGGGATACATTTTTGTACTAAGCATTCAGTTTGGAAAACGTGAAACTCGCATACGGTCCCACAGTATCTTCTTGGAACCGGACACGGGTCAGCACTATACAATATAAAAGTATTGCACGTATCAACATTATTTGCTGGGAACATGCAAACTCTCGTGGAATCGCCAAGATATCGTCAACAGGTTCGTAGGCAAAGCAAAAGGTCTGATTTTGGTGAAACGATGGAGACGTCACATCCATCGCAGTCGGAAATAGTAGAAACTTTTGAGAGTCAGAGTTACGTCGACGTTTCGCGAAATAAATTGTACGGAGCCACCAAGCTCCTGATTAATCTGTAAATCGTAGTGCACGCACCGACGTTCGCTCTAGCGTGCCATGTTTTGTACGGATGCTAGTCGGGTGGTCGATAATAAAATATATTCCCATAAGGAATTTCATGAGTGATCAATCCCCGACCCATAAAGTCTCCCATCCGTAACAGTTCCGGAGGTCCGCACGACCGAGAAAAAGGTATACAAGAGAGGAGAGAAGAGCGCGCCAAACAGTAAATCCAGCCGCTCCAGTGTTACGATCCCGTAATTATAGCAAAATCACCGATGAATTAGCCGAGACATACGAAAAGAGCAAATTGATAGACTTTAAGAAATCACAAGCAGCGCTTCCTATTGCTTGCACTAATGTATTAACACACTCTCGCTCGCTAGGCAACATGACAATCTATAGAGAAAAAAACCTGAATTAACGATCTCGACAGGTAGATCCCGAACCAATCCCTTTACCTATACATAGCCGATATACGTGTTAACTGCATTATCGACAAACATAAACATTGGTAGAAAAACCTAAAAAGCTGAAAAAACGTAGAATTCATTAATACACATACTTTTTGTAAATTGAAAATTACCCAGAATTAAAAATACAAATATTTTTTATTTAAAAACTTCTCCATGTTAAAAAAATAGCCTTAAAAAGTGTACACTGACGTCATAAAAATTCCTGAAAGGTGGCATCAGACAACGAGGACATAGAAACAGATGCATGATTACCTAACCCGTATTTTTTTCGTTTTTCTTCATTTAAACAAACAATAATGAAAAATATAGATAATAAATACCATGATAAGGTTAAGCGGAAATTTTCGCACATTTTCGATATAAATAAACATACGCAAAAACCATAATATGCCATGAAAACCCAATAAATAAATTTAGCAATTAAACAAATTAACAAATAAATTATTTTACCATTTACCAATAATTCGAGATCTCCCCGATATTATTTTTTCTAATTATTATAAAAAAATATGCATAAATAATGCAGATATTGTTTGTATGCTTGTATACGCACATACACACACACACACACACACATCCTCTCACACATACGCTGATACATAGCGATCCGTTAATGATTACTCAACTTACACTTTATGTTTTTGCTAAACTGATAAAAATATATAATCACAACCAATACTGTGTGAGGACTCCGCGCAAATTTCCACACATTTACAATATAACTAAAAATGCATAAATAATATAATTCATTTACAAAAATTAAACAAAACAATTGAAGCAGCTAAACAATTTAATAATCAGAACTTTAACATCCCATTAAAAACCGAAATCAAACCTAACCATGTTTTTCGCAAGTTCAATATTAAATTATAAATAATTATGTATTTACACACATACAAGCACACGCCCACATATGTGATTACTCACTCGAGTGCGTAATAGTCGTGCGGGCTAAGGCGTCAGTCTTAGTCCGCCCGAACTGAACGTCGCGAAGGTCCCGAGTTCGAATCCCCGTCTGTGCAATTTTCTCTGCTTATGCCCAGTGTGCAATAACCGGGGAACTTTGCTGGGCGAAGGTACGAATTTGGACCGCTGCCGACCCCCGTCGGCAGTTATCGGTACCGTCAGCGTCTTATCCGCGGTCGGTACATCGTGGGTCTTATCTCGGATAAAGATGGGATAAGCCCCGCGTCGTACTCGCTAAGGCACAGACCGCCGAATCTGCTGGTGGTGCCGATATTGGGGTAGGGGGGACTGGCTCTGGGTGGGTGTTGTGTGTGTTTCTGCCTATAGTTCTGCCATGTACTGTCTGTCCTGTACCTCTCCACCCGAGAGCCGACCCGCAAACAGACATATTCGTCATTAACGCGGTGGAAAATTTCCAGTCCTACTCACTCGAGTCACGCCCAAACAGCGTTTTATTTTAATATTTCCGCAAAATTAATTAATAAACAAAGTATTTATATAACACAATATCACTCATAATAATTTCCTCCATCTTTTTGTTACAAAATGAAACAAACCACCATACTGATAATTTTGCACGTCGCACTAACAAACAATAGCTTAAAAATTACACAGTCATGTTGTCAATAACTTTACTTTACATTTAACATCACATGGAAGTTTAAAGAAAAACACATAATATTGTATAAATAATGATTTTCGTCGAAATGTCAAAACTCCGAGGACTATTATTAATATTGTTACACCAGCGATTAACGCCTTCTTTTGTATGTTTATTACGTTTATTATGTAATTAACTTTTGTGTACATTTTGCGAAACCAAATGTACAAATCGAAAAAAAAACAAAATTGTCCATCGGATCAACATTAGTTAAAAAAATTACGAAACCTCAACAAAAGACAAATCTCCTTTCACCTCTCCGACCTCGATAATTCTCGCATCACCGAAGTTTCAATGAGCAGAAAATTTGTATAAATAGACGTACGGAAATCATAGAAGTCAGTCAAAAATTACACTCATCAAAGATTAAGTCGAGCTCTCGTAAGGAAAAAGGGCCAGTTCAGCACCACCTAGGACAACCCGGACACAGCACCAGCCAGAACGAGCCAGATCCAGGCTAGCTTTCACAGCCCAGCATCATCGCAGCCGGATCCAACCAGCTCCCGTCAAAGCTCTCACATCGGGGACCAGGACATCCTTCACGAGAAGTGAGTATAAATAATAAAACCCTTAACATTCATAATTGTAAGGACCCTGTAACTACCGGCGCCCGGGAGATGTACAGGGGTTAGCAGCCTCCGTTATTTTCCCCGTTGCAAAGGGGCTAGCTTGGTCCACCTGGTGCATAGACACCCGTAGAGACAACCGGGTTTTTTTTCATGTTTATTTTTTCCGACTGTTAGGGGTCTATCTGAGGCTCGGTGAACGGGTGGTGTACAGAGGCCATAGGCCACAGTTAACCGCCCTCCCTCACCTGGGAATTAGATCGACCCATCCTCGGAAGATCCCGAGGTCGGATGCAGGCGCTCCGCCCCGGAATCGACCCAATGGTACCCCCACATTTTCCCTTCACTTTTTCTAACCGCCTATTAACTTGGCCGGCCAACCAGCGGGGACTCAGAGATTTTCCTTTCTCCCTTGATTGGTCCCCCCCCCCCCCCCCCTCCATCACATACAGGACACTGACCCCCATTTTCTTTTTTTTCACTTTCCAGTGCCGGGTGCTCAAGAAAGGCGTCGCAAAAAGAGAGTCCGCCTGACTCAGGCCGCCAAATGGGCCGTGTGGAGCGCCCACCAGCGACGGTCGCTCGATGAATTGGCCACCAACCCGCTCTCGCTAGACCAATTGGCCATCTTTTGCAATTTCCCGACACTCCCACCTCCTCCGTCCACGTCCCTTCAACCTGAATCCTCAACAGAACCACCCTCCGAAACCAAAACCAAAATAACTATAGAGGAATACCTTCAGAGGCACCAACCTCCAATAGGAAAATAAATACTACTTTCGCAAATTTACTCTTACGCGTTTTATTTTATCCCCTACTCCTCATTTCTCGAGTTCGAACATTCCGCCTCGAACTCCACGTCGGCTTCTGAGACCGACCTACCTTTCGGCGACTTAGGAAGAGATCTCGCGAACCGAGGTCAATTCCGGTAGTAACACCAGGACCCCGAGTAGCGGCAGGTGTTGCGTGCCGTGCGCGACGGATCGACTTATTGTTCTCTTTCAATTCATTTTTTTAAATATTCCCTTCTTTGCAGTTTGTGGAGAGTGTCTAGTCCAGTATACTGCAGAATTTTTGTTGGTGACAGTTTACTTTAGCCCTTGCACGCGTTGGTAAATTTTTCGTTCGTGTGTACTCAGAATTCATCACGGACAGTAAACATTTACAAGGAGTACCGCATAGATCGAGAAAAAGGAGTTTTCGTGGTAATCGATGTACTTTATATGATAACACTGAAAAAAAAAACAGTTCTATTACTGAGAAACTGATAAACGACGATCCCCAATTTAAAGTAACTATCTATCCGTATCTGGCTTACGTGATCGTTCAGTGGCCTGTATTTGTTTTATTGCAGCAAAGAGTTGCTTGTGAAAACTGTGGTAAAATAGTGGAGATTATAAACATGTATTGGTAGTTTCTAACAAAATTTTGTTCAGAATTTTTTATCATGTTCTATTTAAAGATTTTGTATTTAAAAAAATCACTTGAGGCAATATTCTATTTTGCTAAAAACTTTATTTTTGTAAAATTACATCAGTTTCTGAGACATGACTGATATTCCTTACGTGGAATGTCTCTTATATGGGTCATTTCATGTGAATCGGATCAGTCACCTCTCAGAAATTCGTCAAATTTTGCATATCGTTAGTTCCTGGTGATATGAAATATGGTATCAAATATTTTGTCCCCAATTGCAAAATTGTCCAATTTATGAATAATGGAAAACTTGTTGACTTTTTAATTAATCATTTTATAACATTTTTCCTTCAAGTTGAATTAAACAATTTTTATAACAAAAGTTATCACAAAAGAACTATATTTTATTCTTAAATTATTTACAACATATAAAACGTGATTTCGTACTATTTATTTAACAATTTATTTTTAAATAATTTTTTAACTGTCTGGGCAATAAATAGAAAACTAATAAATAGAAAAACAAAGTCAGAAACTGCCAACCATCTAGTATTCTACAAAAAAAATTTCATTGATGTGTTTTGTTTCGTTATCGAGAAAATGATTATTTAATATCTGAACGCGTGAAATATTGGTACTCGGCACCATCGGCGCGGGCCGGCATCAGACACTTCTGTACGCTTGATCGTGTGCTGCTCTACAGGCGCTTATTCCCTCAATTAGTTTCCTCAAAAACGAAATAAGTTGATCATTTAAAATGGGTGTATGATGATTTTTCCCATTTTCTTAACTCGGAGTGAAGTGGATTAAAAATTGTGGTATTTAATTCAGTGGAACGCCGTCTTAACGCAAGTTTTCGTAATTAAACTAAAAACACAACTTTATTGCCTAAGAACAAAGTGCGTTCTTACCACAGTGCAAAAGTAATTTATAACACGGTGACCTTTTAGTCCAGGGAGATTTTGCGTAGAATTATGGATTTGTCGTGCAAGATGAAATTGCAAAACTGTCCAAGTCAGAAATAAGCGGAAATTTGTTGACTTATAAATAACTGCCTCCTTCACCGTTAATACATATTTCTCAGAATCTGGTCAGCCAATTGTGAGTGCAACTAGTATGATTAAATGTTATTGATTCACGGATAATTTTTACAATATAACAAACACTAAAGAACAACCGAATTTCGTTTATAACTTAGGCCTTGGCACAGCCGCTTCCTGGGTCTGTCTTCTCGCTTCTGCTACCCTTACGGTGTCTATACGAATCGTATCGCTGTTGAAGGGCGTCAATCCGATTGTGTTCGGCGTATGTCGACCACTCTCACCGTACGTGGAAGGTATTTGCGCGGTATCTAGACGGTAGATAGAACTGTCGGGTTATTCACCGTTGATTCCTCTGCTCTATGTCGCACCTCTCTTACCAGTGTACGCTCCCGATCCTGAACTACGCGCTGACACTAACTAAAACCCCGACCTTCCTAGTGGGCTAGTTACTGGTGCCAAGCGTTAGACTTATGACTGTATTTGTGTACCGTATCCCCTATGCGAGAACGAGTATGACCACAGAATGGACGATTCCGCGCGCCCCCTATGTTAAACCGAAGTCTAAGCCCGTGACCGAAGAATGGGGATTCCGCTCGCCACCTATGTTAGGTCTATGATGTCCAATCTAATGAATGATTAACTGTGTCAGTATGACGAACTTATGCATTCGGGTATACCGATCTCGATACAGGTCGTATATCATTAGAGTGCCCTCTATGTCGGAATTTTCTATTAAAATCGTCACGTTATACGATATTCTTCGTACCGTCACGTGTCGACGTCCGTAGAATTGAAATTCCATGGTCTGCCTATCAGTTACGTTGTCCGGATCGTATTTCCCTAGAAATTCACTAGAGGAATGTGCTTGACTATCAAGTCTGCATCTATGGCCGAGGAATGGAAATTCCACTCACCACCTATCGTTAGGTCGTCTAAGAGTATGTCAACACATGCATCATAACAATATGCCACTTATATCCCGGTAAAACGTGATCTTGTCGCAAAATCTTAATAAAATTAAAATAATTTAACCTTGTCGAGATGGGTCGTCGATATCGTGCTTTACAGTGGTGTTGTTACTCTGTGAATTTACGTAGCCAGCATTTGTGTGAAATTGATATTTTTCATAAATGTTCTGCGCCGTGTTTCAACGTTCTCGGTTAACATCTTCCAACGGAATTGAAATTCTTTCTGCGGAGTTTATCCCAAGTGCTTCGTCTAGTCATTCATTGTATGTCAGGCCCGGCCAATTAATATTCCCTGCACCGGTCACCTGGATACTTCGAAGGTTGGAACTCAAGTAACTCCTGATCGGTTTATGGCCCTCATTTATAGCCACTTGCCAAAATTATAAATTAACGGCTATCCACTTTTTTTGAAAACAATGGACATTTAATTCAACGAACTTCATGGGTTTTGAAATTAACGGTTTTTCCAGGATAGTATATTCAATTTGTGTTATTAAATTTACTTACATTTCTTTCTCTTTTTAATTATACCTTTAATCATTTTATAACTTTTTCCATTCAAATTCAATAAACAAATTTTTATAACAGAAGTTATCACAAAAGGACTATACTTTATTATTAAATTATTTACAGCGCAAGAAAACATGATTTCGTAGTATTTATTTAGCAATTTATTTTTAAATAGCTTAAATATCTGAGTATTAATCATTAAATAAAAAACAATTTTTCGGAAACTACTGTGTTTTATTTCGTTATCGAGAAAATGAATATTTTATATCTGATGGCATGAAAAACCGGTACTTAGCGTGGCCTTCCTATTATTGTACCGACGTTTTCATAGTACTCAAACCACTTTACTCAAAGTCACGGATGATGCACGGTATGCAATCGAAAACGGATTAATCACGATCCTGATTCTTTTCGATTTCAATAAAGCATTTGACTCCCTGCCACATGTTATTATACTGTAATGTCTTTGCGATATTGTTTTCCAAGACTTGGCTATTCGTTGGATTCATTCATTCTTTACGGGACGTTCGCAATCCATTATCGATAGTATAGGTCAACCATGTGAATCGCTCAGCACATCATCGGGAGTTCCGCAAGGTTCGAGTTTAGAACCTATACTCTTCATAGTTGTCCTTAATACGCTATTCATTCGACTGAATTTTTGTAAGGAATTAACTGTAATTTTTGCTCATAATGTGCAATTTTATTTGCACTCTTCCATAAATGATATAGAACAAACCATTGCAAACATAAACTCTGAAATAGCTACTCTGTGTGATTGGTCCAGAGAATTCGGCTTGGAGTTAAATATTAGTAAAACGTAGGCGATCATGATTGGTTGAACTCACCACATGACATTAGCTAAATCGAAGAAATTGCCAGATTCGTTACTAGACGGAAAAGTCATAACATTTTCAGATATTGTAAAGCATCTTGGTGTCTTCATCACATCGGACTTATGCTGGAACCGACACATCTCTGCAATATCTTCCAGAGTACACCACTTATATCTATCTTATATAGAATTCGGTATCTTGGCAACTTTCTATGTACTAAAGTCAAATTAATGTTAGTTAATGCTTTAATCATACCTCATTTTGATTATGTGTGTTTGATATATTCCGATCTTCTGGTTATTTAAAAATTAAACTTCAGCGTATATTAAACAGTTCCTTGCGCTTTGTTTACAAATTACCACGAGACCAAAATCTTTTGACATACTATGCATCAGCACGATGGCTCTCCTGCTCTGTACGTCGTAAATATTTTCTGGATACTCTTATGTACTAAGTTTTGTTTACCTTACATCCATCATATCTACGCTCCAGATTTGTAAATGCTATAGGTTGGCGTAGGTCAACATGAACATGCTCCTTCTTTTATTACACCTTTCTACCGCACGACTCGCTATCAAAATTCATTTTGGATAAGAGCTATTCAGTACTGGGATACTGTACCTGATGCGTTGAAATCAACCAGTAGTGCAACCATGTTTCGTGCTGGACTGCGGAATCAATTAATGTTAGCATAGTAATTATTGCAAATATTGTTATCGTGGCAAATGTAACGTATATACCGGCTTTGTTTTCTTTATATTTGCGTTTAGTTTTTAGTTTTTATTATTTTGTATTTACGCTGTGCACTTATATTTATATTTGTTATTATTTCAATCTTTGTGCTGTAATCTCGTCCTTATAAGGACGAGGCACTTATTTTTGAATGCGCGATCTACTAAAGGGGGGCCGGGGGCGCGGGTTCCACTCTCGCGACGGTGGACCTACTTTGTGAAATGACCGGGACTTCGGGGATCGACACTCGCGGAATTTCTAATAAAATCAAACACACAGTTTACTCACGGATGCGCTTTGCTCCTGCTCCTCCGGTATGGGGTGGCCCTGGGTTGGCTGATCCTCCTGCACGGGGCTTGGTGCTTCTCCTGGCTCCAAAACGGGAATTTCGGCTGCGACCGTACTCACAACTTTTTCGATAATACTCTCGAACTCGCGCTCGTTACTGTCGTCGATCCGGATCCTCCAGATGCTCGAGACTAACTAACTTCTCTCTTCTTCTCTTCGGAGGCGGTGCGCCGTCGAACCGGCGCGTGCGCGCTCGAGCGACCGGCGTGAGGGAGGGGTCCGTCCTGGGGTCCGAGTTGGGGGACGTACTCGTCGGGGCGATGACGAGCACCGTCCTCGGGGTCTTCGTGGTGGAAGGGGACGACACGGAGCGCTGACAAGTGCTTCGTGCGTCCCCGCATCGTCTCGGGCTAGCGTTCGCCGTTTGGAGAGAGAGAACGATAGGGAGAGATGGAGAGAGATCGGCGGCGGTGGCCGAGGCCCGTTACTCGGGAACTCTCGAGGCGCACTGCGGCACGACCTGTGGGGGAGGACGAGTGGAGGCGCGCTACGGTAAAAAAGAACCGTTTCTCCTCGGGAAGGGGCGGACTTCGTAGTGGGGTTACGCCCGGCCCCAATAGATGGCGCGAGGCTCGGGAAGCGCGTCGATCTGTGACGGGTTTCGTCACAGTGCAAAAGCGTTGTATATTATTTTGTTATATATTTTGTTATTAAATTGTAATTTTATTATTTTTGTACACATATATCTAGGGATAATACGTCCAAGATATTAATAAATTATATAGAAACATACATTTTGTGATTTCTTTGCCGTTTACCAACGTTGTTCAGTTTTAACCACGAGGAGGTGAACAACATTCGAAAACTATTTTTATTATTTTGTTTGCTGTTTTGTGCTAAAGCAAAGTAACACCGATAAAAAACTAAAGCTAAAAAAATGAAACATATTTTATACTTAACGCATAATTTTTAATATGGTCGCATTTTCCGATTTCGAGATAAGTTTATATTCTATTTGTTTTGTCGTCAATGGGATGAAAGCATGAAACTGTGGCGTTCCGTGTATCGTCCCTGCTGTTTTAAATCGACTCGAGTTTTGTTTTTTGGTTTTCATGTTCTTGAATGGTGCAAAAATCAAAACTCATAGTTTTTAATATCGAATGGGCCCATTCATACAAGGTGTTAAAATATGAACGATATTAGTTCTTTGCAGGCTTGCGCGAGCAACAAGGTGTTTTATTATGCCACCTACATCATCAAATGGATTTTTGCCGTGAGGGGTCGCGAAAAACGCCACTCTGCCCTTGCTTGAAAATCATTTTAATGATGAGTTAAATTTATAAAGTTACACTTATTCTTCACGATGGGCTTGAACTGACTTTGAATAGAAGAGAAAATAGTAATGCTACTTAAGATAACCATGCGATTAGTCACAAATGGTCATGTCTTTTGCTTTGTAAGTAATTTTGACAGTTTTAGGATAAAATATAACCTCGTACTGTGGCCTCTTACTGCAAAGAATAGTTCTTTTAACTACGTATAGATATCATATTTTACAATTTTTTTCTCACAGTGTACAAGATGTTCTGTAATTTGACATAGTGAAGAACGAAATTCAACTAAATAAAGCTTTTTCGCTTTTCAAGTATATTATTTCTATTCTGTTATGTGATTTTAAAACAGATTATGTCCGTGAGATTAAAATACCATGCTGCAACGCATGATGAAAATCATCTTAGAATATGAAAACAGTTCATTGCGAAAGCAACAAATTTATAATTTCTTGACCGCTTGAAAAATGAATAAAAAAAGGACAAAGGACAGGTTATTTTACCACGCCACATTTAATCGTCTGTTTGTGGGTCGGCTCTCGGGTGGAGAGGTACAGGACAAAGACGGTACATGACAGAACTAGGCAGATACAACACAACACCCACCCAGAGCCAGTCCCCCCTACCCCAATATCGGTACCTCCAGCAGATTCGGCGGTCTGTGCCTTAACGAGTACAACACGGGGCTTATCCCGTCTTTATCCGAGATAAGACCCACGACGTACCGACCGCGGATAAGACGCTGACGGTACCGATAACTGCCGACGGGGGTCCTTTAATATTCGGTGCATTGTATTTCTCTCCTAGTATAAATGTCTCACAGGTATTATTAAATCTCCAGGCTATGTTCGTCATCGGCGGCGACTTCAATGCGAGGATAGGGGCATTAGATAATAATTCTTTCTTCGTCAATCTATTTGAAAACTCAAATGTCTCAGCCCGCAGGAGGTCTCACGATGACCAGTATAACAGTTACGGAGCATTAATACGAGATTTTATGTGTTCCAATAACGTTATCTTGTTGAACGGGCGAACTCAAAGCGACAATCCGGCTCATCATACTTTTCTTGGAGCAAGAGGTTTCAGCACGGTGGATCTAGTGTGGATCTCAGCCTCCCATCTTCAGTAGGTTCACGATCTGAACGTGGGTGATGATCTCCAAGGCTTCGATCACCTTGCAGTGTTTTTATCTCTATCTCTGAGTCAAACTCATGCAAAATGTATGCAATCACCTGATAATGCACTAAAATGCGAAAAAACTAAACTTAAGTTAACGTCTGGCGGGAAACAGCAATTCTTATTAAATCTAAAAATGTGTAACATCGACTCGGTATCGCAAAACGAAGAATCTCTCGATTTTAATTTTAACATTTTCTGCGAATATCTGAAATTCGGCTACAATCGACGCACAAATTTTAATTCCCACTCGTTTGTATAAGACCAATGCTCTTCGCCGCAAATGCAGCAACTGATTCGACTCCAACTGTAACCAAGCCAGGAAATCGCATAAACGGGCCTTATTGAATATGCGAAAAAATGTGTACAATAGTGACCGTACGGTGCAGTCTTACCTCGCACTAAAAAATGACTATTTAGTACTGATTCGTAAAAAAAGCAGATGTTTATAAGCAGTGCGACAGATAAATTCGCAAACGTACGCAACCCTGATGATTTTTAGAGCACTGTTCGCTTTTTCAGCGAACCTAATATTAGTTCATCGGTTTCGGCTGAGGACTGGAGGGCATACTTTGTAGATGCTTTTCCTCGGACTGTAATAACTCCAATGTGCTTCGCTGGCACCTATGATCCGATGTGGGATGCTCCTATATAGACTGCCGAACTAAACAGCAGTATTAAAGCTCTCAAAACGGGAAAAGCTGTAGGTATAGACGGTCTTCCCGCTGAACTATTTAAAATTCTAGATCAGACCTGGCTAAGGGTGTTTTACAAGGAGAAATTTTCAGTCCTTTGTTTTTTATTTTATATTTAGCCTACATTAATAACTTTTTTAGAGAAAAAGGCGAATGTGTCGTGGACATCACAACATCGTTTGATCTCTTGATGCTCCTGTGTGCAGACGATTTAACAATCATTGCCACTAAGCCCGCGGAACCACACAGAAAGTTGCTAATCCTTGCCGAGTATTGTACAATTAAAAGCCTCACGGTAAATACCTCCAAAACAAAAATTATTTGTTTTATAGGCGGCAGCCAACTGGATTCCTATTCCAGACGTTTTTATTATATGGGCAAGCAGGTTGAGGCCGTGAGCAAATACCGATATTTGGCTGTGATATTCTCATCGTCTGCACATGGCTTGTCAGCATCTCGAGATGCGTCCAAGAGGACGCATGCGGCCGTTTTATCGTCACTTCGGTTAAGATCGATTCTTGGGACGCCATATGGAAGCTATATGGCGCGATTGTTATGTCCACCCGGCTATACGGAGCACCTTTCTGGGGATTTAGATAACTAGACAGTTTGGAAACCGCGCAAGTTAGTGATTGTTAAACGAATTTTCAATTTGTCCAGGAATACATCAAAATATTTAATCCGACTGGAACTAGGTCTTTACCGGAATGCTGTGGAAATCCTTAACCGGCATTGAAATGCATAATTAGACTGTTACGTATGCCATTTTCCAGACTTCCTACCCGTTTAATCGATACTGCAGATTCTCCAGTTTTCGCGGACTCTTTAAATTGGGTATCTGATTTGAGAGCGATTTCCAACAGCCTAGGGATATCGGACCTAAGGGACAATCTTAATCCGGGTCGTGAGAAAAATAAGGCCATTATAGTTAGTAAATTTGCTGAAGCGGACACAAAAAAGGATCTCTTCCGCTATTTATCATCAGACTCATCACAACTTTCCTTTTTTCCTCAGGATTCAGATACATATATGACTCATTACCCACCTCGTATGTCCCTAGACTGTTTAAGGGCAAAAATGCAACTTAGACTTGCTACTGTACATACTAGATCGATATCAACAGGTAGGAGCAGATTTGTATACAACCCAACAGAACCTTGCTCTATTTGTAATCTAGCTCCGGTAGACAACCTAAATCATATCTTCTTCGTTGATTGCTTTCAATGAATCTGCTCTCATCAATGCGCTATGTAATAACGATGTTAAATCGGGATACTTAATATATGAATTTGCAAAAGCTTGTTTTGTCCGTCGCGATTTTATGCCAGGGAGCTAATAACGAATGGCCCTAGCAGTCGCCGCCAGTTGTTACAGAAGTTTTGTATGGAAATAAATCTACGCGACGATATTTTCATTGTAACATAATTAGCGAACATGCGATACTATATTATTTATCTATTGTAAATACTTTGTATTTCCCGTAACCGAATCCGTTTCTCAATAGGTAATTTATCCCCATAAATAGAGAAATAAATATACATACATACATATACAGGGTGATCCAAAATTGTGGAAACGCCTAAATATCTCAGCGGAACTGTATTTTCCGGGAAAATGTTTCAGACAAAAGTTTAAGGATTTTCCCCTGGCTATTTAACGGTACCATTGAATTTGATCTTGAACATGACCTTGAAGGTTATTCCAATGTCAAGTTTATTTTTTTTCAAATGGAAACCCCTATTTTTTTTCATGGATTCGGAAAGAGCACAAAATTTTACATCCGAATATGACATGGTCGATTTTTTCCGCAAGGTCATTTCAAGGCCAAACTTAAAACTCCTGGAACTGCGACTGTATTAAGAACTACAGTCTATTGCAAAAAGCACGTTTCGTCCACTGTTGTTTCCATCGAAACAATTATTTTTGAAAATTATTATTTTTTTTTATGATTGGTTTTATAAAAGGACCAACATTAACCAAGAATTAATCTTATAATTATGCCTCTTTCAAACGGTCAAGAAATTATAAATTTATTGTTTTCGCAATGAACAGGTTGTTTATATATCACATCAGTTCGCTCTAGGAGTCGGTGAGTAACGGGCAGCACAATTTCAGCTCCTGCTTTGTTGGTCAAATTTTCACAATTATCTTTTCTGCGGAGCGAGACTTTGTTCTTAGTAAGTGCGTCGGTCCAGGACCGATATCCCGAGCTACGCATCTTCGTTCTAACTATGATTCGGTCAGTACTGCACTTCTTAGAGCAAACACACCTCTTAATTTTCTGTTGCTGCCAACGACCGTTGGTTCTGAGTCACCGCGCAGGTCTTCGTCATCACGTGACGCTATTTCAACAGTATACGTCTGTCAGCAGTTGCGCCGTTTAATTATAACTTGGTCCGCAGCAACATGTTGAAACGCCTCGATGTAATGAAAAATTTGTCTTAGTAGTTGTGTAGACTCGCCTTTTCGCACACTCTAAGTATATACTATCGCTTTTTTATTGTCTGCGTTGCGATTACGGACATTGCACGTACGGACAATTGACAGATCTAATGCCAAATCTTCGGTCTATTAAACATCTGCCTAACCGCGTATCCTCTCCGCATTTGCAAGCCGATCAACTTTTAACATATAAAAGGTGTCGTGGCCCCGCCCGAGATAAATATAGGTGTTCAGGCTGTAATTCATCTTTCATCGGTCGTTTATTTTAATTAATATTCGGCATAAACCAGCATCGGATTGTTGCGCTTGTTCGTTTAATTATTTGTTGTATTTAGATTCTGAGTGTGTTTACGAATCCCATCGCTCCATAGTTCTCCTTCTCTTTCGACTACCTATCCCGTTTCCCTCGTACGCCAACCAGTGAACATATCCCCAGTCTCGCCATCTGTTCCGTCACATCATTTACCTGTCACACCTTGTTTTTCCCCATTCGCGCTCCCTTCCATTAGTGAGTATGTTCTCCAGCCTTCCCCCGCCCCAGCACTCAGCTTGTTGGTCTTCCTGAAAACTGGGATACGATGGATGACAGGGAATGAATGCCGTTTCATACGTTACGAAAACGCTTAATTGCGTAGCACGAGTTGACAGAATGCAAGCATGTCTTGGTACCATCGCCGAGAAAGTCGAGCGAAATTGTAATGAGATCGAGCGCATGAAATGTCAAAGAGCGTATGAACAACCTAACTCAGAGCTTGTCATTACTGGATTACTGGATTCGTGTGACTTGTCGCCCGAGGAAGTTCTCTGCCGCGTCTTGAGAAACTTGAGGTTTTACAACATAAATCGCAGATTATCGGCATCAGGAAAGTTAATTTTACGAGAAATCTTCCATCGACCTCTCACTCTACACAATGTACATACTCGCTCATAGGTGCGTTTGTGTCTCCACAAGTCCGCGACCGCATCATCGATTCGAAACGCAAAAATGGCAAAATAACTAAGGCTGACATTTTCCCAGAGCTTTATCCTGGCGACAATGGAGTTGTATGTCAAAGAACTTCTTGCTCAACCAGTATACGCACTATTGAAGAAGGCTAAACAACAGGCAAAATCCATATAAAATTCCCGTGTGAGCTCGAAACGGTTGCATTTTTTATCGCAAAGATCCACAACAGCCGGAAATACCAATCGTTACAGAGCTAGACCTCACTAAAATCGTTTGACTGAACTCACGAGCCTATTCTCCGCGTAACTCTCTTAATACGTGTACCGATTCTGCGAACAATCTTATTAATTTTTCCATGCTAATGTTAATTCGTTACGTGCTCATTTTCACGAAGTGGAAACTCTAGTCAAAAATTGGATATTCAAATCCTGGCCGTGACTGTGTCGTGGTTAATCCCGGAAATCTCAACTTAAACACTAGCTATATCTGAGTATAATTTGGTGCGAAATTAACGAGCAATTAAATCGACTGGAAGAAATCGTTATGTTCTAGGTGGCGGAATAGCCTGTTATATACACAAGGCATTTACATACACAGTGTTAGTAGCCTCAAATAATAGCGCGATAAATGTGCTGAAATACATTATTCTTAATATTAAAACACCATCGAACAGCAACCTGTGGTTGGCAATCGTTTATCGTCGACCATAAGGCAATATGTTTGCTGAGTTCCAGTCTAAAATCAGCCAGTATTTGTCCATTCGAAAACGTAGTGATAATTTGTGATTTAAACTGCGATTTATTATCTAATAGCTATTATTCCAATTATCTGAAACAATGTATAGAAGTGCTTTCCATGTATTCGGTACCATTTGGACCTACACATCCTTCTTTCAACAATAATACCCATACCCATCTTGACGAGTTCATCGTGGATTCTAGAACTAAGCTTGGTAATTTTGCCCAGTCTTCTTTACCGTTTACTGTTGCATGACCTTATTAATATTTACTGTAATACAGCGACTTATGTTCATCAACCGAAGGTCGGGACTTATCGAAACTTTCGAGGATGCAATTATGAGGTATTGGCGATTGATTAACACTTACTACTACGTCAAAATCTCCGAGCCCTGTATGTCGAAGACGTATCAACCGATGCTACACGCGATTTTTCTGAACTCCTGGCTCACTTCTATAGTAGTAGTATTGTCTCAGTGCTTGACAATCATGCGCCTACAACAACCAAGCCTCGTAAGCGACTTTATGTACCTTGGCTTACGCCTGCTAGTCAGGAGCAACTCCAGCAGCGTCATTCTATTTACAGTAATGCCAAATGTACGCAAAATGGTATGCTCATGTCACATTATCGCGAATTACGTAAGCTCACCAAATCATCTCTCTGGGCGGCTAAAAATGCTTACATGGATGGAGTCCAGGTAACCCGGACGGGTTGCAGATACGCCTTATCCAGAAGATGTTGTCCGTCTTAGTCTCTCCGTTAAGGGCCCTCCCGCGAGCCGAGGCAGTCCCGCCTGTGACGTCAGAGGCGAGGAGAAAAAGTGAGAAAGCGCCGTGAAATCGGAGATTTTCGAGGGATTTTTGCGATTTTTTTTTGCAGAAATCGGTTTCTTGTGTCGAGGAATAGCGATTAAAGTAGCATGGAAAAGATTGTTGGCTTATAAATAGGAAAAATAAAGCATCAAAGTTTGACAGCGGCCATCTCTTTGTCCAACTTCAGGCGATCGACATAAGACCTTCTCTTTCTAGATTGCTCCGGTCACTCACGCTTCGAGACTGTCTCACTTGCTCGGAATAGAAAGACACTCGCTCCCTCTCTCTCTCTGCTTTCGTACGAGAGTGCAGGCGACTGGCCGTGCATTGTCGTTACGAAAAATTCATGCATTTTGCGAAAGTGGCCGGGGAACAAAGTTCCAAAAATCAACACATCCCCCGACAGGCCAAAATTTGCGCACACAAGCACGCACGAACACACACACACACACACCCACACCCACACCCACACCCACACACACGCGCACACACACCCACACCCACCCACCCACCCACACACGCACACACACGCACGCACGCACGCACGCACACACATACCCACACACACACACACGCCGCCTCCTGCCTCTCCCGCACCCACTCCCCTCCTCGGACCCTGGGGCCCCTCGGGTGATGCTGAAACAATACAAACATATTATAAGTAAAATACACGACAATAAGCAGTTATAGAAATAAAATATTTAATCGCACCAAACAATAAACATATTGCATCTAAATTTTATGAGGAAATGCGTCATAGCTTTTAAAAATAATAAAATGACGGTTATATAATTAAAAATCTGCAATAAATAGGAATGCATAATCTGCAACTATTTGTGCGATGAAATAAATAGTAAATATATTGTATATATTATTGTATAAAAAAAATAGTAAAATTTATTGTAGATATGTACCATCGTATTTTTGTAGTTCAATTTTTAACAGTAATCTACCCACTGACAGAACAATATAGTAAAATGTACTAATCCTAAATAACTATTATTTATTTTATATTTTACTATTTTCCTTCTCCCAGTGTGTAGCTTACCATTCAAAATTCAACTACAAACGCGATCCTAAATATCTACCAATCAACTTCTGCCATTTATATCATCGCGGAAATAGTTGCAGACTGTTTATACAAATTTTCAAGCGTATAACCGTCATCTTTAACGGTTATTTTTCTGCGTAATCTATATAGATGCAATATGTTATCATCATGCATTACTCTGCCTAATGAAAAATCATTCTGAAGCTATTTGTGCGATTATTAAATAAATGGCAGAAGTTGTTTGCTAGATATTTACTATCGGGTTTACTGGGAGAAGGAAAATAGTAAAATATACTGATCCTATACGTGTACTACCTGTAAGTAGATACCTTGTTAAATGTTACAGTATATACGAAGCTGTCAAAGTTACTTGGTCTACGCGTATACTACAAGCAAGAGTAATTTCGACTAGTGGAATAGTTATGGTAGATATTTACTATCATGTTTGTAGTTTAATTTTGAATGGTACGCAAAACACTGGGAGAAGGAAAATAGTAAAATATTCTGATGCAATACGTGTACTACCTGTAAGTAGATGCGTTGTGAAAGGTTACCGTTTATACGAAGCTGTCAAAGTTACTTGATCTTCGCGTATACAACAAGCAATAGTAATTTCGACTAGTGGAATAGTTATGGTAGATATTTACTATGATATTTGTAGTTTAATTGTGAATGGTACGCAAAACACTGGGAGAAGGAAAATAGTAAAATATACTGATCCTATACGTGTACTACCTGTCAGTAGATACGTTGTTAAATTTTACAGTTTATACGAAGCTGTCAAAGTTACTTGGTCTACGCGTATACTACAAGCAAAAGTAATTTCGACTATTGGAAGTCATCCTATCTGGGATTAGTATATTTTACTATTTTGTTCTCTATGTGGGTAGATTACTGTTAAAAATTGTACTACAAAAATACAATAGTACGCATCCACAATAAATTATGCTATTTATTTCTTCGCACAAATAGTTGCAGACTATTTATACAAATTTTCAAGCGTATAACCGTCATCTTATTATTTTTGTGCGTCATATATACAGATGCAATATGTTATCATCATGCATTACTCTGCGTAATGAAAAATCATTCTGAAGCTATTAGTGCAATGAAATAAATGGCAGAAGTTGTTTGCAAGATATTTACTATCGTGTTTGTAGTTGAATTTTGAATGATAAGCAGCACACTGGGAGAAGGAAAATAGTAAAATATACTGACCCTACGTGTAGTATCTATGTGACTAAGCGATGAAATAAATACCTCTATTTCATGTCGCTGTTGGGGTGGCTCCTCCATGCGCTCGTCCGCCTTTGTCGCCCCGGCGCCGGCATCGACGATTTTTGCCTTGTTTTTCTGTGATTCCTCCGGCAATTGAACAGCCTTGTCGCTGAAATAAAGAATAAACAATTACATATACGATTATAAAACATTCTAGGGATCTACAATCGTGTATTTCGCATTTCTTACCGATTATTTTCTTTTTCTGCCATGCTGCTGCCGCTGCTGTTGCTGCTTCCGTACAATGTACATATGCCGCGCCGTCGAATTTACTGCACGAACCGAGTGTTGCCGAACGCTTAGCGTTATTGCCAAATGGTTGGCTCTCCGGACTTCGCGCCGCGCAGTAACCAGGAAGAAACTTGTCAACACCGCTAGGCGTTCGGCAACACTCGGTTCGAGCGGTAAATTCGAAAATGTAAATTCACCGCTGTGAAACTTTGATGCTTTATTTTTCCTATTTATAAGCTAACAATCTTGTCCATACTACTTTCATCGCTATTCCTCGATACGAGAAACCGATTTCTTCAAAAAAATCCCGTAAATCCTTCGAAAATCGCCAATTTCACGGCGCAAAGTTTTCTCGCCTCTGATGTCACAGGCGGGACCGTTCGGCTCGAGGGCCCTTAACAGCAATTTTTAATCGGTTTCTTACTCTTGGCATTCATCCGTCCATGTGGAAATCGTCGTATATTATCTCTTTCAATAATAAAGCCAACCCGTCTACCCCGAGTGGTACTGGCCCTATTGCTAAACCGCCTCATATTGCCAAAATTTTGGATAACTTGGTAACACGTAAATAGTTTATTATCTTGAATCGAACTATTTTCTCCACGCTCGTCAGTGTGGCTTCAGGCATTGTCATAGCATACAGACAGCACTCTTTAATATCCTTGATGACATGCGACGTGGGATCGAACATCGCAACTATTTCAGTTTCGTTTGATATTTCTAAGGCGTTCCACTCATTAAACCATGGGTTAATATTGCAATCTTTACGCGGAATAGGATTCGATGACACTGCGATCAAATAGATGCACTCGTATCTTAGTGGTCGTTCTCAACTGGTCCAGGGCATAGATGGAACTACTTCGCAAGAGCTTTCGACCACTACTGGGGTTCCACAAGGCTCTAGCCTAGGTCCTATTCATAATCGTGTTTAATTCACTTTTTCAACGACTGTATTATTGTCGTAAAACAACTGTCGTATTTGCTGATGATGCGCAATTTTAGTATACACGAAACGATTGCTCGGCTTATTAGCGATATTGAAGCCTTTTTCAATTGGACCCAGAAAGTGGCCCAACATTTTGTGCCCATAAAACCAAGGCAATCATATTTGTTTCTAAGGAGCAATCTGGCAACATTGCGTACTATTGTTAATCCATATACTGCAGTTAACGGCTTTACTGTACCATATGTTAATGAGATTCGTGATTTGGGGGTATATTTCTGAAATTACCAGAATATTTAAATTTTAAAACAGCGAATCCTAATACAAGATCAAAAATTAATAACATTTGTGAGTGTTGTTTGTGCGCTATAGTTCGAAATCCAGGCCACGAGAATTTTTTAATTCAAACTGTGAGCATTAAAGAAAAAAATGTTAAAAAGTGCATCATATGTCGAGTGGATTTGATAGTCGGAGAATCTCGTGTATGTAAAAAATCGAAGCGCGTGGATCATTTAATAACACACATTGAAGAAGATCTTTCATTGAAACGAAAAGAGCAAGTGGTTAGTAAATTAATAAAAAATCTTATCAGTTCAATATCTGAATCCAAGGTAAGTAAATCTCAAGAGTTGTCACTGACTAAAAAATATGTGCCACCAATAAGAGTGACACTAAATCCACCGAGAAATAAAGAACAAAAGCCTATTTCTGCAGAAGAAGTTTGTAAAATTGGACTAGGTCTTGGAATTTCTACAAATGAAGTAGGTGTAATGACGTCAGCCTTCAGAGTTACTACAAAGAAACGGAAAATGTTCGAATCAAATTTAAAAGACAAACTTAAGGACATAAATCATTCCCTTGGTTGATGACAAACAATGCAATATTTTGTACAAAAATAAAAACAAATCAAACATAAACTCATAAAACACAGTTTTCTGCAATGCGGTTAAGAAACTAATTAAACATGTAGCAAACATAAGAGATTTGAAAGAATACCATTTAAAGTGTGGCATTGATGGGGAAGGGGGGTTCTTAAAAATATGTCTCTCCATGCAATCTTTGGATCTAAAGTTAAAAAATAATTTGATTCAATCTGAAGAAGATGCAATAATACCCGTAAAGCGACAAAAACATTGTGATAATGTACTATCAAACAAATTCAATGGTAGAGGCATCAAAAAGGTTTTGCTACTTGCAATTCTTACTAACACTGCAGAAAATGATGAAAATGTGTCTATGCTATGGTCGTTATTAAGGATTGATGAAAATATAGTAAGAACCAGAGCAACTGATTTGAAGCTTGCATCTATCCTTATGCATGGTGTGAATCGTTTGTAAATGGATTTAAAAAATGTGAAGAACTAAGTAGGATGAGCAGCTGCAAAGATTACCGAAACTGGAAAGAAAATGGAGGTGATAAAGCATCTACTAAAAACTTTAAAAGCTGCTCGAATATCCCGATATTTCCTGTAAAAGATAATGATACTCCAATTTTATGCATCATACTGCCACCTGAATTTCATCTCTTAATCGGTGTTGTAAATACTCTTTATAACAAAATGTTACTAGAATTTGAAGATATCAGCTCCAACGGACGAGAAAGTATATTGTAAGTCGTGAAATTATTTATGGTTCTCAGGAGTTTGCGGGAAATTCATATAAAAGCCTGTTAGAAAGGATAGATATATTGCGGCAGAAATGCAATGTCAGTTGCATTTCTAGCTTTAAAAATAGTTATTATGATTTGAACATTTCGTTTCGCCGAAAGTACATGCCGTATTATTTCATGTGCCTCAGATTCGTAAAAAACACGGCGAGGGATTGGGATTCTATAGTGAGCAAGCTGTTGAATCCCTACAGTCAGATTTTAAAACAACTTGGGCCAAATATACAGTTTTCGAAAAGCATCCAGAATATCCATCGAAATTATTTCACGCAGTAAAAGAGTATAACGCTCAACATATTTAAGACTGCTATTTAAATACTTTAATTTAGTAATAAAATATAGCTTTTTTGTGATAACTTTTGATTTAAAATTTTATTATTCAACTTTAAGGAAAAAAGTTATAAAACTATAAATTAAAAAGTCAACAAATTTTCCATTATTCATAAATTAGACTATTTTGCAATCCGGGAAAAAATATTTGACACCATATTCTATATCATCAGGAACTATATCAGAAGAAACGAAATATTTGAATTCCTATAATCTGTAAATGATTATTTTCCGTGTTTTGACAAGTGAGATGCGGAAAAAGAATATGGAATGAAATTCATAATTAGATAGTGATAAATAAAATATGTATTCTAAATATCTACTTTTCAAGGGGCATCTGAAATGTTGAAACAAAAATTATGAAAAAGATAAAAGATATACTTCTCGGCGCGATATACTCGAATAGCGGGTGAACAATTACTTAGATTATTTATTATTATTACGTTATATTTTCTATCGAAGTGAAAATGTAATAATTATGACCCGGGCTGTACCAAAAATATAGGAAGTTAAAACATGCAGATCCTTACTCAGTAATCGGAAATTTATTAGGGTGGGGTGGTGAGGGCGGAATCTTTTCAAGAAAGTTTCTGTTGCCGTTTTTTTTATTGCTTAGAAAATTCATTTATTATCCAAAGAATAAGCCTATAAATTTGAAAAGTCCAAACAAAATTCTAAGGGTCACTAAGAAGCCATTGAACACATGTACTGTATTGGTTCGACAAGTACGAAAAGTAGGTGTACGATTTCTCGGGCTAAAAATGTAATAGATTGTTTTTTCAATAGTCGATGGCACTAGTATCGCTTGGAATAAAATACTGCACCTTATTCAATCTACGTAATTTTTATAACCATCATTATTTCCCTCCGAACAGCTGAGAGTCAGTAATCGTAAGTCGTCTGTGTTGGCATAGCATATTGAAGTTTTGATCGATCAATGATCGAAATTTTTTTTATGTCTAGAAAATCAAAAATAATTTTCTATAAACGCAAAAAGGTGTACAATAGCCGAAAAATAATTGAAAATGAACATCTTCCCGTCGAAAAATCGTTTAAAAATATACCGCGGATACGTAAATTTTACAGGTCCATAACTTTTTTAAAAATAATTTCTACCAGTTTTTTTTAATAGACTAGGTTAATATATTTGTAAATATGCTACTATTAAAACGACTAGGGTAATATATTTGTAAATATGCTACTATTAAAACGACTATGCCATAGTGAAGGCGGAAGACGTTCATTTTCAAAGTTCTTTCCGAGGAAAAATCGATCAAGAGTATACCGAGGATACGTGAATTTTATAAGCCGATTACTTTTTTAAAACTAATTTTTATCAGTTTGCGAATCATGAAAATTAGACAAAAATTGGACTGAACGATTATCTCTCACTTGTCTCAACGAATTCCTGCATATGAAGTGTGATATTCATTGTTTCCTATCTTCATCATTTTGTCCTACATTTGATGTTTTGGTAAGTTTCTGCTATTTTGGCGCACAGTTCCACACGTAAAAATTTTATCATTTTTGAACACTTATAATTAATTTAATTTATTCAAAATTTATTAAATAATTTTATTTTAAATAAATTAATTGATTAATTTAATTTATTCACAAGTTATTCAATAATTTTATTTTGAGTTTGTCGTAAGATCAATTCCGTTTTTTGGTTCTTTTAAATTACCGTTTAACTGGAAATTACCTAACAAGAAACTGAACCGATTTAAAGAGATCAAATTGCTAATACAGTAAAACCCCTCTTTCTTGAACACTCGCTTTCTTGAACACCCCGTCTATTTGAACAAAATAACCTCGTTTATTTGAACGATTTCTACTTCCCCTTACCCCCACAACTCGCTCTTACGCGGATGCGAATTCCAATGCGCGTGCGCTACTCACGCCGAATGGGTACATTGGGCAAGAAGTGGGGACAACTGTAAGCGTTCAAATAAACAGGGTCGGAGGGGAAATGCTGGCTCGACCCTGTTCAAGTAAGAGGGGTTTTACTGTATATGGATCTTTCAATTGAATACTATTTGAACAATAATCTTTATATGAAGACAATCGTTTGATCCCCATCATTATATTAATTCCCAGAAACGTTCGTATCTCACGTACGGTTACAAGCATAAAATTATTTATCCCTTTCTTCACGAGAACAATACAAATTTGTTTGATCAGCAATATGTTTGATCATACTTACAATAACCAAGGAAAGAAATAAATCATGTGATAATTGAATGTCAGCTGTCAAATTGGATCTTTCGGATTTCACGAATTCAATGTCCGCTGCTTTCCTACCGTACACTTCCCTCTGATCTAAGTTCACTAAACGTTACCTAAAAAAATCAAGCAAAAGATAATCGTCATTGTCCAAACTTCCCCTAGACTTATCAAAATGAAAACCTTCATCATTGTACAATCGCAAATATCATCATTTAACTCGCAATCACTTGGAACTTCTATTAATTCTTCATCACTATCCATTTTCAATTAGCGATGTCTAATAAAAAAAAAAACACTTTGAATCATGAACACCGGTAGCCAAAAACATTACTAAAGCAATCACTGTTGGTTATGTCCCCGGTAGTTGAAAACAACATTGAAGCAATCAGTGTAGGTAGTGACACTATTAGTTGAAAATAACAGTCTGGCAATCCGAGTAACAGAACTTCCTACTGCACTGAGAGAAAATTGAAGCGGCTACTATGTTAGTAAGCAGAACTGCTGCTCGGAATTTGTGGCCGCTCTTATTTTACGAATCGGATAGCTCTTGATACTGCCGTCGGAAAAGAGAGAAATACGGCAATACTGTTAGATGTACGCATGACGTTTGTTGCAAGATTAGCACGGTTGCCATGCTAGAAGGTAAGAAGAAATAAAATTTCTCTCAGTTTGTCATGACTAGTCATATCAGGAACAATCTGTTTGTTATTGATAACATTAAAAAATTGGACAGCGCCAGCCACTTAAGGCAAGGTAAATGATGACCCAGCCGATCAAGGCTAGATCATGGCGCTAGCACTCGTCATGTATCGCTGTAAGATTTCGTGTAGCCGTATTGAGATCGAAAAGTGGGGATGAACTAATCCGCTTAATTGCGCTAGAGTCGTCTGGTTACGTCCCCCTACCCACAAAAATCCCGAATGGTAATGTTCACGATCACTACTAACTGTTGAAAGTTACTTTCACCCTGTTTCCGGTTTATTTTCAAGTTTCAACCACTTTCAAATATATTTTGTCGGCGTTTCCTTGCAATAAATTGTCCCTATTATCTTTCTGACGTGCTTTACTAATTTATTAAATGAAAAAGTAATATATTTAGTTTTTTTTAGTTTTCCAATTCGAAAAAAATTGTTAGCTAATAGTTAGAAAGAATAATGCATTGTATAACACACATTTTTGTTACTTTTTAAAAATATTATTTAATCCAGTTGTAAGGGGTACTCTTAATGTAATTCTATATCATCATGTGTGTATATATATATAAACGATAGTAGATTTTAGATCTAAATCCTTCTTACGATAACAGTTTTAGCGACGTACATTGTAGCGACGCTGTACAAACGTCGGACATTGGGACTAAACATAAACGGCAAAGTTCAAATGGACGTAATTGGGACAACAAATTGTCCGAATTCCGTCCATTTGAACTTTGCCGTTTTCACAAGCGGATTTTCTCAATTTTCACTGTCATATATGGTGGATGATCGATGCCTCGCGCCGCTGTAATTGAGTTGATAATTGATAGAGGTGTTCTTTGGGATGTCATAAACAATATATATTCGCACACGATGGGGAAAATTAAAATTGCTCCCGTAATGGTACTTCGAACATATGAAATTTTGTTTTTCCTTTCGACACACCCATTTCTGACCGTTTTTCGCTATTATTTCTTCTGCAATTCAATTTAATTACTAATAATTATTGTTTTTGTGTAATTGGATACGTATATGTGTATTAAAAAAAAAATTCGATCATTGATCGATCAATACTTCAACATGCTTATATTTTTAGATGCGTAACTCACAACAATGAGAAAATAATGTGGTTAACAACCGTTTTGTCAGCTCTCAACTCTTAAATTGCAATTTCGTCATCAGAATTATAGTAAGCCACTCTAAGCACTCTCTTGGCTATAGTTCAAATTTCAAGTCGATATAGCGCGGGGTACGGTGCACTCCATGTGACCATTATTGTATTTTTACGAAGTAACAGCCGGTTAAAATGAAATTATAGAGGTTTGAAATTTGAAAACGTTACAATAACACAATATGGCATACATACCCGATATCCGAATAAAGCCAAGTGAAACCACGGATTAACCGTTGCAGTCGGCGAGTGCCCGCACTATCCAAGTCCTTGAAGCATGCATTGTTTGGCATACTTTTTATTAAGTCATTTTCGATCTGCACACTTGTATGCCCATCATTATTTGATACTTTAACGATGTCCTCATACGTCATTTTGGCTACGACCTTTTTATGTACTGCTCCAGATACCCGCATCCAAACATACGACCGTAATGAATGAGGAACTCCAGTGTATATTAACTTTCGCAGATTATGATTTCGAGGATTATTCCCTCTATAAGGTTGATCCAAAAAGTCCAACATATCCTGATTTTTATATATTTCGAAAACAGCAATCCAGCGTAGTCTGCAATGACATCATACCGTAAATGAACATTTCAATGTCCGTCATTTTTCAATAAAATGATATTTATTTACTTTGGCTTGAGGAGTTACATCTCTGTCATAAGTAATATACGTTTCGTATAAATAAGTATATTACAGCATGTAACAGAACAAGCAACTTACGGGTTGAGGAATGCGGAAATAACAAATTTCGGTAGATTCAAAGGATAGACTGTAGTTCAGACATTAACTACTGTTTTCTATGATATTAATTACTTAATTACCTAAACTTAACGACTGAAATAAAACGGTATAAATTTAGATTGCGGCAGATTAAATTAATTTAAAACAGAGATGAGTGCAGTGCCCACCGAAACCAATTTCAGGAGCAGTGGAACAAATTCAGATTTGAACGCTGTGGTGCTCGAGCACTCTTTAATTGATTTGGGCAAAGCGTTTCATAGCCTTGATAATGTACTAAGAAAGGAACACGAGAATGTACTCGTTCGATGGATCGCGATAATAAGATCATTTGATGCGGGACGAGGTAGATTTCTGATTGAATTATTACGCATAAGGTATTGCGATCGAAGGTATGATGGAGACCCAGTGCGGAACAAGATAAATAAGATTACCCCAATAAAGTAAAGCATCCGGGATGCCGCAGTTAACCATCCTAATTTCTGGCGATAATGATCAATGTGAACATCCTTTCTGAGCTCAAAAATGAAGCAGATTGCGGCATTCAGCAGGCGTTCAACCTTTACTTTAAGGAAAACATTGATATCGTTATATGGGCAAATCCACAGAACTTTTAACTGTAGTGATCCTGTAACACTTAAAATGTAACACGTAAAACCTGGTGTTATATTGTATTAAAACTTAAGTTATCATTATATTTTGCTAGACATTACCCAAATTAAGAGTTTTGTGCAATATTATAACCGAATAATGATTTGTCGAGTAGTTCTGCAGGTCTAAAAGTGCGAAAATGCTTAAATCTTACATGATCCTTTTAGAAAATGTTGTGTTCTTAATCACTTTATTCCCGCGGCATGTAGAATATCACTTACATTTTACGTACGATTTCTAACCAACATATTTTTTTTAAAATTGTACCTAGTCCCATTAATGTGCCGTGAATATAAACAAAGGTATGAAGGGGTAATTGAGTGAAGTAACTTTTTAAAAAAATATAATTTATCATTTTCGTATAAACTTTCCTCGTGCGGCGCGAGATGGAATCAAACTATTAATATATCTATAAATAGGTGGTGAACTAACAAAAATTTCAAGACCAATCTCGTTAATGTGCTTCGAATCATAGTCCGACAGGAACTATTTAAACATGTTAATGAAAAACTCCATTTAAAATTACACATTTTTGTAAGGCACACATACAATTTTGCTTCACACTAGTCAATCTATACTGTAATCGAAACACTGTGTCAGATATAAAACAAAAATTGTTTTAATAATTTTACAATTGTCAGTAAAAATTAATCAAATCAAACTGTAATTTGTTACTCGGGGGTTTTCGAGGTTGTAGTACCCGAATCCGTGATTGAATATTTCAAAACGGTGGATCCAATATGGCGGTCAATACTTTCAAAAAGTAGTAGTAGTAATATTGTATTCACTTAAAATTTAGTACTTGGGGGATTTTGAGATTACTGAATTCGAATACATAATTAAAAATGTACAATTTTAAAAAGCAAAAACTTGTTAGTAAGGGATTTTTGTTATCGCTGAATTCGAGCCCATCATCCAAAATACAGTCCGGAATGTTTACCAACTGTATGTAAATATAGTAAAGGAAGAGGTTGCAATTCGGATGACGGAGCAATTCAAAACCATTGAATTTTTTTTACAACAAAATATTGTTGCCTACTTATCTCGCAAATGTCTTGTATAACTATAATCTTTCCTTGCTTTAGGAAAATGGATATAGGGTGAATATGCCAATGAATAGATGGCACCCAATTATTGGACGGTATGCATATATATTTATAGATGATGGATTCATGATCAGTGAACTCGAAAACCCCTTGATAGCAATTTATATGAAAATCCAAAATATTTTTCTAAATTTGTCCGCCATATTGGATTCGCCATTGTGAATTTTGGAATCATAACTTCAGATTCATAATCAACGACCTCGAAAACCCCTAAGTTCCATGTTTCGCATAAATCAAATTACTTACGTTTATTTTACAGCTTTAAGTATAAAAGTGAGGTAGTATTGAAACCCCATCTTAAGGGCGTTTATTTAAAATGAGTTACAACAGTAAATAATTACTTGTAAAGGACATGTTAAGACATATTCCAAAGAACAACATTGCACTTGAAAGTTTAAAAAATAAATAATTTCGATACTGAAAGTTAAAAGTTTCGTGGATTTGCCCATATACTGCTGAACAGTAACTAAAATACGGGATAATAATCGTAGATACAAGTTTCTGTCGAAGAAGCGTAGGAAGTTATATTTTGATTGACTGATTGACTCTCAATTGTCTAAGTACGCAATAGAGTCGGTTCGAAATATCAATAATACCCTCATTCCATGAAAGTGTGGAATCGACAATTAAGCCAAGGCTTTTTGCAGCTCGTTCCCAAGGTATCTCGCAACCTCGAATACTAATGGAAGTCAGAGATTTAAAGTATTGCATTTTTACGTAGTATTGATTACCTACCAATATAGCTTTTGTTTTAGTAAAATTGATCACCAGCCTATTTTCTTGAGCCCAGCAGAAAACTTTTCTGCATCCGACGATATTCGTTCAACAGCTGAAGTTAATTTATGGGGATAGCAGCGAACAAATATTTGGACCTCCACGATGACAACTCATCATGGCTGTCTAGTACAGCTTGGGTCCTTCCAGTTAAGTATGAAGCAAACCACGCCAGCACCAAAGGAGAAAAGTTCGGCAATTTCATTTTCCGAAGAAGGAGTTCATGGTCACAAGATCGAATGCCTTGCTGAAATCGAATAACATAATAATCACAATCATTCGATTGTCAATTGCTTGGCGACAATAGTCTGTGACATTAAGGAGCGCAGCTTGAGTCCTATATCCCTTACGAAATCCTGACTGTTGGATATCAAACCAATTGTGATCGTTTAAAAAGGACCCCGCACATTTTCAGGTAAAATTGGGTTTCGGTTAAATAGACTGATTTTGATATGTGTTGTACTTCTCGCGAAGCTAATTAAAAGTTATATTTACAACAACACTTTACAATCAATAGTTTACGGTTTATCGGCGATTAAAAGTCAAGTCACGGGGAGGTTATGGAGCGTTGACTGTGGCACGAGTTCGTGAGATGTATTTTCTTTTGACTTTAAACTATTAAATGTTGTACTCTAAATTCGCGTTGAATTTTTAAACTCAATACATCTTCGATATTAATCATTTTGCATAATATGTAATAACTACTTGATGAAGTTTGATATAAGAAGGTAAAGTAAAATATCTATACATGGACTTATCGTAAGTTTAAAGTTATATTGGATATAATGTAAAATATAGATTATATATTATATGTTATATATCATATATATTATAGATCATATATTATATGCTATCGATATTCACGGGTACTTCGAATAATAATGTATATATTAATAAGAGAGAGGGAGAGAGAGAGAGAAAGGAAGCTGAAGATGGGGGAAAAATGATAATTATTTTTTTTTATCTATTTCTATAACAGAACTTAGTTTTGATTAATTATTCTATTAATCGAACATGCGGAATGTCATGTTAAAAAATGGTAGAGCAATATTGTATAGTAACTTTAACAATTTTTTAAACTAAATCAGTAGAACATATGAAATATTGTATGATAAGTTGTACATTTTATCATTATTTAACATGACACGTAATTATCCATCTCCCTTCTTTTCGCCTCTCTCTCTCCCTCTCTCACTCTTCTTCTGTACTTTGCAACAATTGAAATTAAAACTTTATTTAAAATTAGATTTTAAATTCATAGTGTATTTTAAAATAGTCAATAAAACTAACTGTTTAGGAAGATAATCGATTATGTTTTACATATAAATTCAACTTCTATAACGTCAACAGTATAAGGTCATCAGAATTTAAAAGTAATAGTACGAAAATTAGGTGCTTTTTAGCTACTAAATAGGTGCTCTATTTAGACATTAGGTACTTGTTCCGATTACGTAGAAGTCAAGTTTTAAATGATGTACGGCCAGCTTAATATAAAGTTCGTAGTATATCCCACTAATACACAAGAACCAATAGATCAAATAAGGCATGAAAATTAAGTACTTTTTAGGTGCTTTTCAGATATTTAACTCTCCAAACCGTACAATCAACCCTTAACCTCAAATTCAACCCCTAACGATTTTTTCACAAGAGACAAGTTATAGAAATAAATAGAATGAAAAATAAAGATGCATCACATTATTATACACTATTTTATTGTTTATGAAATATACCAGTTTTAATTTAGATACTCTCTATTACGATATACACCAAGAGTAATATCCTTGAATAATCAATTCCTGGAGTATAGGTATAAGAACTTGTCTTTTTGTAGGTATAGCAATAAACTCTTTCCGAGTTAGGTGCTCTTACCATTTCTTAAAAAATCCACCCCTAACAATGAAATTGTATGATATACGCCAAGAGAAAAGTTCTCGAAGAATCAATTCCTTGAGAGCCATATAGGTATAAGAATTTGTTTTTTTAGGTGCCATTCAAATATACTATTTCCGATTTTGGTGCTCTCTCCCTTCCTTAAAATGCACCCTTAAGGATGAAATTATGATATATGGGCAGAGTGAAGTCCGCAAGTAATGAATTCATTGGGTATCATATGAGTGTTAAAATTTGGCTTTTGTTAGGTGCTATTAAAATATACCATTTTCGACTTAGGTGCTCTTATCCCTTCTTCAACAAACCACCACTAACGATGAACTATGATTATACCCATATAGTACTCCCTCAATTGATTTTTCCATTACTTTACTCATTGCATATAAAATAATTTCATGGTTAGGGTTGTTTTTTTGAAAAGGGAGTGAAAGCACCTGAATCGGCAATAATATATTTAAAAAGCTCTTATAAAAAGACAAATTCTACGACGTAGCCAAATGTTTTTTTTTTTAATAAAGGGTGAAGGTACTTAAATCGAAATTAGTATATTTCATAAGTACCAATGTATTGTCTAATAAAGTGATAAATCTTTATTTTTCGTTCTATTTATTTTTAAAACTTGTATCTTGTGAAAAAATCGTTAAGGATTGATTGTACAGTTTCCAGAGTTACACATGACACCATGAGAGCAAAAGTGGGTTAAATCCTATGCTTATACACATGACTTAACCCACTTCCGCTCTCAGGATGTCGTATCTAAAATGCATCTAATTTTCATGCCTTATTAGTTCCAATTAGTCTGTTGGCTCTTATGTAATGGTGGGCTGTACCTGTAAGTTTATATCAAGCTGACGGCACATGATTTCTGCCTAATCAGAACGAGCACCTAATTTATAAATAGAGCACCTAATGAGCAGCAAAAAACACTTAATTTTCCTATTAATACCGTTAGATTCACATGACTTTGTACTGCTGACGTTATAGACGTATTCATCTTGGGGCATATTCAAATAATTAGAGCTTGAAATATTAAAATATTCGGTTTATTTTTATATAAAATGCATAATCCACAACATATATTCCAAGTCTACACGAATGAACTAAAATAATAGAGTAGGTCAAATAATTAGCCATCAATAATATTAAAATCATTTTCAAGCTCTTGCTGCTGATGCCTATTACCAGCATCGAGTGTGATTTCTAACAGAGTCATCCAAGGATACTTTTGGTTTAGCCTATGTCTAGCATAACCAAGATACCAAAGAACACTTGATATATGGGCACAAGTACCTAATCTTCGAGCAGCAGTTTTACAGGTACAATAGTAGCCGAGTATAGGGTTCTCCTTAATTGAACATAATTATTATTGTAATTCATCCATTGTTGATATTGTGTCGCATTACGAAATCTAGAACATATACGAGTTCTAATAAGTCCTCGTTCATTTATATGTTCATCTACTTGCAGTTCTTCTTCTTCATCTCTTTGCAGTTTATCCTGGATATATGACGGTGCTAAGTGAACTTCATAAATTCCAACAGTCAATTCTTTTAAGTAATCGATTGTCAAGTGAGGAAATAAAGGAAGCTGACATTCATTTAAGGGAGCCTATCTTGCATTTCTTGTGTGAAGTTGTTCGACTTCAACGCGCGGTTGCATAATGTTTACAACCCGCGATCGAGCTAACATTTGCTAAGCAAGGGCCATATTAGCCCCTTCCATATAAATAGGCTCTTTATATCTATTAATTAAAGCTCCCGCAATTCCGTAGAAATGACGAAGGTGAACTGCGTGTGTTAAGGAGATAGTATCAGCTAAGCATTTAAAATAGATTTGATATGCCCGTTCCTGGCTGCGACTATCCATCTCGTTTTTGTTATTAAACGGAGATCGTTGGCATCTTCAGTCGTTAGTTGCCGTTCTCCTCGCCTCAGGTGGGGTGGAATTTTATATGGAATCCCAAGACGTTCTAATAATCGAATAGCATCTCGATCGACAATAATAATATCATTTTCGCCAATCCATTCAGCCATACCAGCCATGTTACGTTCAAATTCATTTTTAAGCAGTTGAGCATCATTATTTTTTGAATCAGAGAAGTAGGGGCCTTGAATGTCTAGGATATAACCATTTGCCGACCTTTGTGTAAACTGTACGATTGTCTTAAAACTTTGAAGTTACTTCATTTTGGTACGTAAACATATGTGCCATCAACATATATTATAGCTTCTCGCTTTTCAGGCTCAGGATTGTATAATCCATTTGCAAATTCCGTGACATGTCTTTCTATATAATATTGTCGTATGATAGAACCAAATCCAATATTCTGAGGTACAAATCGGCCCATTAATGATACACGCACATTTGAAATGATTAAACTCACGTTTTTCCGACTTGAATAATTAAACATTACTCTTATACACTCATCGGAAAGCATTTTACAAAGGAAAGCCATTAAGTCCTTTTGTTGAATATATCGTCAAGAACCTACTTCTCATACAGGATCACAAAATTTGAATAAATCTTGGAACTGCTGTAGAGTGGAAATTGAAAAGAGAAAAAATACAATTCTGCTACCTGCGATAGCGACCCGTGTGTAGAATAACATACTAAAATTTCAGAAAAATCGGTTCGGTGGGAAATTTTAAATCATCCGGGCCAGCCGTAACACTGTTTCGAGAAAAACGCGTTGAAAGTTTTGACAACAGATTTGTGACAGAAAAATCGTTCTTACACTAATCGGCTATCCCAGGTGCGTAGAGTAGACCTTCGGTATCTTCGTAGGCATCATTGTTTATCAGTTTTTGTGATCTGCGAGCGATTCTGGCCTCTTTCTAGGTGAAAGCTGTGTTTCTTTCAGCATTCCAGATCCGAGAGTCGTTGTACATATTTGCGTAAGCAATAGCGTGCGGGTCAATTGTGACACCCATGGTCTCCATAATTTTTAATACAGGTAAAAAACCTTCATTGAATGTGCATACAGCTACCCATGCAGCAATTTCAAGTGTCTTTTGCCTTATAAAGATGTGTTTGGGTGTTAAATTACATACGCAATGGTTGAAAGCCTCGTTATTATTCTGCGTGTTTCTGCCCAGGCATCTCTTCAAAAGATCGTCCGATGAAAGTTCTTCGTAAATAGGTTTCAAAATATTCGCAGTATCCTCATTCAATGCAGGTGGATGAGTAAAAGTTTCTACGCTGTTCTGAGCTTTGCATTTTTGGTACTTGCACCATGAATCAAGACCCAGAGGACAGTAGGAATGCTGCGGGTTTTTGTCCGTGGAAATCAAATGGTAATACGTTGTCCACACAGCTTTCTTCATTTCGTCAACTGAATTTTCATTTCTCATTATTGCTAATCCATAATAGATACCGAGTTGAATCATCAACTTGTTAGTCAACGCAAGATTTTTAACTTTTGGAGCCTCACTAACTTCTGTGTCTTTTTTCGATCTGCGTTTTTTTGTCTGCACCTTTGGTGTTGCTTTAGCAGTTGCATTTTTACTTTTTTCCAGCTGAGTTAGTGCTTTCTTTGCTTCTTTGACATGACTGTACATGCGCTTTTTCACGTGTAAAACCCATTCACTTTTTTCAACCACTGTTTCGCCGTTGTAAACATCCGCATCCAATAGATTTTTGAAGGTTTTGGAGTCACCGTCTCCCACATATCTTTTGTATTTTACACCGAATGATTCGAATGATCGTTTGAACATGTCTATTGAGCAATCTACCTCCGTTTTTCCGGAACTACCTTCGTGGTTTGCGGTGCGTGGTCGTTGTGATTTTCGTACCATTCCAGATACTCGTCATTTTCTTCTTTGCCTACCCATTTTTCACATGCTTTACATACCTTCGATTTTACAATTACATCTACAACTTTATTGGAATATTTCCCGATCATAGAAACAAGTCCTAGGAGCGATGTAAAACCGCGTTTCGCCCACGATCCGTCGCCTCAAACTGTGATTCCGTTTTCGGAGTTGCCGTTTTCAGTGTTTTTTTCTATTTCTTCTTTAACTGCTTTTTTAAAAACAGCTTTCGTTACAGCTACCGCGGCAATATGTATATTCTGAAGGATATAGTAGTAACCATTTTTACTCAATCCACTTCCTAAATCCATGAGTGAACTAAACAGATTTATGCCTGCTAGACCAACACCAAGTAATCTCATTGCATACATGAAACGTCTGTTGATTTCATAGGCATTTCGCAATCTTGGACAAGAGTCTACAGTAAACATTTGATCACATTTACACTTTATACACAAAGTAAATCCTAATCCTATTTGCGATTGTTTCAAAAATTTTATACCGCTTTGTTACATATTTTGCACTGTAATACACTTTGTAAAGCCGTGAATACTAAACTGAAACACATAATAACGTACGTCGAACTTTCATCAATAGCCGGCTGAAAATCATCGTTATTTAGTAACTTTCTTGCAGAAGTACTAGCAAAATTTGTACATTGTTAACTGGTATGTTGATTTCCACGAAACGTTCTCTTTTTAGCAGAATCGCCAGGGCTCGTCGTTTGCCGTTTTTTCCCTTTTCTGTCCATTTTCATTGCGTTTTCAGAATGTTCACGCACGGAATAACGAACGTATACTGACTGTTCGAATACACAAAGCAATAAACCGGTCGAAGCAGATATAACGGTAACGGGCAAACAATACGAAGGCCCGGCTGTTTACAACTGCCGCGCGGCACACTACACACAATTCGAGCCTCTCTCGTATACCTGCTGTAACTTTCTAAATATTTCGAATTTCGATCTGAAATTTGTACAGTACATTCTTATCATGTTTTACTTTGGAAATATGTAAAAAAAAATACCGATTTTTTCGACCCGAGTTACGAGACTGGTATCTTAAAAGTGGCCGAAATCTGTTGACAGTGATCCTCGTTCTGGTCGACCTTCGACGGGAACAATATCGGATAACGTGGAACGTGTGCGAACTGCGATTGCACAAGATCGTCATTTGACAGTGAAAGAATTGGAAGATGACCTTCGAATACTAAAAAGTACTGTCTGGCAAATTTTAACCGAGAATTTATGAATGACTCGTGTGTGTGCAAAATTCATCCCAAAACTGCTCTCAGAACAACAAAGAAACCTTCGATTAGAAATTGCTCTGGACAATCTGGAAATTATCAATAGTGATGAAAATTTTCTCAAAAAGGTTATTATTGGTGATGAATCATGGGTTTATGGTTATGATCCTGAAACAAAACAGTCTTCGCAGTGGAAGCATCCATCCGAGCCTCGACCGAAAAAAGCCCGTCAATCAATGCGACGGCTGCAGTAAAGGCGATTCCGAAATCTGACTTTGAAGACTGCTTTAAAAAGTGGAAGCATCGATATGAGCGTGTTGTTCAGTCAAATGGGGAGTACATTGAAGGATGTCACCAACCGGATCACGAAAAATAAGTCAAGCGTCGAGAAATCGAAGTAGGTCGGATACTTTTGGGACAGACCTCGTATATAACCTCTTTCATCAAAATGCAATTCCCATATCTTGGCATTTTCAGAAACATAAATGTTGCTTGTAATAAAAACGATAACGCGACTGTCAATTGATAATCGTACCACATTCCGATCGGTATTACATACCATGCACCGATGACTGGAACCTTGACTAAAAAAATTTAGATGTAGGCATGTTGGATCTTTTTCTAGAATTCTAATTTGATTAGTAATAATAATTCTACAATTGAAACAAATTCTAGTGTGCACGGTTACTTTAAGTGGAGGTAAACCAGCTTCTTCCCGTCTTCGGATAGCAATTTCACATTTGTCGTCAGTACCATCTCCGCTAATTCCCGACATTTGTCGGGGGTGGCCACTTGCATTACAAGCATAGCATCGTATACGATTTCTATTATTCATTACAATGACTTTGAAGAATAAGATATTTCACTTTTATACTATTACACTTTTCATCCGAACATTTTAGACAAATAGTAGAGGGGCTAAGGAGGTTCTGCCTCCCCCCAAACTACCTCCCATCGGTGATAGTGTGATCGTAAGAAGGTAAGGAGTGAAAGGTGGTTATTATAAACAATTTCATGTATTGCTATTATAAATTTCGAAAGCTGTGAAGGTCGAAAAACATATTTAACGTATGCGTTGCGTTACATTGTCTAATGAAAAGAGAAGGTAATGGTCAACCAATGTTTATTATTTCATTAGATATTGTTATTAATAAAATGACCTGTTTTTATATTATCGTTGAAAATGACATCTTTCTAATACTTGATTTTACAAAATTCAATCAGAGAGATTGAAAAGTGTTGGCCGTTATACATTAGTATTGCCATGTGTCGAAAAACAAATGTTAAAAGTCGCCTTCATTAAAGGTCAGATATTGCTACATTACAGTCGCTTCTTCGTGTTTACGTGGAAATACATCGTAAGCTAGGAACCTTATTGAAAGCGAAAGTAAATTGACCTTTTCCTCGTGCGTCCTACTACCATCTCTCTCGCTCTCGCATACTGTTTGTTAGATCCATTAACATTAGCAGTATACTGTTTTCACGGTCGTCGATTATCCGTCTATCACTAATTCACCGTACATTTGTTTTCCCGAAACATTCGACAATGTATACAGGTCCAGACGCGTTTAAAAGGTCATTGCACAATTTCTTCAAAACATTTTCTCTTTACCAAATTTAGACAATCCGTGACGAAATAGAAACCAGGCAGTCTAATTAAAATATTTCAATGTCATAATTTCTATGATTTTTTCTCAATTATCTCTTGATTTCATTTTACTGCGATTTGGTGGGATTTTTTTTTAAGTTTAAATACAGGCTCAGTAGATGTCTTTTACATCAGTTACTTATAGTCAATCATTCTATGTACTCGAAAGACGTTCGTGTTAAAGCTCGTAAATTACAAGAACAAATTAACACATTTTTAAACAAATTAGAAAAATGAAAGTCTGAACTTAAATTCCAATCAGATCTATTGATAATTCATCGTGAAGTAAAAAATGTATACATTTGACAAGATGAATTCAGACGCAGTAGTAGCAGCAATTGAAATAATTAATAATATAGGGGCATCAATAAAATGTTTGCCTACTGTAAAGCTGTTTGACTTACAAGTAGGACAATTATACAAAATAACAAAACTGCGGAAAGTGACAACACGATATGGATCTCGCATTACCGTTGACCTTAAAGGAGAATTATTATTCTTCCTACCTGGGAGATATGCATCAATGTTCGAAATGGATTCCAATACAATCAAAAACTTTGAACAAATGGCAGCGGATAATCATTTGTACATGGAGTATCGCGGAGGACGTATGAATAATTTAAAATTTTCTAACAATTAATGCGATTATGACGGCCAAAACGAAGAAGAAGAAATGGTATGTATATTACACACACCGTTCCTCAAGGACCGACAAGTTTAACAAAAATGTCACAGAAACTGTTGACGGCATCTTATTCTACGTATTTTGAACTTTAAAAATCAATTTTGCCCTGCGTGCTTGCAATAGCCCTTCGTGTAAAATTATTAAATGATATATATACAGGGTCATCGAAAAGTATCGGACCCCCCTAATATCTTCAGTTAGAATGCACTTAGGAGAAAATGTCCAATAGCAAAGTTGTATGGTTTCAAGCGGGGAGTAAGATGATGACCTCGACTTTGACCTTGACCATGTCCTTCAAGGTCATTTCAAGGTCAATCTTATTTTTTTAAATAGAACCCCCTACATTTTATTGCATATTCTTATAGCTTATCTCGAGAGCTTTCCAAAACACTATAAAAAAATATTTTTTTATTAAGTACTTTTTGAGTTATAAAGGTTTGAAGTTAACAATTTGTTAAGTGGTGTGCGACATTTTTCCAAAATGCATTCTTACTGAAAATATTAGGGGGATCCGATTAATGTATTTTCTTTAAACCAATTAATTGGTCTCATTATTCCGCGCACAAAAGTATTAAGGTTATGATTACTGAAAACTAAATAATATTTTACAAGATATTCTACATTTTGTGTCAAAAAATTGTTAAATTCAAACCTTTATAACTCAAAATGTACTTAATAAAAAAATATTTTATTAGAGTGTTTTGGAAAGCTCTCGAGATAAGCTATAAGAATATGCAATAAAATGTAGGGGGTTCTATTTAAAAAAATAAGATTGACCTTGAAATGACCTTGAAGGACATGGTCAAGGTCAAAGTTAAGGGCATCATCTTACTCCCCGCTTGGAACCATACAACTTTGCTATTGGACATTTTCTCCTAAGTGCATTCTAACTGAAGATATTAGGGGGGTACGATACTTTTCGATGACCCTGTATATATATATATATATATATATATATATATATACACATATATATATATCGGGCATTCCACGTCAACCGAATCACTTGGCTGGCCAAAATTCATTACCGCCAAAAAAATTGTTTCAGGGCTTAAAATTTAGCTCAGTATATCTACTTTTAATTTCCGTGTGGTATTTTTGAAAATTCAAAATGGCGGCTCCAATACGGTGCTTAAAACGACCACACTTTTGAAAACGAGAGTAAAAACCTTTCATACAGTTTTTTGTGCCCAAGAAAAATACCATTTTAGAATTTAGTTCTTTGTTATTGGATGCTCCAATTACGAATATCGTATCAGAATTTTGAAATTAAAAATGGCGGATCCAATATGGCGGAAGAATTTGTAAAAAGTGATCGGATGTTGCTGAAACTTGTTTTTCCGGGGTTTTCGGCGTCGCAGAATACGATTCTGATGTTAGATTTTAAAAATTCAAAATGGCGGATGAATTTTTAAGAAATGAACGGATGTAGCTGAAACTTATTTCTCGGGGGTTTTCGGGGTCGCAGAATACGATTCTGAACTTAGATTTTAAAGATTCAAAATGGCGGATCCAATATGGCGGATGAATTTTTAAGAAGTGAACGGATGTTGCTGAAACTTGTTTCTCGGGGGTTTTTGGGGTCGCAGAATACGATTCTGAACTTAGATTTTAAAGATTCAAATTGGTGGATCCAATATGGCGGATGAATTTTTGAAAAGTGATTGGGCGTTGTTGAAACTTGTTCCTTTTTGGAAGATTAAGATTCTTATTTGGAATATGCCAAATAATCAGTCAATTCGTTCGAATGTGCGGCATCAATTAAGCTTTTAAAATTTTGTGGTATGACGCAGACGCAGATGTTGTTCGGCCTGAAGACTAGCACGCGTTGCTTCCCTTTTTTAAGTCGTGCCGATACCATCGCATGCTCCTTTTCCATGCGCTGACGCATGAAAATGCCATTCAGCTTCAATGCCGAAATAGATTTTGTGATACATGAGATTACTCATTTAGAATCTATTTTTATAATGCTGTACCGCACCATCGGTAACATAAATTACATGTTGTACGCGTGGGCACACCTTTTTGATTTCAGGAATAATAGTTTGTTGCATTACATACACGGCAGATGTATCATGAGTCAAGCTGTTTGTTAATAATATATTACTTAAATGGATTATTGTACCTTCTGATTTGTAGTAGAAAACGACAGGATGAACCGTACATTGGTCGTTGTTGTAATGAAACCCTTGTGCTGCATTTTGTACAACGAATGCGAAGTTTTTCGAGAAATCACTGTGAACTAAGTCGATTTGCAGATGGGGCTGTCAACAGCAGCGCAAATTAAGTTCCTTTTTTCGGCATTGAAGCTGAAAAGCATCAATTTTGTACTTTGTTCTAGCCCAAAACCTAATTGCTACTTACGGGAGTGTGAGTCTTGTCCTCACTTGGTTAAATTTTCAGATTATGTATCGCGTGTTTTGGAAGAGAATGAAATTTCGCAAATTCTTTGCAGCACATGGCAATCCACTGACAGATGTGCATTGATAAAAGAATGTTTTTCAATAGATACTTATGTTGACAGACTGTGCTCTAGATTGCCTGAATTCGTATTGCACCACTTTATTTCTAAGTGTCAGTCGCAATATGTAGAAGAACGTAAAGCGAACCTTCAATACGGTGAAGTATTAGTTCACAGTGATTTCTCGGAAAACTTCGCATTCGTTGTACAAAATGCAGCACAAGGGTTTCATTACAACAACGACCAATGTACGGTTCATCCTGTCGTTTTCTATTACAAATCAGAAGGTACAATAATCCATTGTAGTAATATATTATTATCAAACAGCTTGACTCATGATACATCTGCCGTGTATGTAATGCAACAAACTATTATTCCTGAAATAAAAAAAGTGTGCCCACGCGTACAACATGTAATTTATGTTACCGATGGTGCGGTACAACATTATAAAAATAGATTCCAAATGAGTAATCTCATGTATCACAAAATCGATTTCGGCATTGAAGCTGAATGGCATTTTCATGCGACAGCGCATGGAAAAGGAGCATGCGATGGTATCGGCGCGGCTTTAAAAAGGGAAGCAACGCGTGCTAGTCTTCAGGCCGAAGGAAATTCAGCAATTTTGAACGCAGAAGCTCTATATATCTGGGCAAAAAATAAGTTCAAAAATATTCAATTTTTCTACTATACTAAACAAACACACGAGAAAGCTCAGAGATTTCTAAATAAGAGATTTACAGTTGCCCCAGCCGTACCAAATATTCGAATGTCACATGCATTCGTACCAGATTCAAGTAAGATATTGAATGTTATGACATACTCAAGTGCTATTAATCCCACTAGTAAAGTCCAGTACTGAAGTTATTGACAATTTTTAAATTTAAAATGACGTTATATTCTTAATATTGATATTGCTATTATTTCTACCATTATTGACTGCTATTAAATATTTAAGAAACCCAGAAATGATTTTTATTGTAAACCTTTAGCAGACGGGTTTTTCAGAGCTTATGACAATGTTCGATTACTTTTTCCTTTTTTAAATTATATGATTAATATGATTCTTCCTTTTGTGAGAGGCAAGGAGACTCACTTCCAAAAAGCACCCCAATTCGTGAGAGGCAAGGGGACTCACTTTCAAAAAGCACCCCAATGGGATGAGAACCCTATCACGTCCGCGTCGTTCATCCTGGGTAATGCTAAGAAGGGCATGATTTTTAGATGCATCTGCATCGAAAACGAAACTCGCTCCGAATTGACAATACAAAATCAACATCACTTCAAGAGCTGCGGGAAATGTCGGAAGAGAAACACGACAATCTAACTTTACGGGTAATAGTGCCTCCTGGCGATGGCAACAGCTGTTACATATACGGTTCAGAGGTCGTAACTTCTTAAATCCCAAGGTTGCAATAATTCATTAAACGATTTGTGTTCATACTCATATTATAACACTATACCCCTACTAGAGGTAAGCTATTCTATGTTTAACTTATTTTCGACATTATTTTGGTACTATACAATTTTTAATTTAGCTTTGTCATCCACCAGATTCGTATTGTACGACCCCAAAACTCCCCGAGGAACAAGTTTCAACAACATCCGATCACTTTTTAAAAATTCATTGGCCATATTGGATCCGCCATTTTGAATTTTTAAAATCTAACATCAGAATCGTATTCTGCGACCCCGAGAAACAAGTTTCAGCAACATCCGATCACTTTTTACAAATTCATCCGCCATATTGGATCCATTTTGAATTTTTAAAATCTAACATCAGAATCGTATTCTGCGACCCCGAAAACCCCCGAGAAACAAGTTTCGGCAACATCCGATCACTTTTTACAAATTCATCCGCCATATTGGATCCGCCATTTTGAATTTCAAAATTCTGATACGAGATTCGTAATTGGAGCATCCAATAACAAAGAACTAAATTCTAAAATGGTATTTTTCTTGGGCACAAAAAACTGTATGAAAGGTTTTTACTCTCGTTTTCAAAAGTGTGGTCTTTTTAAGCACCGTATTGGAGCCGCCATTTTGAATTTTCCAAAATACCCAAGGAAATTAAAAGTAGATATACTGAGCTAAATTTTAAGCCCTGAAACTATTTTTTTGGCGGTAATGAATTTTGGCCAGCCAAGTGATCCGGTTGACGTGGACTGCCCGATATATATATATATATATATTTATTTTTTTTTAATTAAATAAGTACATTTTTGTTACTCTCCTTCTGCATTACCCAGAGCTAACGAAGTGGACGAAGAGAGTAAAATGAAGCCCCATATTTGTTTTTTTTTTTATTTTTTATTGCTTTTATATGTTTTTTGTTTTTTATTTAGCATTTAATTTTATGCTTACTCTCTAAATATGAATTAGTAGAATTTTTACTATTTCAATTAGTAGTTCAATATTTGACTAATGAATTAGAAAAATGGTCAGAATTTACTTATTCATTTAGTTATACTTAACTACTATTTCAATTAGTAATTTACTATTAATTGTGAGTAACTGAGTTTTCCTTATTTCAATTAGTCAAATTTCACTAATTCATATTTAGAGAGCAGTAAAAGGACCGTAAAACCAAGAAATAGAGTCATAATTGCATATAAAGCGGTCAAGAAATAAATTCTAATTTTTGAAATCTGTCCAAAAGTTATTTATGATATAATTATAAATAATGTTTATCATTTTATGAATACAATTTTATGAAAATGTTTACCATTTTATTGATGTAAAAAGTGATAGAAAATCAAATTTCTCTAGTTTCGTATTAAATTCAACTATTGCATAAATGGCAGAAAATGATTTAAAACTCTTTTTGGATTATTTTGGGAAAACCAGCAAGTACGATTTCGATCAAAATTGATTTTGGAAGTACGAAATACGTAGAATAAGATGCCGTCAACAGTTTTCTTTGACATTTTTGTTAAACTTGTTGGTCCTTGAGGAACGGTGTATACATATTACATAAATATTTAAACAACAAAAAATATTCTTACTTTATATTTGCTTTCAATTATTAAGTAATCCATATAATGTAATATTTTTATAATTTATTACTCTTATTGCCATAGGTTGGTGATTGACCCGTTTCACGTCATTAGACATCTCAAGGAACACGGAGAATACATAAGGATCAATCTTCTAATCATCTGATGAAGCGTTAAAATATCAATGGCAATAACAAGGATAACACAATTATATTAAAAATAGTGTACTATTATTATTATTATTATTATTATTGTCATTACCATATTATAAAACGGTTTAAAAATAGAAAAAATAAAAAACAATATAAGATAAAAAAAAATGCTAATAAAAGTTTACTGTTTTATTAACCTTCCATTTTAGGGTGTTTGGGATATTTATGTAATAAGTACTCGTGGAATATATTCAATAAAATTTGTTTTCATATTTCATAATTAAACATTACAATAGTTAATGAATATATTGAAAATTATTATTCGTAAAATTAACAAGACGTTTCCTCTCATTGAAACTGACACTTGGTTGGCACAATCCTTAATCATAGGAGGTTGTCCAGGGCCGGCGGTTCGGCCCCTCCTCAGGTGTGGAATTTTTTTGCCTTTACCCCCCCCCACCCTCCCTCCCTCACCACTATATCCTCGATAGTTGGAAAAATGTTCAAAAACACATCTTTTTATAACATTATTTCATTTTATTAACAATAGCAAATACGGATGTCCTATACTTATTTCTACTTATAAACTCATTATGTAATTCATCAACATCAATAAGGTCTTTTGCCAATTCTTTATGAATATTTAATACTGCCAGGTTATTTAAGCGCATCTGGCTCATTGATGTCCTTAACCATGTTTTCAGTCTTCTGAGTGCTGAAAAGGAACGCTCTGCCGTACAAGCTGAAGCTGGTATGGTCAAAAGTAAACGTATTAATTTGACACACTCTGGAACCAAGTCTTTTACATCAGGATTAGATTTTAAAAAATCAACTAGATCTTTTAAAGATGTAACGGTCACATTTTTAGATTTTAAGATATCGATAAATAGTCGGTAATGTATCATCAATCTCTCTTCCTTTAAATCGTCCTTATAAAAATTTAGCAATGGTTGTACATCTGGTTCAACTCCAGTTATAAAATTTTCGAAACGTCCGAGTAGTTTAGAATTGTCAGATTCAAAACGATCTCGCATTGATACAAGTACCTGATCAAGTATCTCAAAATAGTGCTTTTCATAATACTGCTCTGGTGTTGGAAAAACATCTCCAGCCGAGTATCTAATCAAGTTGATGGTTTGCGGACACGGGGTACTTTTGGTTCTTCTAAATTCAGCACGCTTGCACCGTCTACGGCTTTCTTCCACACAATCTCAAATCCATCAGATGATCGGACAATTTCCAAACTCTCGGCGACTAGTCTTACTTTATTGTGTGACTCGTTGACACGCAGATCAATTTTTTGAAGTTCCGCGTTCAAGATTTCTATCCTTTCCATAATAGAAATAGTAACAATCAGGTAGAAGTAAAATTGGAACTCTTCCATTTGTTTTAAAAACCCGGCAGCTTTAGCAGTTACAGTTTTATCCAGATTAGCGTCCGTTGACTTATCTTCAAAAAAATGTAAACAAGTCTCGTAATTTGATACGACAGTTTTCAAAGATTTCACCCGTACACACCATCTGAAAACATAACATCATATTAAATAAAAATATATTGCGATTTCTTACATCTATGGGATGATTTTAACGATGCTGGTTTTATACGTACTGGTATAATATTTGTATTGGTAATGACTCGACATCATAATAAAAATGAATTATAATGTAATTTAGAAGTAGTGTAGAGGGATAAAACAGCCACTTCCAATTTTAAAAATATTTTCCAATAGGTATAACTTTCGATTTTGTAAATATCTTTAAATATCAAATTGTTTCTGAAAGTTTGCCGTAGATATTTATGCTTATCTTGTGTTATTATTTAGCTGCAAATATTTTACTACAGTGGGTACCTGAATGTTCATCCCACTCTACACTAATAATTTTGTTATTATTAGGAAATATTAAAAGTTACAAACATTTAAATTCTTTTCATTTTAAAAATAATGTTTTTTTTTTTTAATTTTACGACAAATATAATTTCAGCTGAATTTTAATGATATATTACTATTTTATTACCTATAGTTGAACAAAATTTTGCTAGATTCGGCTTGTTTTCCGTCTGCAAGTCTTTGAACTAAGCAAGCCTCTTGAGTGAATCACGTATGAAGTTGATAATTTCTTTCACCACTTCGATGAAGTTTTTGACGAACGAAACTTTTTCCAAAGCATCTTGAACGACTAAATTAAGTGCATGGGGGCGACAATGAATATAAATTGCTCGAGATTCAATATTGTTTATTAGTTTTTGTAGACCAGTCGCACTGCCATGCCACTCATGTTTTTCGCGCCGTCATAACATTGTCCGCGTAAATTGTCGATGTTCAAATCAAATCGCGCAAGGACGTCGATAATTATATGAAATAACGTTTTTGATTTGGTGTTATTAGTTTCATAGAAACCTAGAAAACTTGCTTCAATTTTTAAATCAGGCCGAACATATCTAATAGAAAGTGAAACTTGTTCCAAACTTGAAACGTCCGCAGTTTCATATGCGATAATTGCGTAATACAGCTCTGCTTTTACAATATTTATGATCGATCTTAAAATAATATTGGCCGTCATTGCAAGGACTTCATTGATTATATCATGATGGAGCCATTTATGATTGTCGCGTTTCAACCATTTACTCAAATCTGGCACGTCTCTTGCTCGCATTTGTAACAATTCTACGAAATTTGACGACTCGTCATTGTTAACACCTCGTAGAGCGAGCCCTTGCTGAGCAAGTACATTAACAGTATCGAAAATTTCTATATTTCACACAATATTCTGTTGCCTTAGCTAACCGCTGAAACGAGTGGCGCTGGTGGCGCAGCAAATTTTTTTTTCTGACTAGGGTACCGGCTTATAAAAACCTTTCAGGGGCCGAGCTCATGTTACATTATATCAATATACGTATTTCGACATCAATATATATATGTTGGTGGATATTTTATAATAACCCACCTCAAGGGGCCTCGAAAGCCAGCGTAAAAAACATATTCGGATATACCCAGAAGTCCTACCTTACTGACTGATTTTAAATATGAAAAGTGTAGGTTAAAACATTTCTAAAGGATTTTTCAACATTTCTGGCTCGTTACTACGAAATTTTGTTATACGCAGTCACAAAACAAAATTTAGAAAGGTTAATTTAGAATTAGCGGAGAATATCTGAAAACAAAAAATAATCGATTAACATAATTTAAGAAGCTTATCTAGCATACAGAAACGAAGTTTCAGTACTGACAAGTGCCTCTCCGTCTAATTATAAGTGAAATTTTTTTCGTACTGTTCATACTATGTATAACCGTAACCATTATAGTTTATAGTAATTTTTTAAAATATAGTTGTAATTCTTCTTAAAAATTACAGTCATATATTTCATTATTGATTTTATCAAATAAGTACAGTACAATATTATGGTCATTTTACACATTGTTTTAAAACTGTTTAACAAACATTCAGCAAATATGATTTTTCCGTATGTGGATTTTTCAGGTGTGAAATTCCACACAGGCCTAATTTTCATGTGTGTAGTGCTCCCCAACTCCACACCTAAAACGCCGGCCCTGAGGTTGTCCATCTGGCACGTCGCCCCTGGCCTCAAAATGTGTGTAGCATCTTCGACATTCTCTTATATAAGGATGCATTTGCATAGCAGTTGGCAAGCAAGTCCATGCTTCTTCAATTTGTCGTTCAGCAAACATGCAGATGAAATCGATAGTTAGACATTGTATATCTTTAGTTTCCATCAATGCGAGACGTTTCACTTCGTAATAAATCCTTAATGAATGTTGAAGAGATGCAGGCTGTTCAAGTAGATTTTCCAATACCCAATTTTTAAGTATTTGTACATTTTGTTTAGTGCAAGTTCCATTAATCGTAAGGCTTTCACACTTCTCCGACAATTCATATTGCAGCTGTTGCTTCAGTTTTGTCAGAGATGGACAGTCCAAAATGTCGAGATCAATAACATTTTCAGTGTTTAATATATCCTCCAACCAAAATGTTTTATCCACTCCTTTTACATAAATTTTGTTGGCACATTTACCGATATCCTCCAAAATCTCGTTTATACCATCAAAGGGAACGTCACTAGATTGCCATAGTAAGCTGTGGTAATTATGCATTAACCAGTTATTCACTCTTTTATAGTGTAACGATAACCACACCCATTGATATGGTGGTTTAAATACAAAAGTCTCAATTTCGCTGTCGAATATATTCATTATAGACATTTCCTTTGGTATGAAGCGATTACCAGACCCGTGGAATCCCTGCACGTCTATAATGTATTTCATTTCGTATGATACTGATTCACTAGCAATTAAAGTATAAATATATTTTATTAATTAATTAGCGCATGCGCAATAATGGCTACCCCCTATCAAACCAACTTCTTTACATTTCCACTTATGGCATTATATTCTACAATACGATAATGTGTTTGCAGGAAAATTTTCTTTTGATTCAAATTCGAGCCGCACATCGGCAGGTGCGTGTTTTAAAGCTTCATTCTGCTTAGAGCAATCAATAATGATTAATGAAACTTTCCCTAAAAATATTGATTTATTCAATATAGGTTTACCATTAACATTTGTATTATAGTAACTAGCTTGAAAATTGATATACAGGGTGATCGGCCAACCATTACCCAGCGGCTAACTCTAGATTCTACAGATAATTCTGAACAACTTTTTCCTCTAAAAAAATGTTCGGGAAGGTAGAGTTTTTAAGTTATTCAACACTAAAATTTAGGTGAAAAAATCACATTTGTTGAAATATCTCGACCTCGGTTTGAAGGTACCTTAACGAACCGGAGCTCATTTTAAAGATATTTTAAAGCTCTATAAATTGTCTCTATTGGTTTTTGATCTACAATGAATATATCTCTTGTTATAGCCATAAAAACGGGATAAATGCCGATTTTTCAGGATTTTCGCGTTTAACTCGTTTCGACACATAGTTACCGAAATATCACACAGAAAAAAGTTGTAGGCCTTGAAAAAACAAAAATTTTTTGTCCTCTAATACGATGCGATTAAATTAAAACTGAACCCTACAAGAGCCTCGTAAAGTTGACAAAATACAGTTCGACAAATAAATCAATATTAATAACAAAATGTTATGAAAACGAGTACAAATAGGGTTCAGTTTTAATTCAATCGCATCGTATTAGAGGGCAAAAAATGTTTGTGTTTTCAAGGCCTACAACTTTTTCCAGTGTGATATTTCGATAGCTATGTGTCCAAACGAGTTAGACGCGAAAAACCTGAAAAATCGGTATTTACCCCCGTTTTTATGGCTATGACGAGAGAAATATTCATTGCAGGTCAAAAATCAACAGATACAACTTGTATAGCTTGAAAATATCTTCAAAATGAGCTTCAGTTCGTTAAGATACCTTTATACAGAGCCGAGATATTTCAAAAAAAGTGATTTTTTCCCCCTAAATTTTAGTGTTGAATAACTTAAAAACTCTATCTTCCCGGAAATTTTTTCAGAGGAGAAAGTTGCTCAGAATTATCTGTACAATCTACAGTTAGCCGCTGGGTAATGGTTGGCCGATCACCCTGTACATATCGTATAATAAAGAAAATTGATTATTTGCAATATCAAGGTTTAAATTATCATACGGATAATATTTTGAATTCAAAAATACTTTACTATTACTAATGTTACAGTGATCAAACAAGATACCATTTTTCGCCTTGTCATTTTTTCGTGCTGTTTGGGAGCCAATAATAATATATCGTGGCTTTTCTAGTTGTGTCGCTGTATTCACGGACCACACGTGGGATGATGTTATCGGTAATAGCGGATATTCATAAAGTTCCCATGTACGGAAACTTAAAGATATGCAAGGATCTTTTTCAATGAAATATAACAGCTGTTCCCTTTCCCTATCAGCCAACGTCACATGGAACTAACCATTCTATTTTATTCATCTTAATTTTGTAACTTTCTTCATTCCATTATCATCATGTTTAAATCTTGTTAAAACAAGTTCGTGCTTCGCGTTTACAATTATCTTACGATAATCTTCAGCAAATCCGAGAATCATACTCAGAGGCATGATCACATCAAAATAACCATTATCATTTGTTATCTTTATATTTGAACTGGATATGCAACCTGCATTGATTAAAGCGGGTTCATCATTTGGCGTGTAAGAAGGATACCCCTTCATCAAGATAGTAATACCAACATTTCTATTTCGATCAATTTCAACACCATTCAACTCATACCGCGCCTCATCAAATAAATGACAGATTGCGTTAGACGTTAGATTGATATTATTTGCTTTAGTTCCGTCGGTTTTCGTCAACCTTCCACTAACATGTATCCAACTTTGTAACGCGACGTTCGTATTAATAACGGAGAGAAGGTATCGGGGAGAAGGTGCCAACGATAAAACGGGAGATTATAAAACCGGCACGGAAAAAATTGTCCATCTTGCACGTGCGATGGACGATTGTTATGAGTGACTGCCATTGACTAGAATAGTGTGGACCAACCCTGCCGATACGTGATTGGGCGAGAAGATCCGCAGAAACGACGATCAACGAAGAGATCCGAGAACAGACGAGGCGCGCTTCGATAGGTGAAGGAGTGCGCCGAAGAGATTCGAATGACGAGGCTAGTCGGAATACCGCGCACGCGTCGGTTTGCCTATCAGCAGCGCGTGCCACCAAAATTCAAAAGAAGTGGGCGAATACCTTTTGAAAGGATGACAGTTCGCCCCAAATTCCGACTAAAAAGCCGAAAGTTCAAAAGTCATTGGAATTGACCCGTCATATATAAAGAGCTACGACGGAACGGTTTTCCTCTTCTTCTTCAAACCTCTGGTGGCCGTTCCTGGACGACGCACAGTGGGGCTAGAAGGTATGGGTTCACCCAAGTTAACTTCCAGACCGTAATTCTCAATCGATTCTCATGAAATTTGGTGGACATAGTCTTGATGCATTTTCAAATCGATTCCTCGAGGCCAAATTTTGAAAATTTTTTTTTTTTTCGAAATGAATCACTTTTTTGAAACTAACAACCACTAAAGGAAAGAAAAAAATATCGAAACATTGCATCTTTCATTTTTTCAGACCAGTTTCACAAAAAAATATACCATAACAGGATCTTAAGTTGATGGTTATAAATATGGGTTAAAATTTTCGAATTTCAAAATGGCTGATGCAATATGGCGGACGAATTTTCGAAAAGTGATTGTATTTTGTTGAATTTTGTTACTCGGGGGTTTTTGGAGTCGCTGATCACGAATCTGAAATTAGATTTTCAAAATTCAAAATGGCGTATGCAATATGGCGGACGAATTTTCGAAAAGTGCTGGATTATGTTGAACTTTGTTACTCGGGGGTTTTTGGGGTCGCTAATTGCGAATCTGAAGTTAGAATTTGAAAATTAAATATGGCGGATGTAATATGGAGAATCAATTTTTTGAAAAGTGTTCATTACCTGAAAGCCCAAAAATCCTTTAGTAATGCGTTTTAACAAAATGTAATTGGATTTTAAAAATCTGTGTTTCTGTTCGTCATAAATAGTTCCACAAAACACAAGACGAACCTTCAACTTTGAGATTGTCTCAAATTACTGGGACAAGTGAACCATGAGTGAGAAAGGAGCCACTGTTACAATCAGGTCGGTTCTTCATTCATTAAAAATATCTCTATAATCATATAAATATAATCTAACGTTAAATTTGTGATAAGTTCTCCAGACAAATACATAGTTTTGAGAAGTGAAGCCTAATGGCAGATTTTTAATGTCGGATTTTTAAAGTGTCGAGTTTTTGAAGGTCGGGTTGTTGGATGTCGGGTATTTGAGACATATTTATCATTTATATAATTCATGAGCGCATCGGAGGATTTACTTTCTTCTGGAAATTGTACCCAGACATCAAATAAGTCTTTGTTAATTATTTTCAACTCCGCCATTGCGGTAGGTGAGAATTTATTAAAATCAGGAGGAATTATTAAAATAAAGGGGAAAGTAAAACTTTAATAACCGAAGAAATATCGACGAATAAAGGAAACGATGGATTTTAATTAAACGAAAATATAAACTAGCAATTTCATACATTTGCATCACTCTTCGAGCACAGGGAACTAAAATATTGTACGTTCAGAGCGTTCCGCACCGTCTTCTTATAGAGCAATGAAGAAGGCACAATACTTGCGAGAAAGTTAAAGTGCATCTGAAAAATTCATCCGCAGTTTATCGCCATCTATATGTAATCAATATATTCAGTTGCCGAGTAATCAGCGTTTTACTCTATTATTCCTGCGATAGATAAACTGCGGATAACTGAATATATTGAATTATATAAATGATAAATATGTTTCGAATATCGATCAAATTGAAGTAGCGAAAGTAAAGTTGAACAGGTATGTTATACCGAAAATTCGCAAAGGTCTTAAAAATGTTTTCTACGATGACGAGAAATTTTGTAAGACACACCGGGAATGGATAGAGGGTTACTTCGTTATTCCCGCAATGAGAGCACAGAAAACCAGAAAACCTTTTGATGATTGTTCACTTATAACAAAAAAGAGACGTGTATCTGAAGCTGCAAATGCAATACCCGATAAAAATATGATCATCAATTATCTAAACCGATCGTGCGACACTGAACAACTAGATGAGTGTTGCGAAGAGGTACAGCACTAACATTAACAATAATAAATTTGTGTTCTCTGTTGACGAGTCTCTTGCAGTCCTATTAGATGCAAAATTATCAAAGTCTCAATATGAGGTTTTACGACTGACATCAAAGCAGAAAGGAATTGACATGTATCCCCCCTACAAACATGTCATCGCTGCAAAAGAAATGTGCTATCCAGTGCCATGGTCTCTACGAATTACCGAAAAAAGTGCGGTAATTACATTGCAAGGGCTGCTTGACCATACGAGCGAAAGAATTATTAAAGTTTTATCGCAAACTTCCTCAAGTCTATCTAAAGAGGAGAAACGTTCGCTCTTGTTGACGCTTAAGTATGGCTGCGATGGCACTTCGGGCTTTAGCACGTACAAACAAAATTTTAATAGTGTAGAAGACAGCGATGAAAGTATTTTTATTATGTCCGCAGTTCCACTTACGCTTGAAGTTACTTCGCCAGTAAATATCCCTAAAGTAGTTTGGAGAAATGATCGAACATCTTCGACAAGGTATTGTCGGCCAATTAGATTTTATTTCGAGAAAGAAAGCCATGAAAAAATTAATCAAACAATCAATGAAATAAAGGAAGAGATTCATAACCCGGTAGAAACTAACGTGATTATTGGTGATGATGTTTATTCGATAAAGTATGCAATGTTTTGTACAATGGTAGACGGGAAAGTCTGTCAGGCGTTGACTTTGACATCTTCCGCGAGTGTTTGCATTATTTGTGGAGCAAAGCCTTCAGAAATGAACCATTTGCACCTTATCAAAGAAAAAATAATAAAAAAAAGATGGTTTCCAGTATGGCCTACAAACCTTACACGCCTGGATAAGGTTCATGGAGTGCATTCTCCATATAGCCTACAGATTACCTTTCAAAAAGTAGTGCGCGAAAGAAAATGATAAAGTATTACTTGGTGAAAGGAAAAGACAAATTCAGGAGGACATCCGGAACGAGTTAGGCTTATTAGTCGATATGGTGAAACAAGGTAGTGGTTCAACGAATGATGGCAATACAAGCAGAACATTTTTTAGAAATTACCAGGTTATAGCTAGAATAACAGGCGTCAATGAGGAGCTCATAAAAAGATTGTACATAATTTTGCAAATGCTTGCAGGGAGTGAAAAAGTAGACGTCCAATTATTTCAGAAATTTTCCTATGAAACTGCGGAATTGTACATCAAAGAATACAGTTGGTATTATATGCCAGCAGCCATGCATAAAATTTTGATCCATGGTGCTGATATTATGGATTCATTTTCATTGCCAATCGGAATGATGTCACTTAAACAGCAGCAAGACGTTTTACGGCAAATTGTCAAAGCTAGCGAATCTATTCGCCGAAAACATCGATTATTAAAAATGGGTTATGAAACGCATGGCCTTGCGATAAGTGAAACGATCAAACCTCTGATAAGACCATTGAAAAAAATAGCAGATGCTACAACAATGCCCATCAACAAAAATGCGATTGATGGCATAAACGTACAGGATAAAGTAGCAGATAGCATAGAAATTAATGATGTTAACGACTTTGATGATGATGATGATATGCTTGATGGATATAATACCCCTTTAGAGCAGACATTTAGCAGTGATATTAAAACACCTACATATCATGCTGAAGAAAGGTTATCAAATAAGTTTCTAACTTTACTGATGAGAAATATTCATGAGAAAAGTGATATCATTGATACAATTTATGGTGTTCGTATAGAAGATGGAACTACAAGAATCGGTGATTCGACAATAAAATTTAGGAACAAAAATGTTATTGTTAAGGAGAATAAATTTTCAATTACTGAAGGTTTGCTAGAGTTATTATTATTCAAGAAAAAAACTGATATAGCTGTAATCCAACAGTCTGATTTAAACAATGACAAAAGACACACTTTAACTAACGCACATAGGAAAGATTGGAATCAGGAAAAACCTATTCGGTATAATGCTTCCCACAAGTATCGAAACTATATCAAGGAAATGTTCAAATATGTTCCGAAAATGGTGGTAATTTGCCTGAATACATGATTGTTGAACAAAACCGCAAAATTGACTACGTGCATTGGGATGATCCAAATGAACTTGTCGATCGTTTGCGCCTTCTAATAGCATCACAAGCTGCTGGTAATTAAAGTCTTACCAATGAAATTTTATCGATTATTGAAGAGTTGCGCAAAGCTAATATAATCTATTAATTGCGTGATAATTACGTCAGTATAATAATGAGCATCGATGTATCTGGACGTTCGTCTCAACGAGCACAGAAGCAAGTATTTCAAAGTGTTGAAATTGCCACAGATGGTTCTTATGATTTTAAGAAAAGAAAGTTATGTAATATCGGAATTCCGACAGGTTCGGATGATGTCATTACTTTGAGAATGTTCCACACATTTATTCGCGATATTAAACAGCAAATAGATGAACTGTGTAAATTAAAAGATGTAATTAAAAATAATGAGAAGATTGAATATTTTGAAAAAAGTATAAATAAAATGCATCAAGATATAAATAAAAATTACAATGAAATAGAAAAGAGGTGGATTATATCTTCAGATATCGGAAATTATGCTATTGAATTACATAAAGAAATAACTATACATACCAGTAATTTAAATAAAAATAATTACTCTTAGCAATCTTACAAATAATATGATAGTCTTACGGTAGATATTGCTTATATAGAAGGAGACTTGAAAAAACATACCTGTGATATATGGGAGAGTAGTACTGTAGCTCACGATGCTGAGAAATTAATTTTTCTCCTGGAACAAAAGGTTCTTAAAAACAGTGAAGCCTTAAAGAAAATTAATGCAAAAACGGATGTTATGAAGAGGGACATTTCACATTTGTACTCCTTACGGAAGAAGTAATTAGTTAGTCTGAAAAATGTGAATAAATAAACTATCTGCAACAATCCACCAAACAGTTTTAATCAAGACGTTGCTTTATCTGTTTAACAACAAGGACTTCTAAAGAGAAGAGAGAAGTCGTGAAGGAGCTTCATAAACCAAGAAGAAAAAATTATACAAGACGGCGAGTAGATATTCGCGGATTAGATGAAACTTGGCAAGCTGATCTTGTAGAAACGATTCCATATGCAGATGAAAATAAGGATTACTAATACTTGTTAACTGTCATCGATGTATTCTCTAAGTATGCATGGGCCCGCCCAGTAAAAAGAAAGACTGGTGATGGCGTCACAGCTGCCATGAAATCGATATTTGAAATGGGTCGAATTCCAAAGAATCTACATACGAACCATGGAAAAGAATTTTATAATTCAACATTTTCAAATTTAATGAAAAAACATGACATTAATTTATATTCTACATACAGTAATCTAAAAGCATCAATTTGCGAACGCTTTAATCGTTCTTTGAAAAAATAAAATGTGGCCATAGTTTAGCCTTCATGGTAATTATCAATGGCTCCATATCTTACCAGACTTGGTTAATGATTATAACAATAGCACACATCGTACTATTAAAATGGAGCCGCAAGATGTTAATAATGACAATGAAAAAGAATTATTGGAATGTAATTGTGAACGAAAAGATTCATATAAAGTTTAAAGTAGGTCAACAAGTTGGTATTAGTAAATTAAAACATATATTTGTAGGGACGATAGCGAACGTCGTTCAAATACTAATAAATGCGTACATAAACAATAACAACTAATTGTAGTTCAGACGAAGTTGATGTGATTTGAAAATCGACGGAACAGTCAGTCCCCGAGGAACAAGACTTGGGTTCAGTTCGAACGCTGAAGTCGTTGATGTATTTTCAAATAAATAATATATTCGGTAGCCGACTTGCCATAATTTCCCTCGTTACCATCCTTACATATTTGAAAAGGGATATACACCGAAATGGACGACTGAAGTTTTTAAAATAATAAAAGTTAAAAAAACGTATCCAGTAACATATTTACTAGAAGACAATGCCGGAAACGAAATATCCGGTGGATTATATGAATTTGAACTGCAACGTACTAAAAATCCAGACGTTTATCTGATTGAAAAAATTCTACGTCATAAAGGTTCTAAAGTGTTTGTTAAATGGTTGGGCTTTGAAGATAAGTATAACACATGGATCGGCAAGGAAGATATATTACTTTAAGACTAAGATGGTGGAATAAATGATGAATTAATAGTTGAAAGCGAATTTTACTTAATACAAAGTTAGATGCAATTATTGTACAAGGGCAACAAGGATATTGCGACGTCTTTGGGGAGCACGAAGTCCACACCTTCGTCGGGATTTGCGGAGAAAAAATGCGGAATAAAGCGGTTGTGACCCTTAGCGAGTCGAAACAATAACTTCCCGATCAATCTCTCGTATTTTATTCCGGTTTATTTAACGGACTGGCTATATTCACGTACGTTTTCCATATTTTGCGTTATATAGAGAGGTTCTATTTCCGAAATCTACCCATTATTTCTTAAAAAATAATCCGGCGCTGCCTCTCATGATCCCCCTCGATGTTTATCGATCTTTTTCAATCTCCCATGAGCATTTCGATCTCCCTCGATGTTTCTCAATCTTTCTCGATCTCTCACGATCCCTATCGATCGCCCTTAATCTTTTTCGATATATATCATTGTTTCTCGATCTCTCTGGATCTTTTTCGATCTTCCTTGATCTTTTTCGGTCCTCATCGTTCTCCCTCGATATTTTTTGATCTCTCTCGATATTTTTCGATATTTTTCGATCTCTATCGATTTCTCTCGATCTTTTTCATTCTCTTTCGATCTTTTTTGATCTATTTCGATATTTTTCGATCGCTTTCAATTTCTCTCGATTTTGCACTTCCTATCATCAATTTTTTTTAATATGAAACTGTTTTTACGTTTTTTATTTTTTATTTTTACAAATTCTTTTATGAGCGGATGGATGGATGGACTCCAAAAACTAATCAGTTCGTAGTTTGGCCAGGTCAAACTGAAAAAAAGATTAATCTTTTTAAAAAAACTGGACGTACGTACGTACGGACGTACGGACGTACGTACAAGATCACGGACACAAATTATTTTATTGTTTTTTTGGGCTCTTTGGGGTCTGAAACGTCGACATTTGATGAAAAATTGTAGGGTAATTTTTTTGGCGGGAAGTGACCAAATTCAATACTTCGTCCAGACCTTTGGTCTGGGTCGAAGTAATAACACTATACATAAGCCGACAAGTCAGAAAACCGACAGTCAAAAAGCCGACAAATAAAAAAACCGACTAGTAAAAAATCTTTTTTATTTCTCAGTTTTTTGACGCGCATCGACAGTTTCCTCACGAAAAATGACGGAATTTGTTAAATAATATCATTTTTTCACGTTATTTCTCAGGCAGCATTTATCGTTCCACCTATATTCTAGGAACATAACAACTGGAATGTTGTTATGAAGGTTGTTATATACCTGGAACGTTACTGGAATATAAAATGTCCCGAGGCGTTTGTATGTATGTTACATAGCTAGGAATGTACCAGGAACATAACCGGATATCATTCCAGTGATATAACTGGAACATGTCTATTGAAATGTTCCCTCCATTTTCTCCGCGGACGCATTTTTTAGACAAACCTAAAATCGTGGCAGATTTATCCTGAAATTGAACGCGTTTTGTTCGCACAACATTGAATTTGAATCCAGAATATTACATTCGCTGAAGGAATATTTTGGCAAAAACATTTAAAATATTCCTAATAGGAAATTTTCCGGCCAATTAAAAAAAAACGAAACAAATTTTGAGGATTATCGTCATATTTTTTTTAAATTATGTAAATTCGCTGTTATATGTATTATACGATTATATGTAATTTCATGTGAAAATGAATTTTAGTTATCTTTTGCTACTTTTGTTGCTTGAATAACAACGATCGCAAATAAGTTAGTAACGCTCGAAAACAAATTAGAAAAACGCTCGCCCCGGTGGGGAATCGAACCCGGGTCCTTCGCTTACTACGCTAACGCCTTAACCACTACGCTACGCTCGCTCTTATCTAATTTCGTATGACGAAGGATGGTTACTATCCGTGAAGCCTCCATGATGCAATTACCCACCTGTCACATTCCCAGTGTATAACATTTGCAATGATCTCGTAATGTTATACAAATCGACACACGGACAAAACAGTGGCATAAGCCATCGTGAGCTTGTTATTTTTATTTTAAATGAATGAATTATATACCAATTGTGTGTGAATAGGTGTTATTTATGCCTTTTTCCAGGTTAGTACATCTCAAATTAAGGTTTGAGGTTAACTGACTGACCTGTCAAATAAAAAACCTATATTTTCTAAATCCTTCCTCCCATTCTCATTATTGCAATCTACAGTCATGGTGTAATTTTACACCATATGTGTACACTGTGAGATCCCAATATTAATTAGATTAATTAGATTTAGGACAGCAATATTGTGGTACCTCTACGGCTATGACACCAGTCACTTAAAAAACATAGAAGCAAAGGTAACGTTTGAAAGAGTTTTGTCGACGAATGGGCCTATTTACTTAATGTTGTTATATACTTGCATGGTGTATATCTTATCCTTGTCAATACCACATACATTTCCTTCATATTTTGTGCAAATATATAATGTAAAAAAAATAGAATTGATACTTCAAAATAGGTGCATAAAAAACTTAGAAGCGTAGGAAACGTATCACTGAATTTTGTCGACGGATTGGAGAATTTGCTTATTTACTTATATAAAACTGCATGGTAGATATCTTATACGTATAAATACATATTAAAATCTTTTATGTTTAATGTAAATAAGTAAAGTAATAGAATTTGAATTGAATTTACAGGATATGCATTTAAAAAAGTCAGAAACAAGGAAAATGTTTCAAAGAGGTTGGTCGTCGGATTTGAGAATTTAGTTTTTTTTTAACATAAACCTGCATGATAGATATATCATACATATATATACATATTAAAAATAGTAAATGAAATTGAATTGAATGTACAGGACAGGCATTTAAAAATCTTAGAAGCATAGAAACCGTATCAATGAATTTTGTCGACGGATTGGAGAATTTGCTTATTTATTTATATAAACCAGTAGGGCAGATATATCATACATATAAATACATAGATATACATATCAAATTAAATAGCAAATATTGAATATGCAAGTTATTTTACTTTACAAGAAGTTTTACCGATACGAATAGATATAATTGAAATTTAAATATGCAATATCCTAAATTAATTTCAATACATACATTTCACTTGCATATCTACAAGAAATATCGATATCTCTTTTATTGCAAGAAATTTGAACACGTTTCTATAAGCATAAAAAAGTAGCATTACAAATAGGAATCTTTTCATTGAAACAAGAATATCAGAAAGTATCAGAAAATGCGTATTTCATTTAGCACCACCATTCCTATACATTAACAAAATTAAGTAAATTAGTCCATCTGTCGACAAACCTCTTTGAAACATTTTCTTTGTTTTTAAGTTTTTTAAATCCATATCCTGTAAATTCAATTCCAATTCTATTACTTTATTTATTTACAATAAACCTAAAAGGCTTTAATATGTATTTATATGTATGATACATCTATCATGCTGGTTTATATAAATAAATAAGTAAATTCTCCAATCCGTCGACAAAATTCATTGATACGGTTTCTATGCTTCTAAGATTTTTAAATGCCTGTCCTGTACATTCAATTCAATTTTATTTACTATATTTATTTACATTGAATATGAAAGATTTTAATATTTATTTATATGTATGATATATCTATCATGCAGGTTTATGTTAAAAAAAACTAAATTCTCAAATCTGACGACCAACCTCTTTGAAACATTTTCCTTGTTTCTGACTTTTTTAAATGCATATCCTGTAAATTCAATTCAAATTCTATTACTTTATTTATTTACATTAAACATAAAAGATTTTAATATGTATTTATACGTATAAGATATCTACCATGCAGTTTTATATAAGTAAATAAGCAAATTCTCCAATCCGTCGACAAAATTCAGTGATACGTTTCCTACGCTTCTAAGTTTTTTATGCACCTATTTTGAAGTATCAATTCTATTTCTTTTACATTATATATTTGCACAAAACATGAAGGAAATGTATGTGGTATTGACAAGGATAAGATATACACCATGCAAGTATATAACAACATTAAGTAAATAGGCCCATTCGTCGACAAAACTCTTTCAAACGTTACCTTTGCTTCTATGTTTTTTAAGTGTCTGGTGTCATAGCCGTAGAGGTACCACAATATTACTGTCCTAAATCTAATTAATCTAATTAATATTGTGTACACATATGGTGTAAAATTACACCATGACTGTAGATTGCAATAATGAGAATGGGAAGAAGGATTTAGAAAATATGGGTTTTTTATTTGACAGGTCAGTTAACCTCAAACCTTAATTTGAGATGCACTAACCTGGAAAAAGGCATAAATAACACCTATTCACACACAATTGGTATATAATTCATTCATTTAAAATAAAAATAACAAGCTCACGATGGCTTATGCCACTGTTTTGTCCGTGTGTCGATTTGAATAACATTACGAGATCATTGCAAATGTTATACACTGGGAATGTGACAGGTGGGTAATTGCAGGAATATAACACTGGGAACATACCTGGAACATGCAATGCGATATTATATATTTGTAATATTCGTAGCATATTCCTGGTATGTAACGCTCAATATGATAACATCTGGTATGTTCCTGTTATATACCTTTCGAAATGATATCAAATATAACATTGTTATATTCCTGGAATATAGGTGGAACGATAAATGCTGTCTGGGTTGTACTATTTTTACTACTTTTTTTTGGAATAACTCGAAAACCGCTCAGCCGATCATGTTCAAAATCTAATCAGCACGAAGTTAGGTCAGGACGCATCGATTAAAAAAAAAATTAATCAATTCGCTTCATCCGTTGAAATTTGGTTTTCATCCGCACACACACACACACACACACACACACACACACACACACACACACACACACACACACACACACACACACACACACACACGCACGCACGCGCGCGCGCGCGCGCACGCACACACACACACACACACACACACACACACACTAAACACATCTCTCTAAAAATGTGTCAGTTTGCTTCTAGTGGTCACAAAACGTGGAGATATCATGAAATTAGCATTTTCCATTTTCGAGGTCATTTCAATAACTTCCCTGTAGACCGGGAATGCAAATTTCGATGTCCCGTTTATCTTTAAATGGCTTGATATGTCCAGTATTTGTGTTGAAAGGCTTATGTACTATTCTAATATTCTCTTTTTTCAGAATTTTCGTTATAGTTTCACTGAGACCTTTAACATATGGGATGCTTGTGGTTTTCTTGTATTTTAATGATGTTTGTCCGTTTTTGTTGTTATACAAAAGATGCACCCTTTTCTTAATACATTGATTGACAAGGTCTCCTGGGTAACCATTAATGTTTAGCACTTTTTTAACCAAGTTTAGATTCTTTTTCCTGAATCTAATCTCCGCTCATTTGGTTGCCCCATCAATTAATCCATAAATTACGCTGATTTTGTAATTTAACGGATGATTAGAGGAATAATGAAGGTACCTTTCTGACCATGTTTTCTTGTGGTACCAATCTGTATCTAATGAGTCATCATTTCTTATTATTAATAAATCCAAAAAAGTGATCTTATTATCCATTTTTTGTTCTATGGTAAACGTGATCCTATTCTCTATCCCATGGATCTTCATTTGATTGTTGAATTTATTAATGATGTATTTTATTTTGTCTTCTGGAACTGCTGTTAATATGTCATCAACAAATCTTATGAAAAATGGAGGTTTGAAGTCCAGTTTTCTAATTAAAACTTTCTCTAGATATTCCATTACTAAATTAGCTATGATTGGTGATAATGGGGATCCCATGGGAACACCGTAAACTTGTTTATAGACTTTTCCTTGAAATTTGAAGTAAGTAGAGTTCAGTATTAATTTTAAACCTTTTGCAAATTTTTCTTTTGTTAATGATGTGTAGTTACAAATCTTGTGCCATTCTTTGTTTACTATGTATTCCACACATGGTATCGAAATATTAGTGAATAATGATACTACATCTAGAGAAATTAATCTGTAGGAAGGTGGTAATTTATGAGATTTGATTTTTTCTCTGCAGTTCCAAGAATCCTTAATAAATGAAGGTGTTTTACCTATTATATTTTTTAAAATCGATGTGTAGAATTTGGCTAAGTTGTATATTGGTGCATTTATAGTGGAAACTATAATTCTCAGAGGTACGCCTTCTTTATGGATTTTCGGTAATCCATAAGCCAATGGTATTACTCCATTGTATGATTTTACTTTTTATATTTTTTAGACATTGATCCACTCACTTTAATTAAATTTGTCTACTTGTAACGCCAACAGAAAGTTTAATAGTTTAAATCTCGCGGGGAATGTTAATTAGTTCTACAATTAAACACTGATTAGGGGTATTGCAATTTTCGAACTCAACAGTCAACATCAGAAGCACGTGGTAGTAATAAGTGGTTCGAGCTCATTATAGATTTCAACAGTAATTTTGAAAAATTTTTTATATTATTTTATTTACAATGAATTTGGTTTCTTCTTAAAAAAATTTTAATTTCTTGTTTTTCATCTAATACATATAATCTAATACAATTTCCTGGTCAAAAATAACTTTTTCATAAACCAGTATTCTAACCTATAAATTGACACATATTATAACCTCAAATTATATTCCTTATTATTGAAAAAGAATTTTTTTACAAATGACTCGACTACTTCATCCATGTTTTGATGGATTATTGTAAAAACAAAAATTTTAATCCAAACTAATGGAATTATCATTGTACACTTTCAATTATGGTGAGAGTTTCATGATATCTCTAGTTAGAATACATTTTGTTCTGAAGAGGGCCCATATTAGTGGCCGAAACGTTAAACAACGTATTTTAATTACCATTCCATCCTGGTATTAAGTCGAAGGACCGTAATTACCCATGAATAAATTTAAAATAATAATTATTAATTTTCACACTTTATTAAACTTACAAATGAGAATATAAATATATTTTTTTTTACACGATATCTCCAGTTCCAAACGTCTGAAACAAAAAATCCAAAAAATTATTAAAATATATGTTCGTGGCTATGGCAGGTAGTAAAAGTAAACGTTTTTAACGAAAAAAAATAAAATGGCGACCGTTTGAATTTTTTTACCCCATTTTCACCCCTAAAAGGATAAGAAAATTGTGGTTAAAATTCACCGAAAAATTATAATTTCTAAGCTTGGTTAAATAGATTTTACAAAATCGTGTCTGCCAGCTCGAAAAACGTTGTTTTGAGAAAAACGCGTTTAACGTTTTTGTTCGCATAATCGTTAGTATGATCGTGAAAAAAAGTGTCTTACGCTGAATCAGCGATGCCAGCTCCGTATATTATGCCTTCGATTTCTTCCTATAACTCCTTTTGTGCAAATTTCATGTTCCTCAACTCAGTTCTGCGTTCTTTTGTAGAGTCCAGGCTGCGACGGTTAGAAGTTGTGATGCGATCTCGGTCGCGACGATGCGCGAGTTCCACTGCGTTTCTGCCGATAGTGATTCCCATAGCCTCCATGATTTTTAATAAAGACTTAAAGCCCTCATTAAATGTGCAGGCAGCAGAGTAGGCTACAATTTCGACTATTTTTTTACCGGCGAATATGTGTTTAGGTGCTAAGTGCCAAACACACGCGTTGTAGCTCTCGTTTGAATTTTGAGTGTTGGCTCCAACGCATCGTTCCAGTAAATCGTCTGTCGTCAGATCTTCGTAGACTTTTTTCAGCAGAAGTTTCAGGAGATCGTCCAATGCAGGGGGGGTGCTTGAATGTATCTAAATTTTGATTGGCTTCCGCGACACGATACGCACACCAGGAATCGGCTCCTTCAGGACAACTCTCGTGATTAGGTTCTTCGTCAGTAGAAAATTTGTGGAAAAACGTTGCCCATATAGCTTTTCTCATATTCTCTACAGAATCCGAATTTCTTCGCACAGCCACAGATTTCGTCGATGTTTTAGTCTTTTCATTAGTATTTTCCTGTTCCAAACTTTTCTTCGTCTTCTTCGATCGTGTCATTTCAGTTTTTACATCTTTAGCTCGTTTATACATGCGCTTTTTTACGTACGAAACACATTCTTTCTTCTTTACAATTACATCACCGCCAAAGGGTTGTATATCTTTCAGCTGTTTAAAAGTTTTTGTGTCGCCATCGCCTACGTACTGTTCATAATAAATATCGTGTAAGTTTACAGATAGTTTAAACATTTCAATGATAGCATTGACTTCGATCAATCCAGTACTGCCTTCATGATTAATGCTACATGTTTCCTGATGATTCTCGTACCAAACATCGTACTCGATACTGTCTTTATTTCTGTCATTCCAGTTCGAACATCCTGCGTACACACTTGATTTCACACAAACATCAAGAAGTTTCCCTGTGTATTTTCCAATTATACTCGCCAAGCCAAAAGGGAAGAAAAGCCTCGTCGAGCCCAAGAGCCATCGCCGGAAACTGTAACACGATTTTTGATGTTACCAGCACTTTCATTTTTTTCTTTCTCTTCTTCAGCTGCTTTTTGAAAGACTACGTTTACAACAGCCTTTACAGCTGTATAAATGTGACTTTGAGAAGTATTGAATTTGGTCAGCTCCGATTTTTTAATTTTCACACTTCGGGCATTATTTTTGATATAAAAATCATAACCAATTTAAAAGTTAAAGGACTCATTTTGTTCGTTAACTCCTCAGCTTCAATGTAATTAAGTTATTTTATTAGATCATCCGTCTAGCGCGTCCGATAGAGTCCGCAATACATTATCTTCCAAATGTTTGTTATATTGTACGTCCGTCCGACCGTCCGTGTGCAAAATTTTGTCTGCGCGATATCTCGAAAACGGAGAGACGGATTTAGACGTGTAACCTCTTTTTGGATTTGGCATGCCCTTAAATCTCATTAGATTTTGAAGTCGATCCGCACATCGGGTCATAACAAAATTCGTAAAAAACGTTAATTTTAATTACTTCGACCCAGACCGTGGGTCTAATTTCAAAACCCGCTTACATATATGCATTAATCGATTCGATATCGTCCCCCTTATAGGTATACCCCAAACCTTTTCTCAGATTTTGCATTTCTCCCACAGTTTCTGAGATATTTAAGAACTTTTTGTGAATTTTCCATATTTAAAAATTTAAAAATCCGTTTGCAGATATGCATTAATCGACTCGAAATCGTTCCCCCTATAGGTATGCCTCAACAATTTTCTCAGATTTTGCATATCTCTTACAGTTTCTGAGATATTTAATTTATTAAAAATTTTGGAAATTTGAATTTTCTATATTTTAAAAATTTCAAAATCCGTTTGCGTATATGCATTAATCGAATCGAGAGCGTCCCCCCTATAGGTAAACCCCCAACATTTGCTCAGATTTTGCATATCTCTTACAGTTTCCGAGATATTTAAGAAGTTTTCGGAATTTTTAAATTTCAATATTTTAAAAATTCTAAAATCCGTTTTCATCTATGCATTAATCGAAAATGCTGATTTTCACTTTTTAAACATTTAAAGAATGTTGTTATAATATACACGGAAAGAATTTTAATGCAATTGCTGACCAAATTGCGGCTGCTGTATTGCAAACGAGCAGGCAAGTTACAAACTGACGATTCGAAACCAACGTTCGCTTGTCTTGGGACAGTTACTCGCTCAAACTGAGACGACGGCGATTTCAATGTATTGATAAGGTAGGAGCCTTTCATGAAGAGGCAAAAGTCATCTTTACCGGAAGGATAAAGCTGATTTGTCCGTGCATTGCACGGTGTATCGCGAAGTAGAAGCCGCTCCATAATCTGAGAGCGCTGTCGCCTGCATGGTTTGGGTCAGTTACTCACTAAATGTGACCGAGTAGCCGCCCCAACTGTGATAGGAGACAGCTGCATGACGCAAAGGGTGGCAGATACGTCACAGTTTTTTACGTCTATGTATCGAAACTATTTGGACCTAACTATGCTGGAACTACGCTCCGCCCCCCTTTTCCTCGGCAGTGTTAAAATGGGAATGTTCTTAGCAGGTGCGATTGTAGGCACCCGGGTCGAAGGCATCTGGTATAATAATGAAATTAATTGAAAAATAATCTGCGAATATGCGAACTCCAAGTGTGATATTTGACAGTCAAGCACTTTAACCACACGGTTATCAAGCTCTTTTCAATTTCACGTTGCAAGTCACTTATAAACTGCTTCCAGCAGTAATTTCTTTGATCCATTCGCAGTTAAAAAAATGACATTTAGTGTTACGTCAAATGGTACGCCCAAAGGGACGTCAAAAAGTATGTCAAAAGGGATGTAAAATAGAACGACCAAAAGGACATCCTGAATTGGGATATCTTTCATGATATCTTTCGACGTTTCTTTTGACGTAATATTCGACATCAAGTTGGACGTTATTTTTTGTTACATAAATAAATTTAATTTCACTTCAGCACACATGATGTAACAATAAAAATATTTTTTTTCGCCTGCTTCGCGGGTCGAAAGTCGACAAGTCCGACTGCGCGTCGCCGCGTTTCTAATTTAAGACAAAAAATGTAAATCGTCTTTACTTGTAATTTCAAAAAACTTGCTTGGTGTTGATCAAGATGAGTACGTATAAAGATGTCTTAAGTAATATATCATATAAAATAAAGTATCCATTAACGCATTTCTTTGGTTCCTGTTGATCACCGGCAAAGCATCTAGGAACGTAGCGAGGATTTTTTATTTGGCAATGAGCAGGAGTGGTAGTTGGTGAGCTCCGTTAGTATTCTAATTCCGGCATATATCATTAGTGTAACCCAATCCTTGGTAAGTTCCCTGTTATGATCCGTATAAATTATTATTTTTTATTACATTTATTTTTTGATTGTCTTTGTCGCAGTATGTATCTTGCAGGACGACCGATCGTCCTTTATGATCGACTAAACCGCGCGTTTGGCCTACAATTCGGTACCATAAAGCCACGACGGTTACAGCCCTGGCGCTAGCCTTCGATTCGGCCCCTGTCGTCTGCTGTCGGCTCTATTCGACGCTGAGTCCGCCTCGATCTCCCGTCCTTTCGTCATCGATGAAGCAACGCGTCGGCACCGCCAGTCTCGTTCGATGTCTCGATGAAATCGGTTCGTGTTTGTGGCGTATACCAAAAATATCGAAACACCAATCTGTAAGAACGCTCAACAATAAATAATTTTGAGTGCTTGAATGTGAGTCTTTTTGTACACTCGACCTGGACCTACGTCCTTCGGAAAAATTTGGCGATCCTGATAGGATCGAGTGAAAATTCAGTGCCCAAACGAGTGATGTTTGAAGTGCATGTTCAAGAGCACTGTCGAAAATTCGGACATCGACGGTTTCGTGAGTGAGCAATACAGCGTGCCGTCTTCAGCTTTCGGCTTTCGATTCGCTGTATCGCGAGCTCGTTGGCTTTCGGCCTCCGCGTTTTGGTTGAACCTTTTCGTCCTTGCGAGTACGAAGCAGAATTTCATCCGCTTTCTCGACATCCGTTTATAGACATTTCTACAAGTTGCAATCTACGTCACAACTTCATTAGTTCGCTTTATTGTTACGACTCTTTTTCTGGGTATTACGTGCCAGTGTATCGGCTCTAGACTTTCGCGTACATTTCACTTAGCGTCACACGCGGTCATTCGCCATTTTGCAACGACGCGCTTGAAAGTCGGCCATATTGGATTTCGGCCAATACCATCCAGCCAAGTCAGTGACGTCGCATAACTTCCTAGACGAAGCCCAAAGAAGACGATTTTGACGACGCCCAGTTCCGACGCTTCACGCAGAAACCCGACAACGATTTCGGATTACTGCGCACATTCTTCAGCGTCGTTGTCCTGCTCGAAGGCTTACCATTCCTAGCGGGAGTATCTCAAGGTCATCGAGGATTCTCTTTCTGTTGGAACTTCGTTCTATTTTCTACGCTTCGAACTTGGTTCCAAGAACACGATTAATTGAATCGACCATGACCGACGGTCTCATTTCTCAGTTGCTGCAATGTTTTGAGGAAATGCAGTATTCCTTCAAACAGGCCTCCATCGAAGCGAATCGCACTCCAGGTAGATTGAAGGTCCGATTGGAGCATACAAAGCAGTTGTGGACAGCTACTGCAATCTATAGGAGAAACTACAAGCTACAATTACGCCGAGCTACCTTATATGACTGATCACCTGTCGACTGTCATGTCCGTCGAACTACACGGTTTCGCTGATGCATCCCAAATTGTATTCGCAGGTGTTATTTATTCCCGAATTACATTTAACTCTGGCGAAATTGAAGTTGTGTTACTTTACACTAAGACCAGAGTATCACTTCTCAAGCAATTGAGCTTCCCACATTTGGAGCTGAACGCAGCTGTTCTTGTGGCGCGTTATCTGCGAGCTCTTATGGAGATAACTCAATTCATCAACTTCAGTCTCCACTGCTGGACAGACGCCATGATTGTCTTAGAGCGGCTCTCAATCTCCTTCGAAATGGCACACCTTCATAGCGAATCGTGTGTCGGAGATACAGACGACTATCCCTGAGGCTCAATGGCACCATGTCCCATCACGTGATAATCCCGTGGACTTGGCTTCGCGTGGTGTGTCAGCACGTGAGCTCGTCGAGTCTACGTTGTGGAAAACAGGCTCTGACTGGCTCTCTAAGCCTCTCAGTGAGTGGCCTCATACTGAGATGGAGTTGAGTCCTGATGCTCCACTCGAAAAACGGATACATACTCTCACGACCTGCCCCCAGGCAAATGTTTTGGATGACCTCGCACCGCGCCTTTCAACTTGGAGTCGTCTGATTCAGGTTACTACTTATCTCTTAAGTTGGACAAGACCATGGAAGTCTGATCATCCTCCTGCTTCTTCGTACGCTAGACAAGCCTCGATTATTTGGTTTCGCTGGTTGCAGTTTACGTTATTTGGTGACGAGCTAGCCACTCTTCAATCCCACTCGCCATTGCCTCGTCATAGCCTTTTAAAAACTTTATCCCCGTTTATCGATGAACAGGGCGTTATACGAATCGGCGGACGGCTTGGTCATGCGTCGCAGTTGTTCGACTTATAGTGCGAGACGTTCATCAACGGTGTCTCGATGGAGGAGTGTCTCTTACGCTCCAAACTTTGCGTGAAACCGTCTGGATGTATGAATTTATCGTTGTATAGATCGTGGGTTGTAACTGTGTGAATGTGGGAGTCTTCGAGTGTTATTACTTGTATTATATTATTTGTTGAGTGTATATATCTTTTGTCTATGTGTGAGTGTGAATCTGACTTGACGAAAATTTGAACATGTCAACTGTCAGACAGTCGAAATCTAGACATGGGCTACACTAATTCAATTTTTATTTACGCGCTATTTTCCGATTAAAAAAATTGTATTTAAAGTATCATTAAATTATTCAAAAACAAAACATTCCTAGATTAAAATTACAGGAATATTGAATAAATTTTTCGTCCACCATATTGCACCCGTCATCTTGAATTTTTGAAAAAAGACTTCACATTCGTAATCAGCGACCTCGAGAACCCTCAGATACCAATGTACGGGTAAATTTACTGAAATTTCCACTGCCAAAGTCAACTTGACCTTAAATTGACCTGCAAGCGCACGGTCAAGGTCATGATCTAAGTCATATCCGGACGTAAAATTTTCCGCTCTTTCCATTCCTATTATCAAAAATATGTGATTCTATTAAAAAAGTATATTCGACCCCGAAACGACATTAAAAGTCACGTTCAAGGTCAAATTTCGGGTCACGACTGAATAGCCAAGAAGAAAACCTACAACTTTTGTGTGAAACTTTTTTCCTCCAAAGTTATTAGGCCGTTTCTATACTTTTAGTGTCTGTTTAAAAAATAAACTTGGCCTTGGAATAAACTTCAAGGTCAATTTCAATGGTACCGTTAAATAGCCAGAGAAAAATCCTTCAACTTTTGTATTTAAGATTTTCCCCGAAAATGCACTCCGGCTGAGTTAATTCAGAGTTCCAGGATTTTCAAGATTGACCTTCAAATGACCTTGCCGGAAAAATCGACCATATCATATTCGGACGTAAAATTTTGTGCTCTTTCCGAATCCGTGAAAAAAAAATAGGAGTTTCCATTGGACAAAATAACATTGACTTTGGAATAACCTTCAAGGCCATGTTCAAGGTCAAATTCGATGGTACTGTTAAATAGCCAGGGAAAAATCCTTAAACTTTTGTCTGAAAGATTTTCCCCTAAAATGCACTCCCGCTGAGATATTTATAGGAATTTTTGACGAACTTAGTCTAAAAATCTATAAAGTGAGATGTCTTTTCTTGGATGATTTCCAAATCGAATGAGCCTAGTCTGATCAAAAAATATCAATTTCCGTTGATTTATTCCATTTTTAACTCTGATCATTTCTCAGTTAAAAAACGTCAAGATCCTAAACTATGTCGATTAATTTACAATATCTCTGTTGGATTGTATTTTAAAATTATGTATCATAGAATTTCGAATTCCTTGTTGTTTTCCGCTTAAAATGGTCACAGGTTGAGTTAATAATGATCATTTTCATGCCAATTAATGCATTTTATATGAAGAAATCTTTTTTACTAAAATCACGTAAAGGAAATGAAAGTCTAGTTTATCTGCTATAACTCGTGAGAAAAAATCTTAAATTACTGCACCAAAGACGACCATATTCCTCACGATTTTTCCTATTAAAATGTCTAATCATCGATCAAGAAAAAAAAATTGTCACTAGGTTGTTGCGATGTGAACATTTCACTTCTTGTAATGCGTGAAATATAGAGATCGGTTACCTATCAAACATAATTTAAAAAAATATTCCATGACTTCGATTAAAACAAATAAAGGCTTCTTGAAACGCACTAATTTCACTGAATTGTTACGACTTAGTGTAAAAAAATTAAATAAAAGTTTTGAGTTGGATGCCATAAAAATTAATATAGAATTTACAAATTCATGATATTAAAGGAGCTCGAAAGTAGTCAGTCAATAAGGTAGTAATCTACGAAAAGTGTAAATTATCCGGAAATAAATGATTTTTACTTATTTTCGTAAATACTCGCTTATTATCAATATTAATATCTTTGATATCTTTTATCAAATCGTACAAAGTGATTATAATTACATGTTAACCGCATTTTGAAAAATCAATTCAGTCAAATCAATTTTAATTTATTGTTTTTGTCGTAGGCTATACTACCTTTTCAGCTAACCACTCTAGAATCCCCTTAAAAGCTGTAAGATTAGTAATAAATATGTTATATTATTATTAGGTACGAACTCAGAAATCTTATTACGCTTAGAATGCAATTCCCTGTATGAATTAGACAACACTTCACAGATTCCCAGAATCACCAGTGTCTGCACGATTCGCAGAACGCGATGTTCGACTGTTTACATTAATAGCATGTTTATAGTGTGCTCTTCATTATCGGTCGACCGGTTAAACGTTACGCTCGACTGTGCTCTGCATTACCCACCGCGCACGTGTTATGTGTTAAGGGTGTCCTACATTATCATACTTCCAACGTTATAGAAGTATAGTGCGGTCCAGAAACTTTACAAATAAAAGTAAAGTGTCATTGTTATGACTTACAATTGCTTATTTTTACGTTGAATAAACAACGTTCTTTGCTTTACACGATGACTTTGCGACCAACCCTACGAAAGAACGTTTATTTAATTGGTGATCTGGACATGCAAATCATTAGCAATAAGCTGCTGATAAAAGAGCAGGTGCTTTAAGTTTTATTGTATAAAATTCGAGAAACAAAACTGAGTATTTGTGATAGTGCTAAATTAGTCGTCAATCAAGTGGAAGTCTTTTGGGCAAAAGCTCGATTACCAAATTAAAATGCGAATCGATGCATAGAAAAGTAGTGATCTTGCATCAGAAATGGTCGAAGTTGCAAAAAAATTCAGGGTAATCATTTAACATAGAAAGAGAACAACAGTTCCCTTTCTGACATAAAGAATTTATTCGATATCGCTCCAAACAATATTTTGGAACAAATTGATGCTACAAGAATACAATTTTTTGAAAAGCAAAGACGAGGTGGTTACGACAGCTTCATTAGCGATATGGAGAGAATTGAAGAAACTGAGGCCCGAAATGAAGAAATAGAATCTCGACAGCTACTAAATGCCCAAGTGGACTAACAATTATTGGATAAACTATAAGATTTATATCTGCGCTCGCTAGGAAAAATCAGGTAACTCCATTTTTGCGTAAAAATAAATCAACTGACATAGATTACCGTTTTAGATATCTTGAGTTGTTTAATGCAACCAAACCCTTCAACATTGATTCAAAATTATCTTTCTCTGATGACCAAAATTTTATCCTATTACGACATGATGAAATTCAAATATAAATATATACATTAAAAATAATTGTTAATAAGGTTCTCTTTTAGATAATACTCCACGATACGCCTGGTGAATATTAAATGAAAATTACCTCCAATTTTTCAGTTGTCCTCTTCCCTATTATTGTATAGTAATAACACTAATGACATAAGAGTATATTTTCGATAGAGAAAATATTTTAAAAGTTGACTGGACCTATGTAAAATCATAGAGTCGGTCCGTTGGTATATTAAGAATTAACTTGACGATTGAATATCTTACTCTGCTTGAAAAATAAAGAAACACGTGTATTTACCGTGTAAAATTGCTTGAATTTTTAATGAATTGTTCGATTTTTACAAGTTTTTTTCAAGTTTTTTTTAAATAAAAAATTGAGATAACGATACAAATTAATTCAATTAAAAAAAAAATTGTTTTTTCAAAAAGGCCACCTATTTTTTCATCAAAATTTTCAGGATTCATAGATGATCATATGCACTATTTACCATAAAAATGTCATTAGTATTTTTTTTGTTTCTTTTTTAGAGACACTCAAGCTTATTAGTGCACCCTATTTTATTTAATAGAATAATTAATTTTGAATGATCCCGTTATGAGCACCAGTCTGTATTTATTGTGTTTACTTTTAAAACCTCAATTTCCAAACAAAGAACAAAAATCTGAAAAAAAGTTTGGGCAAACGGAAATACGCATAATTTTTCGGTGAAAAACGTGCTTTGCCTAGAAGAAATTAATCTACGTCAATTATTAATTTTTTTTGACCAGTTGCGAATTTTGTAGAGAAAAAACGTGTATATAATTTTCTTATATGAATGTTTTTATAAGTAAAAATTACACATTTTAGAAAGAAATAAAATTACCTGGTATTTCCAAGCGATCATAGAAATTAATGTAGCAAACAAACCAATGTATGTATCAAGTTTTGTAGAAAGAACCCCAGTGTTCAGCACGAATACTTGGCAGATTTGTTTGTTTGCAGAATGTATATCGGAACATATTCCGATAATTTTGGAGTTCTTGTGCTATTATAACTGATAATACATTTCAGACTATATAACGGAGTCATCTTCGAGTATAAATGACCTGTCTGAGAGTTTCTTCCAAACAAGTATCAGCAGTATTGAGGTTGGGCCATCAGCACCGAAGAAATTACGGGCACCATCAATATTTTCAACAATAAAGTCCTTGCAGCTTTGGGCAGATGTAAAGTAAGTGACAGAGATGCTGTTTGTTCACTTGGTCGCAGCCATATCAGAGAGTTTACATGTCGATTTAAACTCGTTAGTTCTGAATAAGGAATCTATTCGAAGACACCGACAAAAAGACGTGAAGTCAGAGCCGACAACATTAAAAAAGTTTTCCAAGAACGCGAGTTAAATGTTCTTTATCTACATTGGGATGGGAAGCTTATGTTTGATTTAGTTAAGCATGAAATGGTGGACAGATTACCGATTTACGTGACGAATGATGAGATGGAAAAACTGATAAGTGTTCCAGCATTGGGAAATAGCAAGAGAGCAACGCAAGCAAATGCGATTTACGAAGTTCTTGAAGATTGGAAGCGTGCAGAAAAAGTGAAAGCACTTTGCTACGACACAAGAGCGTTAAATTTAGGGAACAAAAATGGTTCTGCGACTTTATTAGAAGATCTATTAAAAGAGATATATTATATTATATCTGCCCTGCAAACATCATATCTTCGAGTTGATTTTGGGTTGCGTTTTTTGAGAAAAATGCTAGGGACATCAAGACCAAACGTTCCTCTATTTAAAACGAAACATAAAAGTGGATTAGAAGATGAAAATGTAAAAGAAATCGTAACATCTGATGCCGTGGTGAAGATAAGTTCCTTCGTACGACGAGCACTATCAATTCTTCAACCGAGGGACGATTATAAAGAGCTCCTAGAATTAACGCTGACTAATTCCATTTCAAATCATGCAGAGCCGCCGGGGTCATGTTCTCAGAACGCGCTGATATTGAAATATGCGATTCTATAGTAAAAATGAAGAGACACGAATTTCACTAGAAGTAGTTTGCCATTCGCCATTTTGCATTTTTAAAATCTGACATCAGATTCATAATCAGCAACCTCAAAAACCCCTATATGGGTCATTCTCCAGAAAAGTGTAATTTTATGTCCCCGGTTAATATTTTATCCAAATAATGGAATTTATTCTCCAAACATTTTTTTTCTTGCGCGTTATACTTTTATGTAAACATCGCACAAGAGATAATTTGTTCAAATCGCATGATAAAATCTTGACATACTGCTAAAGGTCCGAAATGTAAGCCTCCTGGCTGCCTCCAGGTATAAATAACACGTTTTCGATCACTGTCATTCTCTTTCATGTGAATGATTAAATTTCTTTAAAAGTGGTTACGATCTGTTTTACTTATAACAAACAAATAGTGCTGTAAAAATTTCACTATAAAGTTCCTGAAAATTGTTATGGCTTTGTAAAATGTGTCCTAATGTTTTAAAAAATAAATGTAAGTACAGAATACATGCTATTTACAGTACAAACAAAAGTAAATGTAGATACAGACAATCGTTCTACAATTTCGATTACTTTTAGACTATGTATTGTGTGCATAATATTACTGATTTCAAAACTAATTTAAACCCAAATTTAGTAATATTGTTAGAACTAAGGCCAGTACGTTTATTCCTTGTAAGCCTTCTGCCATATTTGCGACGTTAATTTAGCATGTTAAGAAAGCGAGTAATATCTTAAAATTTAAAGAAAAGATAAATATAATAAACTCTTATGCCTTGAGTGCATTTGACCGAAATTTATTTTGTTCTTATGTTAATCTGGTTAATACGTTGACATGTAAGCTACCCTGTCATGTAAGCCTCCTGGACAATTGTAGTGATTTACAGAAATTCCGTTCTAATTAGTGATAGAACGGATTTTTATTGAACTTAACATCAAGTTTCTTTACTACTTTCAGTATTAAACGCGCATCATCAGTAATATGCGGTAATCAAAGCTTTTTTTTTACATCGCTGAAATAACTAAACATATCACTTTATAATTTTCCATAATAATTTTAACTGTTTTGAGTTTTATAAAATAAATATTATTAAGTTACTATTTTTATTCTTACTCTTTATGAGTCACTCATTCGCTAAGAGTGAACATTTCGCCATTTTTATATAAAATTTCCATTAAAAAATTAAATTACTTGTATATTTCACGCGTAACGATGTCTGCTGCATTATTACTTCGTATTTACGTAATTAGCAAGTCAATGAATATATATATCTAAGCTTTAAGTTTTAATTTTTATAATCTTTTATTTTGTGGAACAAAATACGTCGATTTTACACTTTTTCGAAAAATGACCCATATACCAAATATTAGACAAAACGATACTTTTTCAACATTTGTGATCGGGCATATTGCATCCCCCATTTTGAATATTTAAAATCTGACACCGGATTCGTAATCAGCACCCTCGAAAACCCGTATATACCAAATATTAGACAAAACTATACTTTTTCAACATTTGTGATCAGGCATATGCACATCCCATTTTGAATATTTAAAATCTGACACCGGATCAGCAACCTCGAAAACCCCTATATACCAAATATTATACAAAACTAAACTTTTTTAACATTTGTGATCAGCCATATTGCATCCGCCATTTGGAATTTTTAAAATCTGACACCGAATTCGTAATCGGCAACCTCAAAAAGTCTTATACACCAAATTATATATATTAAAAAATCGTATGAATAGTTAATTTTATTTTTTCATAAATTGATTTTTTTTATATGACAAAGTCTTTTACCAGAGTTAGAACTTTGAGAATGAGTGACATATGGACCCATTAACCTGTCAAAAGAAAATTTTAAAAGGTGGTGTTTTTGAGATAATCAATTTTTTAATTTTCAATAAAATGGACGCCATTTTGTTATTTAAAAATATTTACAAATTATTTTAGCACTATTTTATGCAGCTGGGATATACACATTAAAAGCATAAATAAATATTAACATACCATTATTTTTCTCGGCGGGAAGGAGTTTTTGTAAAAATAACAATCACTTTCTGCGGAATGTATGTTTAACTTCCCCTACTTCTAGCATCGCAGGGAATAATTTTTTCACGAAACGGTGAAATACGTGACTCTTCATGTTTACTATAGAATCGCATATTTCAATATCAGCGCGTTCTGAGAACATGACCTCGTCGCCTCTGTATGATTTGAAATTGAATCAATCCCCTTATTTTTCTCGGGGCTATCCGTCTAACGATATTAAATTTCGATACCCTGGAACATTACATCATGCACCGATTTTCATTGTAATGATATATAAATATATATATATATATATATATATATATATATATATATATATATATATATATATATATATATATATCGAAGCTTGGCTCATAGTTTCACTTGCATGAATGGCTCCAAATCACGATTTGCAATTTCTCAAAATGCTCTACAACTATTATTCGATTGACAAAGACGTATCGACAGTCACACTCAACAAATTCAGGAACCATTTCTGGTATCTGACTCCAGAAGCGACCGCAATGGCCTTTTTTACGAAACGTCATCACTCGATGTGAAATAGAAAATGGTATTAGAATTCAAGCCATTCGAAGAAATCAACGATTTTTGTTCTAAGTGAATCCAAATGAAATTCAACGACAATGCATACTGTGAAAAACAAATAGATCATTTTGTAACACCGCAAACCACAAACTTTTTCCGAAGATTCGGCTTCGAAGAAGATTTTTTGGAAATTGACCCGGGGCTTTGGTCCAAAAGAGAAAGTTGTCACAAAAAGGTTTGAGTATCGTCAAACAATTAAAGCTGGTAAACGACGTTGCGGAGAAAGGTGTTCATTTATTTACCGACTATAATAACATACTTTTTCAAAGAATGAAGACAAAAAACAGTTTACTTTGTAGATTGTTAGTGAAGATCGAAATGTATTTCAAAAAGCGAAGAAACAATCCGCCATGATGCCTTTTTAACCAATTTAATCTCACTTTTTATATGTTCTGCTTTTTCTTACATTCGGCTTCAAACTTGCATTATTATGAAATAAAACACGTTCAATATATAACTGAACTCTTCTTTTGAATTTAGAAACTTGTTAAAATTAAAAAAAAATGAAATATCAAATCGAGATTTGTAATTTGTTTTACTTACTCATAAGGACAGCTTAGTTGTATAAGTACTTGAATGTGTGACTTTCAGCCGAATCTATTGACAAATATTACAAAAAGGTTCATCGATGATCGCAACAGTTGGAGCGTAAACCGAAATTTTCCAGAGATCTAACCAAACCTATCACTTCTTAATCCCTCAATGAATTTACATAAAATTTAATCATAATAATCGAACTAAGGGACAAACAAGCCTAACTTCTCAAAAGTTGTACGAACATTGTAGTGATAATTTTGTCAATATATTTTTTCACAATGCACATACAAGATAAATCCAAATTAACAAAAAATATTATTCATCTTAATTGAAACCGACAAATATGAAAACAATTGTTTAATATAATATAAATCTAAACATTTAATTGCAAACTAAAAAATATCATCCAAACGCACCAAAAATGCACACCTCACAACCGCGACTTTCAAAAATCCGAAACTTCGAATAACCGACATTCAAAACCACAAAATTTCGGAAATCCGACTTTCAAGAACGCGACACTTCGGTTTTTTATAACAACAAAACGATAATTCGATTGTTAAGTTTCGGGGTTCTGAATGCCGGGTATCTGAGGTGTGCCCAAAATGGTACTTAAATTTAAATTTTACCTATGTAAAAGTTTTAATTTAACGCGGTATATACTTAATACATATGGTAATTATCAAAAGTGCATATTATATTATAATCAATTAACCACTTGAGCGGCGAGACGGTCCAAATGGCGTCGTTCTACTTAAACGCTCTCCGCCATATTGGATCAGCCATTTTAAATATTAAAGAAGCAACTTCAAATTCGTATTCAGAGACCAAAAAATCTCCCAGTACCATTTTCCGGTGAAATCCAATTTTGTCTGAAGCAGAAGACTGAGTGACAGTATTGACGCCATTCTTACCGAAATATTAAAAATTGCCAACATTTATACTCCAAAAGGCTACTCACAACGGCGAAAAAAATTGTTTTTCTTGTCATATTCGTGTTCCTTGTCATTAAACCGTAGAAATACTATAGATAAGGCCTCTTAAAGATGTCTTTTAGATATTTGAAGGACATCTTAAGGATGTCTAAAAGCTACCTTTTAGAGATCTTTTCGTCATTTTTAAGATATTTTTCCCAGATTGAAAGATATCTTTTAGATGTCTATAAGACATCTTTTTGCTTATTGGGTTACAATTGCCTTAAGACGATTTTATGGATGTTTTAATGTTTTCAACTGCCATAATATTGCATAATTGTTTTAATCAGAACGATGAACTATCTTCAGGTTATCTTCCCGACTTACCTGTGTCTGCAGGCTATTGTGACGAATCTTTTACTGCTTTATGTCGACTTCATATATATTTTATGTCGATTTTTTTGCATTTTAGACGGTTTTTAATTTGTATAGACATGACGCCAGTTTCAGAAAATTCTGAAAAAATTGCGAGTCAAAATATGCCAATCAGTCAAAATATGCCAATCATAAACTAACAAAATAGGGTCAATTCTAAATTTTTTAAAAATTATGATTAAGTTGGAACATCTCGAAAAAAATATTTTTATGTACCTTATAGTATGTTTTATATGCTCAAATTTTTTTTTCAATAAAATTGTATTTGATAGTTCTCGTAAAAAAATAAAATTTTAAAAATCCTTCATACGGCAATAACGCCGAAAAGGAGTGAGAGATGAAATAAAAAATTTCACCAAATTTGTTTCTTGGGACAACGAACTCTTTGGTAATATGCCGGTCAATATCCGTTTGGGGGCCGATTGACCCCTCTTAGCCTGCTAGAGCCTTTATTTAATATGCTCTGTTTTCATCTTATTCGTTCGTAGTATCTTTTCAATATGCTTAGGAAAAACCAGTACAGATATAAACAATTTATATCATTTTCTACATATTATCATGTAAAAATACCATACCCGTCGGGTGTGCAAGCAATTTTTGGATTGGAAAGGCTACTTAGATAAAGTTTTTAACTTGTGATGGACTGATACACATGTTCTTACCCCGTAAATTCCATTCATAAAATTACAGAAAAATTTACCACTTCTAACTTTTTCAACAATAACACAGAAGATACATCTCCTTTTCTGTAAACATATATTTGTTGACAACTTGGACAGTGTGAAATAGTATTTTAATGAAGTTTTTAGACCAAGTATGCTCATAAATAGGATAGAATTTACCAGTACCCTCTACATATCATTTTTAATGCAAATTTCGAGCATTCAAGTACTCAGCGGTAATATTAAATAGTAAATATTATCAGATCGGGTTCAACATTCGGGCTCTTTCATTTTATGGAAGAGCACCACTTTTCTACTCTACTTTCTACTTTTCCACCACTACAGAACTATCGAATGCTTTAAACTGGAATCCCACTCGTCGAGACGCGACAACGAGTCTGATAAGAATACAGATACAGCATCGTAAATTTCAGAAAAACGAATTTATGTATAAATGTCAATAGTAAACAATTTAAATTAGGTAATGGGCAGATACAGATGCGGAAATTTCCATTATAAAGGTTGATTGTTTGGATCCGGAAGAAATTGTTGACATAAACGATACCATATATATGTATGTATATACACTACCCGGCAATCACTTTTACCATGCCAAAGACGAAATTTATTAATCTTTAAAGTTTAATATCTTTGCGAAAAATTATCGCAAAAGACGCAAAATTCAGATTTTTATCGATATAAAACCAACAAGAAAAAATACGATATTTTTTGTCTTTAGTTAATTGTTTGCCAATTTGAAACGAATAATAGTAGGGTAATGAAACTAACGAGGTTTTAAAGGTATGGTTCTTACCTTTAAAATGATCGCTCGTCCATTTTTGTGCGACCTTTCTGACCGGAGTTATGACTATTTTTATAAAAAAAAACATGATTTTTTAAATTTTCTTATTATCTCAAAATCTAAGAGACATAGAAAAAAGTATTACCTACAAAAAATACTCGTTTTTAGGTAGAAAATACCAAAATAAAGTCAAAATTTTAAAAATCAAAACAATTTTTTTCTTCATTTTTTGTAGGTAGAAATTTTTTTTTATTTCTCATTATATTGATATGTACATATCAATGAATATTGATGTGTACATTTGTAAAAGTATCGCTACGTTTTGTTCGTATACATAACTTTGAATAAACAACTATATTACATATGAAATATAACTATATAACCTTTGAAATGCCGTTCGATTTTTTAAGCTACGATAATTTTTCGCCTAGATATTAAACTTTGAAGTTTAATAAATTTCGTCTTTGGCATGGCAAAATTGATTGCCGGGGAGTGTATATCATGTATTACGGATTACCAGGTTCTATAAAAATCAAAATATTTTCTCATAGTGTTCATAAATTTTATGTTGTCACAATTTCATTTCCATTAAATTATGACGGTATTTAGGGTATGACTATTTGCAAAATGAGCAAGCAAATATTTCATTTTTTCATAAAGCATTAAAAAAAGCAAGTGAACCCATAAGTCCGAAACATCTTATAAATAAAAATGAAGGGAAATTAGCAAATAGAAATCGACCAATTTCGCGCACGTATATATTAAAGGCTAGAATGAGACATTTGATTCAATTAGACGTAATTAATCCAGAGTTAGGAGAGGGATATTTAGAAAGAATTCCATCTATCGAGGGTATATATATATATTGGGGAAGCAGTAGTGTGTCCTGATGACAATAGTAGTTACAAACTATTCGTTATTAATACATTAGATAAGGATATTCAAGTAGAAATTCCTCCCCAGAAATTAATTTCGTTTACTTCAATTGAAACCATGGAATGAGGAACCTTTAAAAAAATAAGCAATTACTATACGTTGCAACATTTAAATGAAAGAATTAGTAAAATAATTGATTATTTAAAGTTAGATCATCTAAATGGTGAAGAAAAAGAACATATTTTTAATTTAATTCAACAATTTCCTAATTATTCATTTTGTATCTTTGACAGATAATGTGCCCATTAATTCAAAACAATATAGATATCTACAGACACATACAAAATAGAGAACGGCAATTAAATTAAAATTAAAAAAAACAACGTAATAGTACAATCTTCTTCGCCTTATAATTCTCCCCTTTGGATAGTACCTAAGAAACTCGATAGTCAAGGAAATGCACGGTGAAGAATAGTTATAGACTTTAGGAGATTAAAGGCGAAGACAATAAGTGATGCTTATCCTTTACCGAACATTACGGATGTTTTAGATCAGTTAAGAGAGGCTGTATATTTTTCGGTGTTTGACTTGAATTCAGGTTTTCAGCAAATTACGATGAATCCAGAAGGTTAGGTTAAAATTGCCTTTTCTACACCAAATGGTCATTATAAATATTTTCGAATGCCCAAAGGATTGAAAAATGCTCCGGCTACCTTTCAGCGACTTATGGATAATGTACTTAGAGGTTTAACCAGATTCGAAACTTTCGTTTATATGGACGATATTGTAATTTTTGCAAAAGACTTTAGAGAACATAGAGAAAGAATAAGAAGAGTATTTAAGAGATTGGATGATGCAAATCTTTCCTTACAGCCAGATAAATGTGCCCGTCTAAAACCCGAAGTTACATACCTAGGTCATATAATAGTAAGACCTGTAAGGGAGATAAGAAAACGCGAATAAACAAAAGACATGTGCGCGATCGGTAGCAAGTCCATGCTCGCCATTACTATGAACTAACCTGATCCGAGGGCGCCGCGCACGGAGAACGAGAGCGACGGCATTCACATTGACACATTAATTTTACCTGAGAATTTATTCCGATTTTGACTGATATATTTTTATTCACATTGACACAT